>JARDYJ010000002.1:117138093-117318093 GCA_029215755.1 Spea hammondii
ACCCAGCAGAGGTGGTTAGTTTCTTTGTTTAAGCATTCAATGAGTTAATCTGAGGTTGATTTAATGTGTTTCTTTGTGAATGCCCACTGTATCTGTTCTGGCTAGAGGTGTCATCTTCCCAAAGGACCCCTGTGGTGATTCATGGCCTAACAGATAAGGACCCTGAGTTATAGGAATTCCATTCCTATCTTAAGTGGGGGGTTTCCATCACCTTTACCCCACCATAACTTATTGGCACATCAAAGATGGGACCCGATTCTTGGGGATGGTGTCATATAATCAGTCATGTGGTCAGAGGGGCGTTTGCTTGCAAAAGTCTGATTTAGGGACAAAGCAGCGACCTCAAAGCAGAACTCCATGATATACTCTGATCGGAACAACATCGTAAGAAACCATCTGGACTTAAGGAGTTCCCACAGGCCTATTTATTGGAGAAACTCGTGAGTGAGGGTCCTGTGTTTAAATCCCATTGTTTTTAAGAACTGTTCGCTGTTTTATTTTTATTTTGTATGTCTTGTTTTTGTAATTCTGGCACTGTGTAATCTTTGTCTTTTTGTTATTAAAATCTTCATAATCCAAGTCTGTCTTTGGGCTCTAGTATCGATATCCACAAACCCTAAGAGAGGATAACACGTTACCATATTGTTATTAAGTTTTACAGGATATATATATATATATGTTAGTTGCCCGGGGTGGGTTGATATATATATAGAGATAAAGGTTCTAATTCGGATTTCTCACGAATCCGGTATCAAAATCGTGAGTGGTGGCAGACTACCTGGGGGGATACAGGCAGGATTTGGGGGTTAATTTGGTGTAATTTATGCCTTGTTAAGGGGTGAAGTTAGTAAATCCAGAGGCCTGGTGCTATTAACCCCTTCATGCCCACGCCCTCCACACAGTCACGGCTTGGCAAGTAGTCCTGACCGTGACAGTGGTCATAAAGGGATGGACATGGTCAGCAGCAATACTCAGGTAGGCTGTCATGCTTTTATGTTGCTCTTTCCATAGTCTGACCCTGCCATCTGAATGGAGTAGCTAGAATCTCGACTCATCAGACCAGGCAATGTTCTTCCTGTCTTCCATTGACCAATTTTGATGAGCCTGTCCAAATTGTAGCCTCGGTTTCCTGTTCTTAGCTGACAGGAGTGGTACCCGGTGTGGTCTTCTGCTGCTGTAGTCCATCTGCTTCGAGGTTCGACGTGTTGTGTGTTAAGAGATGGTATTCTGCATACCTTGGTTGTAACAAGTGGTTATTTGAGTTACTGTCATCTCGAACCAGTCTGCATATTCTCTGACCTCTGGCATCAACAAGGCATTTTCGTCCACACAACTGCCGTTCACTGGATATTTTCGGACCATTCTCTGTAAACCCTAGAGATTGTTGTGGGTGAAAATCACTAAATCACTTATTTCCCTTTTCCTCCCCATTCTGATGCTCGGTTTTATCTTCAGCAAGTTGTCTTGACCCCGTCTACATACCTAAATGCATTGAGTTGCTGCCATGTGAGTGGCTGATTAGCTATATGTGTTAACAAGCAATTGAACAGGTGTACCTAATAAAGTGACCAGTGAGTGTATCATTTAGATTTAAAAGTAGTTTACATGAGCTGTATTCTTTTTTTTTTCCGCTGTCTTCTTCCTCCTTAAGTTACATATCAATATACTTAACAGGACTGAAATAAAAACAGAACCCATTGAGATATTTTGTTTCGAGAAAGCTTATCTTCAAAAATAACCCATCCAGTGTATTTTCAATATTACAATGGAAAAAGGAAAAACCCTTGGCACAAAAAGATGTTTTCTTTTACTAAACATTCCTACTTGCATTAATACTGTTTTGTTATACTTGTATTTTGTATATTTTTATTTTAAGCGATAATTCTGCTTCCTCTGTAAAGGGAGAGGTCACACAGAAAGTGACCATTATTATAGTAGTCCAAAGCACATTTGGCAGGCAGCACATTCTATGTTGCCACTAGTATGTTAATTATACTTACATCAACTTAACAGTATTACCTTTACTTACAATCAAGGTCTGCAAGATGTAGCTCCAACGTATTGTTATGAAATAATTACTAACATTGATTATGTTTTATACACTATATATATATATACACACAAAAGTATTGGGACAACCCTCCTAATTATTATATTTTGGTGTTTTAGCCACATCCAATGTTAACAGGTATATACAATCAAGCACATAGACATGCCATCTCCATAGACAAACATTGGCAGTGGAATGAGAAGTACTAAAAAGCTCAGTAACAATGTGACATTGTCATAAGATGCCACTATTGCCACAAGTAAGTTTTTGAAATTGTGGCCCTGCTAGATCTGCCTTGGTTGACTGTGAAGTGAAAGCGTCTAGGAGTAACTACAGCTTAGTCACAAAGCTGCACACTCCAGAGCTGTAACATCATTAACTACAGAGTTCCAAACTTTCTCTGGAAGCAAGATCAGCATAAGCCATGTGTATCAGGAGCTTCATGAAATGTGTTTTCATAGCTGAGCAGCTGCATACATGCCAAAGCTCACTATGGATAATGCCAAGCATTAGTGAATCATGCTTCACTATCTGGAACTATGATGGAGGAATCTGGGTAAGGTGGATGCCAGGGGAACACTACATACCGCAATGCATACTGCCTATGGTAGGGTTTGGTGGATAATGATCTAGGACCCTTCTTCAGGGTTCGGATTACATACCTGAGAACTCCCTGGTTGACCCTGGGTCAACATTTGGATCCACTGTGCTATAAGAGTGTGGTCCTGACACGCCCCACTTCACACCCATTTCCCTCTTACATGTGGGTGTGTCCCACGACGCCAGCGGGAAAACCCACCAATGTCAGTGTGACTGCCCGTGAAGTCAACGCATAGTTCTGCCCACGTCGCAAGGGTAGGCTCCAGGTAACCAAAGCACAAAAGTTCCCAGGTATGCTCGTTAGTTCCAGTGAGGGGTAATGTAAATGCTACAGCATACAAACACATTCTAGACAATTGTATGACTTTGTCGCACCAGTTAGAGGAATGCTCTTTCCTGTTGCACAAATCAAGGTCAATAAAGAGCTTGGTATGGAGGAACTTGAGTGGCCTGCACAGAGCCCTGATGTTAAGCCCACTAAACACCTTTGAATGAATAAGAACACCAATTGTAAGCCTTCTCGTCCAACATCAATGCTTGAACTCACTAATGCTCTTTTGCCTGAATGGGCACAAATTCCCACAGACACAATCCAAACTCTGAAAAGGCTTCCCTGGAGAATGGAGGCTGTTATTGCCGCAAACAGGGGACCAACTTCATATAAATGCCCATGGGATGTCCAACAATCTTATACATGTGTGGTCAGGTGTCCATATACGTTTGGTCATATAGTGTAATTTACAGATGTAAGGCACTGTCCTGATTACATGCACATTAAGTAAAATATATAACAATAAGAAAAAAAATAAACCATTAATATATAATAAAACCATAGTTTATTATATATGACAAAATACTGCATTTTCCATGAAAAGGTGATTTGCAACTAATTTTACTTTGAACAGTGAGGTTCTTTGTTCTGATTGTACTCTCTGGTATTATAGCTTCATTTCCTGTTTAACTAATGCCTTAGGGTTTACACTTTTATTACTTTGCTACTGCAGTTTTAATCTTTCAGATGACAATTAAAGTGGACAGGTACATTATGTATAATGCCCCACTGGCAGAAAATGACCCATATTTAAATTGTCAAGCAAAATCCCACAGAGATTAAAATAATGTTCAAAGAATTAGAACAGAAATCATCAGTCTTTCAGTTAATATTTGTATTTAAATATAGAAACCTGGGGAAAGGCTATAATTGTTTTATTGTCAGAATATACAATTATCTAAGTGACTGAATTATTGTCAGATTTACATAATATGGATTAATTCTCAACATGTTCACTCTTAAATCCAACATCTACATGTTTTTTTTTGTACCCGATTATTAATTTGCCTTTTAAATGTAAAATTAAGGTTACACAAATGTTAGCAGTATTACCAGTATTTCAATTACTATTTAACAGGAGCAAGTAAGATTTTTTTTCACTAAGGGAGAGCAGACAGGAGAGTATTTAGGAGAGTTGTGGTTTCAAGTACTGTCTCACGTAGAATTTAATTATACATTATGCAGGGCCAGCTCATACCTTCTTGCTGGAGAAACTTGCCAGTGTTGGCTCTTTATAATGAATATTGAACTTAGGGAGTTGAAACCACAATTCTCCTATATACTCTCCTGTCAATTCTCCCTTTAGTGAATAAACACTGAAATGATGTTTGTAATAATAATTTAGGTTTGAGGAAACAAAATCTACAATATACAATATATGTGATCCATAGTATGATAACATATGTGTCTATTTCTGCATATATTATGCAAATGTAAGCATATTCATATGGTATTTATTGGTTAAATTGTATTGTGGTTAGTAACGTTTTGAAAGAACAGAGTACTTTACCAAATAAACGGAAGGTTTTTTGCACTTCAGTTTTTAAAATAGCAGCTCCTTAAAACGTATCAGTAACAAGGTATAAGGAAATATACATGGATTATCCATGAAGGAATATGATGCTAAATCAGAAATGAATATATATGTATATGTAAAATAAAATAAAATATATAATAATAATAATAATAATAATAATTAGAAAACATTTTGAAATAAATAACAATATACAGTATATCTCTGCATGGTTGTGTGTGTATAGAATGTATGAATGTATGAGCTATATGAAGTGCTCATCCTGAAAAAGGGCCCCCGAATATAAACACTGCAACAGTTTCAATGCATGTTAACAGAACACAAGCTATGGTATATTTATGTATTAGCTCTCTTTGCAAAAAGGCAATTGACACTCCCCCAACAATCGCCAAACAAAAAAGGAAATCAATGAGTTTTAAGCGGAACAAAAGAACCAAGCAGGCAGATCAATGCAAAATTAGTCTAATAGTCAACGTACCTCGTAACTTGACAGGGTAGGCTATCCGGAGCTCTTCCTCTTCTGGGAAAGTGGGTTTGTGAAGGGCCAGGGCTAACTGCATATAATGTAGGGGCAGAACTAGCCACACATTGGGGCAGATCAAGATCCAGATCTTGGTGTTAAGGATTTTTCTGAAGCTCGAATTATGGAAATGGTTCAGCAATTTGGTGTGTCGCTGATATACAGTCCAGGTTTTGCTGGTATAGAACAATGTGGGGAGAATAAACCTCTGTATACTTTCAGTTTGTTTTGGGTGGTGATGCCTCTTCTATTCCAGACGTTGGCATGTGTCCTGATGTTCACCTCATCATCTATAGTGGTGTTATGGGAACAAGAGAAAGAGGAGGTGAGATAATGAGAAGGGGAATCAAAGAGAAAGGGTGAGATAAAGACAAATGAGTGAGATAAGGGCAATTACTTTCAAGGGATCCATGTTTAAAGTGGATACAGAGGCAAAAGGTGATCATTGTTGACCTTATTTGCATGCACCTACCCAGAATCCCTTGTGGTTGTGGCAGCACCATGAGATTTCTGAGGGAAAAAACAAGCCTCCTGGCTTGTCTGATGTCTGTAGATGAGTGTTTAATAATGCTTCTACTACTCCCATAATTTTAAGTGGAAGGGTTTTCTATCACCTTACCCACCATAAGTGACTTGTATGTGGGGAATATCACAAATAAAGTTGCTCAGCACTCCAGTAGTTAAGTGAGGTATATTTAATTCAGCAACAAGGGCCTTTGTTCTTGTTGCTGAATTAAATACACCTCACTTAACTACTGGAGTGCTGAGCGACTTTATTTGTGATATTTTGGGGTGCTGGTGGAGCCCAGTTCGAGCATCAGAAATATTGGAGTTCTGTTCTACAATTTCTACATTGTTGTATGTGGAGAAGGGACCAGAGAGAGGAGCTTTTTACGAAGGTGAAGACACAGAAACAAAGATTCTTCATGTTGTACTTCTTCGTGTTCGTGTACGGTTTCACACCACCATATTATACAAAAAACAAAATACTGTCTGCGCTTCTCACCCTAATAAAGTTGCCAACAAATATATAAAAATAATATAAATGAGAGGTTTTGGCATAGCGCACCGACATTTTTTCTTTTTTCTTTTCTCTACACCTCCATATTAGTTGATTCTGTATTCGGTTTGAACAATGAAAACACAACATTACTGTTCATTTCATGTTGTCCTGGATATGAATGATTACTTTGGGGATGACCCCCGAATGTTAGGTTAATCTGAACCCAACGGTTGAAAAATCTGGAAATGAACGTGGGGAAAACGGGAAAAAAAAATTGTCCAAATCAATTTTGTTTGCCGTGCACTATTCTACTAGATCTAAATAAGGATAAAGATTATTGCTATGAGTCATATAATTTTTTTTCAGTGATTCCAAGCTACATGTATTTTTCTAATGTGTAAACATTAGTAATTGTGACGCATATTTTCTTGGCATGGTAACAGAACTGAAGATGTTGCGGTAAGCTATATATATATATATATATATATATATATATACATATTTAGTCTCATGAAAAATAAAGTACACGCACAATTCTATGGTTTTACATATCAGGACACAATAACATACTATACATAATAATCCTACTATCATCCACCGCGTTTGCCTTCAGTGGATGTCCAGGCCTTTTTCTGTTGCTAAACTCAAAGCTTTTTTTCTCAGAATATACCGAGCTGTTGATTTGGCCACTTCTAATGTTCCTGCTATCTCTATGAAGTTTTTTCTCTTTTTTGTAGCCTAAAGATGGCCTGTTTGAGTCATTTGTCCAATCGCTATTGGTCCCTTGAAAAAGAGATGCTACATATTAAAGATCTGAGTGTTACAATAACTTACTGGTCCTTAAAGCCTCTAGCAACATTTTAACCCTTAATCCAACCTTTTAAACTTATCTAAAAACTCAAGACTAGCCAATATTTTATTTTATGTACCTGTTCAAGAAAAAAATAAATACTGTGATGTAACCATGTTTAACCTGTTGAATGCCATACTTTCTTTTCATTAAAGCAGGTGAAAATTATTAGGGATAATATTTTTTTTGCACAGCAAAATTTTACTAGTTAAATGTGGCTTACATTTAACATTTCCTTTTTGTAGCTTGTAAACTTCTTCCCATGTAGAAAGAACATTTGTATTTTATGTAATTTTGTGAGAATTTATTCAGACACTATTTGACACCACACTTCATATTCTATGCATCAAAAGCTTCAATAATCAGCAATCAGCAGTAGACTGTTATATCGTGTGATATGATCAGAGCACAGTCTATTAATCACACAATTCATTAGTTCATGCAATTGTAAAATGTATTCCGTTAACTATAGCGGACAGATATTTTATGTTATCAGGATAAAAATAAGCCTCTATGATGTAAAAGGTGTATTTTTTCTATCTAATAGATGTGAAGCTGCTATATTCTTGTTTTAACAAGCACAGATGAATCCTAAATGATGAACACTCATGTTAAGGGAAGAATCCACTTTCCTGCTAGGTGCTCTGGTAGAGACAAATGTGTGTTTATTAATTTGTTGATGTCTTTATTGTAAATAATTAAGTAAAATCTAACTATCCAAATAGGTTAATGTTGATTACGTTTTAACAAACTAAAAACTAAGGAGAAGTGAAACAAAACTAAGGAACAAAGGTTGAGACCAGTGATGAGAAACCAGTAGTGGTGATATGTTAAAGGGACAATTTAATGTCCCTGACACCTACATTTTAGAAGAATGCATATAAAAATACCCTGCCAGTTAATTAATATGCATTCTGAAAACCAAACAAATGCTGCACTCCTCCTCCATGGTCCAACATTTCTTGCCACTGACTGGCTGTTTGAAGCAGTCAATCAGTGACAAGAAAGTGCTCCCATTAAAAGCAATGGGAGGGCTTTCCACCCATGTGAAGCAGAAGTTGGCTGTAGGTGAGTATATTATGAGCATAGCGATGTGTGCAGCAGAACACATTTCATTCGTGGTTTGTAGCTGTAGAAAGGGGCAAATGCATGTGATGGTTGGAGTGTCCCTTTCTGAAGTGTTTGTTTTCTCTCCTCAGTTGTACATGGCATTGCACATTTGTCACATTACCTAGGAGGTCGTCTGATATCATAGCATGTTTTACCCTTAGAACAATCCATCTCCTCTCTTTCTGTGCATGTGCTGTGCCTGATTTGGGCACTCCATGTCCAATCATGCTTAAGGAAAAGCCAAAGTGGAAACCTGACCGGAAAATCTTCTGACACAAAAGTGTTGCAAATGCTGGCCCTGGCCCCGGGCGAAGCCTGACAGCTATCCAGATCTTTTTGGTCACCAAACAAGTACTATGAGGGAAATGACTTATATCTTCAAGGGAGAAGATTTTGTTTCCTAAGCTTGCGAGCAGGGCTCTCTCCACCTATGTATCGGTTTGTCTTAGTCTGTCAATTCTCATCTTGTCATACCCCTTGAATATATGTATTGTATTAAGCGCTGCATAGATTGTTGGGCTATATAAATAAAATATGATGATAATAATAACTTCCTCTCCCCATAAAAATTTTAGATAATGATAATTAGAGCGAGCAAGAGAAGGAAGTGCCTTAGATTTTTTTTCCATTTGTACGCTAAAGTAAACTATCCCAGCCATGCATTTTTTGTCTGTTTAAATTTCATTTTCAATTAAAACAATTGAACATTTATGAAACTCTGTCTATTCTATTACAAAAAAATGATATTCCAATATGTTTTGGAAAGAGCAGACAATTTATTTTAAACATTAGATCACAGCAGACAGATATGAGGTCAGAAAACACAAATAATGCTCAAGATGTTTTATTATACACATTAGAACTTTTAAAGTTTTTAATAATTGTATTTTTGTAAATATTGTAAAGATTTATTATTCACATTGTGTATTTCACTCCTACATGGAGTTATCAGTTGCCACAGAAGCAGTGAGGCAGACATCTGCATGGAAAGTGCTAAAAGATCAACTGACATATACAGTATATATATATATGAGAATGAGATCAGGCTAAAAATAATACCCAAAAGTAAAATCAACATAGATCTTATAAGTTAATCATTTTACTGCTATTTTGATCAAAGGTTACAGGGAAGGTTGAAACTAAATAGCACCCCAAGCAAGATTCATTTTTGGTGCTTCCCTCCTATTAGTTTTAATTTTAGATTTCAGTAAGCCTTTACGAATTTAGTGTATTTTATACAACCATTTAAACTATAGACTTATTGATTGCCGCTTTTATACATATTATTGTGACTTTTAAGACTGCGATATACTCAGCAAACATTCTGGGCTCCTAGAAAAGAGAGACAATGGTAAAAAAGAGGGGCAGAAAGGATTTGGGTCCCATTAGGGCAATAAGACCAAAGCAAAGTTGCCAAAAGCTGCTACCACTGCAGACCTTTCTTCCTACGGAAAATATACCACTGCCTGGTGCCCCCCTGATTTACATACCCCAGGCAGTTACATGCTAAGACTGACGCTGTATAGTGACATTGTTACAGACAGACGCCACTTTTACATGTTGGATTAGGAGTTCGGCCACTTTATTTTTTTACATTGCGTAAGACAAATAGATACAGATAAATTCAAGTTGAAGTTTGTTGGACCAACACAGTGTTAGTCGAAGTTGATACTTTTTGGGACCTCTTAAGGAGGTCTCTTATTCAGATTGAACAATTCTCTGAAAGAAGATATCTTTAAGGCCCTGGAAGTTTATGCAACTGTTTCTTCAATGTTGGCTGGATGGGCCAAAGTCAGCCATCTTTCTCAAGGAGGGCTTGAGGACACATAGGCTTACCCTGTCACCATTGTACTTCACATTGTGCCCTTTTCCAAGAACCATACGGAATGATTTATAAATGTGCAACTGGCTTCAAAATATAGTGCAAAATTGTTTTTGCAATACTGTGCAAAACACATTCATATTGTCATTTTTTTGCAGGAGACTAAGTCTAAATCAAATTTTCTAGACCCTGTGAACATTTTTACTGCATATAACTGTTGGCTGTCAGTCCGTTCTATTATAATATTGTAATATAAAGTACAAAGTTGTAGAATGTAATTGCCCTGCTGCTTAAAAGGGTTAAGTACTTCCACTTGTTTCTGCCTCCTCGTTTTTCTACAAGAAGTCTAATAATAGTAATTGGATTTATAATAGAATTTAGTGTCTGCCTAACAGTGTTTTGATTTCCTTGGATTAGCAGTTGCTGCTGTAATTGTAATTCACTTATATTAAGAACTGCACACAGCACTTATTTGTGGACTTGGCTCATTTAGAACCCTCATACGAATCCCTTTTAGACTGCTTTGGAGTTAATTAAGTAATCTATATTTAGACATTTTGCAACAATTCCTTCTTGTGCACTTTTTAATGTTAATCACTTTTTTTTCTATGGTAAGAAAATTGAACTTATGACAATGACGTGGATACTTGGAAGTACATTTAACAGTTTTACAGTCCAGATTGGTACATATTCCTTCACTGAGCTCTTCATCTCCTGCACAATGAAAAAAATAACTGTGATATTTATAAATCATATACATGTATTAATTTCCCACTGTTAATTATACAAGTATGTTAATTTAAATTTTAAATAGTTTGTGAACATAATTAATTTTGTCTATTGCTTTTCTGCATAGAAAATATAAATCTATATTGCACATTAGCAACGGCTTTAAATAAAATTATAGTCATTAAATGTCTAATTCAAATTGATATTTTTTCCAGTACAACACGTAATAAACTAATAAGCATTGCACTGGATATATTTGTTATGAGGGAGATATGAAATGTAGCTCTAACTACATTTTAAGAGATGCTGCTGGAGGCAAATCGGACTGATACAAAAAGGGTTAAGTATGAAAAGTGATATGTAGTGGAGGATTGGTATCTTCTGGCCCGAGGGGGTCATATAAAGCTGAGTGGCCCTTTGCCCTTTTTTAATATATATAAACACTAACACACACATACACTCACTGTAACTTGCATATGGCCCTCACCTCGCACACAGTGTTAGCTTGTCTTCAAAACGGCTAGCACAGGTGGGTGCTGCAACTCTGGGATCATGTAAAGTAGTTTAGCTAAGCCCCACCTCCACAAGTTGGCCCCTAGTGATAAGGCCATTTTTTGGACCAGAACTACTTTTTATACCTAACTCCTAATATATTTTAAAAATGTTGGCTAAACCAACATCACATCCAGGGGACAAGTAATAACTAACAAAAACACCTGCACACACATTTACACACACTCTCACACAAACACACACTTACACACTCATGCTAACACATACACACTTACATACACCATCTCAGGCCCCATCCAGGCCGCGGAGCTTCTTATGTCTTGTTTTCTCTTTGTCTCGCTACAGTTCCCCTGTCTTGCTACAGTTCAGTTCTCCTGTCTCGCTACAGTTCCCCAGTCTCGCTGTAATTTATTCCTGGTTTTCCTTATGCTCTGTGCTGTACTTCTGATTCTTTGATTCCAGTCCAGCTCTTAGCATCAGCTTCTGTTTCCTTTATAAGTTGTGTCTAGATTCAATGTTTAGTTTCAGCTTATTGGCAATTCAGTAGGCAGGGTTTAGCGCTAGGACCAACCGAATATTGGAGTACTTTGGCGTAGTGGTAGGCTAAGCATTCTATGGCAATAATATGTGACTAAATCTCCAATTGTGTCTTGTCTGGATATGTTTCTTGCTCGGTCTCCCTGTTCCTTGCTCTGTCCCCCTTGCTTGCTGTGTTTCTGCTGTTACTCTGCTTAGCTTCCCTACTCCCAGCCTGCAGCATCCTGCACATTTCTCTGTTGAGCTATGTCTCATGCCTGTTCAAGGGTGCCTGCAGGATATTACTAGGTTTTGTTTTGAAGTGGACAACATCCGCTGCCATGTCAGGGCCCTGGTATGTGGCCGCACAACCCTAGGAGCTCAACACCCTGGAGAGTGCAGTCACCCTGCACCAGGCCTTGGCTGACTCCGCTACTGTGCAATATCTCCTGAATTCCATCAATGGACGCTCTGGGTCATTACAGTAGTCAGTTTGGCCCCAGCCCCTGACACACCTACACATACACACTCAAACTAACATGCACACTAGCACACATTCACATATGCACACTAATACAAACATGCATATTCTAACATTAACACACTCACCCTAAAAACACTTGCATACATACTCACATTAATACACTCACCCTAAAACACTTACACACTCATCCTAACACACACTCACTCATGCTAACCAAAATACATATATAAATGCGGTATATACTCCCTCATCCCCTTTTGCAAGCTTTTACTGTGAGGTCATCCCCTTACCTTGCTCTTTTGCAGCTTTTACTGTGAGGTCATATAACATTGTGTTATGTGACCAAGCTGTGTTCCTGTCTCCTCATGCAAGGTTTGAAGAATTTTGGACTGGCCGTGGGGATAGTTGCCCCTCGGGCCAGCCTACTCCTAGGTATAAACCCAGTAGGAATGATGATAAATTAGTTAGTTATGTTTTTTTCTTGAAAAAAAAATTTATACTATGGATTCAGTTTGTCAGCAGCAGTGAAAGCCACAGTATGTGCGTAGTTTGTTTTGTATTTTGATACATGATGTTTAACTGTCTCTTTCTGTACATGCTAAAAAGGAAATGTGGCAACTGTGTGTATCTCAATATTAGCTGCACACATCCTTGCACAAATTGGAATTTAAATCTTAAAAGGATTTTAGAGCAACATTTTAATTGATATGAAATTATGAAATGAAAACTTATATCCAAAAACGAAATAAAAAATGCAACATATCTAGCAAAAGATTTTGAAAACACATGTCCAAAAACAATACAGCCTAAAACAATGATCTGATTAATCTGATTACTATACCAAGGCACATGTCTATATGCTCTTTATATCATATGGTGACACTGAATGTTAGACTGACTATTGGCCAAAGAAAATTTCTACTCAATTAGAAGTATTATACAACACTCATGTACAGACACCAGACAAGCCAGAAGGCTTGTTTTTCCCCCAGAAATCTCATGGTGCTGCCACAACCACAAGGGATTCTGGGTAGGGCCATGCAAATAAGGTGACAAAACAGCTGTCCATGAGTGGTGATGGGGCTCTTACCTGAGGGATAAAATGATCATAGTCAGTAACTATTTCAACCTTATAGTTGCTTCATAATGTCTAGTTGATAGTAAACAGGAACTGCCTGAGCTCAATTTGACATTTAATTCTAGATATATTATTGTGCTCCCTGCAACCTTGCATTGATTTAACAAATACAATCACTTTTAACTGTCGGAAACAGTCTGTTTTTGTTGACCCTTGTACTGCTACTAATGTTTGTTAGATTTTTTTTTAACAGACATGTTAGATGGTTTCTAATTGATACTGTGCCTTTGCTTCCTTGGACCACTTTTGCAGACCATGAACACCAAACAAGGGCTGCAGTTTTGCAGATGCTTTGACCCAGTCATCTAGCCAACACAATTTGGCCCTTGTCAAAGTCACTCAGATCCTTACGCTTAACCACTTCAACTTTGAGTACAAAACGTTCACTTGCTGCCTAATATATCCCATCCCATGATAACAAGATTATCAGTTTTATTAACTTTACCAGTCAGTGGTCATAATATTGTATACTGTATATATTCATAATTAACACGATGTTTAAAAAAACAAAACAGAAATAGACATACTTCTGTTCTCTACCTTTCTTTTGTCAGAATATGGCTGGAAAACCAACATCACGGGATCTATGGGTGGTTTTGCTTGTCCTACTTTTCTAATCTACATTTTACAGTAAAGATCTTCAAACAAATGAATATTTATTGTATTCATGTATATTTTTCTGCAAACTGTCATATCAGAAAGTGCATCTCATTTTATGATTTCATTATCACAAAGCAAAAGAAAATAGGTCAGCTCATATCTATAAAGGTAATTACCAAGGGGCGATTCGGACATATAGCAATACATTACAATGCCATCTCCAATATTGTTAATAGCACAATAACAAATTTTGTACAAAGAGTAACATGAAAAATAATTTACATACTTAATATATGAAGATGCACATACAAAATGCCATGAGGTAAGAAGACTAAAGTGTCTTCTTTACATGATTAAAAAATAATAAATTATAGCGCATATAAATAGGTAGATACAAAGTTTAAAATGGATGGGAAATTGTACCCATTGGTGAGGCTCTGGGTTACCACTTGTCGTGCACCCATGTACCCCATATCTCCAACTTAAATACAGATGCATTGTTTTCTAGGTAGGAACTTATTTTAGGGGATGCATGGAGGGAAGAATGGAAAGGATTTTTTAACAGGATTTATGTTTTTAACATAGAGATTGTGATGGAGGATTAACATGATGAGTGTGAGTGACAAACTGGGTACAAACATTATAGATAGTGGCCCTGCACTATTACATAAACATAATTAGCGTATAGAATTCCAGAACTGTCATATTAGGGCAATTATAAAGTACAAATATATCATTAGCTGCATCTGTGAATGAAAGACAACATATGGACCTGTGTTAATTGTTACTTTTTTGGGTGACATTTCACCAACCTTCGGTTGATTTTGTTTTCAAGAGCAAAAAATGCAAACATGGGCATATAGTCATAGGTAAGTCCCTGTGTGTAAGCTGCATTAAGGATAAGCTGAGGTTTCATCAGTCAGTTGTGTGTGAGTCTTAGAATGTTAGTGTGTGTGTGATTGTGTTCCTGGGTATGTGCGTAAGTCAGTTGTGTGAGTGTCTGGGACTTAGTCTGTGTGTCCTAGTATGTTAGCGGTGTATGTGTCTAGGTGTGTTAGTGTGTGTGCCTGGGTATGTGAATTTGTGTGTTGCTGTGCATGTTTGGGTATGTTAGAGTTACCTGCTTATGTTAAATGATTAAATGAGTTTCTATTAAAAATATGGAATCTTCTTACATAAAAATTCTGGGAAATAGGGTATTTGTAAGCACAGAGTGTTTACAATTTCAGCAAATGAGAAAACAACCATTTTATGTGGAATGACTAATTACTAATGTTGATTGATTTGTGTTGGTTAGAATTCATTTAAAATGATCTAATGTTTTCTGGTAGTAAGTTAAGCAATTAAGCAGCTATTGATCATTACTGATGACAACATGAACGCAATTATGTTACTAAATTTGTGGGGGTAGGGTTCCAACTGCATGTGTACACAGTCTAACCAATAACTGTAAAGACTTGTGATTAAAGCTGTTTAAATATACTTATGATAAATTATTTTATACACTTCTGAATGGATGTAACTGCTGCAGCACAATATATCAATATCATAAAACACTTAATTAAGACCCCACTGATATATATATGCAGTTATGATTCTGTAGTTGTATCGTTTTTTTTACTTCCTGCAAGGCAACCACGCATTTATAGTTGAGTTAGCTAATGATTTTGGAGCTGAGGAGCAAAACAAAAATAATGCTATTTTTCTATACAGTTTTGTTTAAGATATAATACTGAGGTGGGTAATAGGGTAACAATTATGTTATAAACCATGTATGTGAATTACTAGGGGGATGGTGCAAAGGGCTGTGGGGCTTTACTTGCCCATAGGTCAGAAAGTACCAGTCCTAAAACATGTTTATATAGTAGATTTCAAGTTTAGCAACCCGATTTCAGTGTATATGCCATATAGGGTGACAACATCAGCCTTTTTTTCCAGGACACATATACTGTACATTGCATACGTAGTAGAGCAGCATATGCAAAGCTCTGCCCTTCTGTCTATGGCAAAACAAGTAAAAGTTAGGAGAATTCAAGGCAAGGAAGTTTTTATACAGTTTCCCCAAATGCAACAAAACTCATGTCTAACAAAATTACATTGATTTTAAAACAAAAAGGACAATAGTAGTGATTTATATAACTATACTTCTGGAGAAACAGAGTGGTGGATCCATTTTACTGAAGATAAAGCTTTGTGGTCAAGGAAGGTTTGTGCTGGCTTTTTTTATTTGTTTGACTTCCCTCAGGAAAAGGTGTCATGAAGGCCCCTGGCATTAATATATGGTTTGGAATATCTCAAGTAAACAAACATAATTTATTTCACATAAGCAGTACCATAGAACTTTTTCCCACTCCAATGCCAAAAATCTCAATTAATTTGACTCCATGTATAGACTCATGTTAAATATCATGCATGTTGACAATGGAGCACATGACGGAAGATATCTGTTGTTGGACATGACTGCTTAAACCAAGACCACAGGGCCTAATATGGCACACAAAAAAAAACCCCATCCCACCCAAAAATTACACAACACAACAATTGTGGGTAAGGGCGTTGCCACAGCTTTATTAACGTCATGAACCAGCACATCATAACCATACATAAACATAACCATCCTGCCAGCTGTCGTGTTACCGACAGGCAGATAACCCAACACTTTACCAAGAGCTCTCGTTCTGGGTACCGTCAGCCTCCACAGAACTCGTCTCCCCAAGCCTTCTCCATCCACTGGATATTCCACATAAAAGGTGCTGGCCGAGACTTCCCGCTGTGACTAAAAGAGAATAAAAGAAACCAACACCGGCACAGGAAAAAATACAGAACACATAGATAGAAGGGGAGGGCGGGAGGGAAGCTCGTACAGAGTGTCAGGAATGACTGAAACCCTGCTCCGGTAAGCCCACCCTTATACACCAAAGAAAATTATAGCAACAATGTTGCTACCCACACCTGTGACCGGCCCATGAACTACTGACCCCCGGTCAAAGGGCCAGCAGTCATGTTCCCCCTTCCTAACCGTCCAGGGGGGCCCCTTAACATTTACATAATGCACAGTTACAATATTTTAATCCCTTGTAATTTAAGAAAATCTGAAAAGGCTAATAGATTCCATGCCAC
The DNA here is from genome assembly GCA_029215755.1 of Spea hammondii. Taxonomy (NCBI): domain Eukaryota; kingdom Metazoa; phylum Chordata; class Amphibia; order Anura; family Pelobatidae; genus Spea; species Spea hammondii. Next base: position 117,155,014 of record JARDYJ010000002.1, read on the forward strand.
ATTCACTTAACATTTACAAGTAACCAAACACTTCATATAGATTATTGAAGAGGTATATATTGTAGTATTAATCAAGAAAGGTGAGATGTACCAAATGTTGTACATTTACACATTAAAAATATATGCAAAACACAAGCACAGAAGCTACTGCTGAGGTCTGCTGTGATGGATTAAGTATTTAGGGCATATTTTATTAATCAGTTCCTTTGAATTTGCATTAGCATATATGTCATTTAAAATCAAGGTGTGAAAAAAATGTAGAATTTTCAAAGATTTTGTGCTGCTTGGAGCAGTTCTCTCTTTTGCTAGAGCAGATATTTTCTCAATTTAATTCCACAGGCGTCCCAAAATGATGCATGCTTAACTCCTAAATATACTATTTCCCTTTAATTTGCTCTTCTTTAGTTTCTCTACTTGCGTTGAGCAAACATTGCAGGTAGAATTTTTAATATATATAGAAAATAGCAGTTCTAGATACCACCGTAGATTCACCACAGGGTACAATTACGTGTAAATTACCCTATCTTGATTAATAAATAGAAGTCAATTTTATTTTTTCCATTGACTGCCAGAATTTTCAGAAGTCATTTTGTACTTTAGAAGTTCTAAGCATCCAGCACCTCCCTTCAGGAGATCCTAGATCAGTGATGGCGAACGTTTTTGGGCCCGAGTGCCCAATTTTCTGCATGAAACGAAGTTGCAGACCTGAAAAATTCCTATCCACAACAGTGTGCATCAATTTGCCCGTATAAATTATGTTTATTTGTTTTTTAAGCATAGAAACATAGAATTTATAATTAGCAGCCGTTCGCATTGATGTCAGCCCTCCCCCCACCTGAAACACCTTCGTGTCGCTCACCAGAACGCAATCCGAAAAAATAGCTGGTGAGTCGGCAACCTGGGCGTGGTCCAGTACTGAAGGCTTTGCGTGCCATGGGTTCGCCATCGCTGTCCTAGATAGACCCCCTTTACCATTTATAAGTAATGTCCACAGAAGGAGCAGTAAACATTGAAGCCCCTGGTCTCTGGTGATTGCCTGAGACACTTGATGGCAACTTCACATGCAGCCCAGTAGCTGTCATTCTCGCAGCTACAGAAAATGAGGTGTATCTCAGTAGAATAGAAAATAACCTTGGCGTCTCTTAGTGAAGCCAACATTATTTTAAAAGTTTAAAGACACTTTAAAACTGCCCTTTTTTAGGGAGGAACTTCAGAGACCCAGCGAAAGATGGCAGGAATAAGATTACAAATTGTGTCAATTTCACCAAATGGTAGATACATGGTAGAAAAATTCAGTTTCAAAGACAAAATATGATCTGTAAAAAAAATAAAAAAACCCAAACATTTTATGGATTTGTATACAAACTCAGTTATAGTGGGCATTCATTTTCCTACAATACACCACTCTCCTGCTGTCCACACAAATGCTTTGCTTGTGAATCATGTCACAACAGAAAGGGATGAATGTCATCCTGTGGGGTTTGTTTGTTTGACTTTTTATAAATTAGAGCGCTAACAAAAGCAATAGACTAATCGTAATGCCAGAAACAGTGTGCGAGGGCTAATCCATCTTCTTTAAAAAGTGCTGACAAGGTAACTAAAGATTGCCTGGATCTCTCATTACTATTTTCATTGTGAAGCTCTCTGTCAATCATTTTCTTTTACTGCTCAATGTAGATACAGTATGGGCTAGTTTGTTTCAATGCATTATTGTTTGTAGAAAATACATACATTAAAGTGTTGACTTTTGATTATTGAGCTACAGATCCATTCTACAAATCCATTCTACAGATTGTTTTTAATTTAACATGTAATGTAAAAATCAAAATTAATCTGATCCAATTCATTTTATATCATAATGTATTTTGCTAGAACTAAGTTCCTCAAAAAAAGATTTTTGAAAACATTTTTTAAAAAATATTTACATATATCTAAAAAAAAAAGTTTATTGAGACTAACAAAAGATAGTTACTTATTTTTTATTCAACAATACAAATGGCAAATTGTCATGTCCGCCATCATTGAACGAGCATTCACCACGGAAGTACTTTAGCCGTGAATCAGGGACTTGGACAATCCTAAACATGGAGGAGGCTCGGGGGTAGGCAGGTAACGTTTGGTACTAAGTAGACTTGTGCATTCGTATTCAGGCAAACATGAAAAAGGATACGAAAGGTGCGTTTTCATTGTTCGGCCTGAATACCGAAAATACGAACATGGCGGCGGCAAAAAGTTGCGGCACCAGGATTTTAAAAGTTTGTACGAGCGGCTCTATTAGTCGCCAGCATGGGGCTCGTCTGGCATCAACCAATTGGTTGATGCCAGAGGAGGCCCCTGCAGGCGACCAATAGGTCCGTTCGTACAAACTTTTAAAATCCTGGTGCCGCAACTTTTTGCTCGCATGGCCCTTTAACCCCTGGCGGTGCAACTTGGCCGGCAGATACCACTCGTCTCCCACTGGTCTCCCTGCTCCAACAGTAGGAGTCAAGAGCGACTCTATTGGTCGCCAGCAGGGGGCTCGTCTGCCATCAACCAATGAAGTACAGGTGTACTTAATTGTTGGTTGATGGCAGGTGACCAATAGAGTTGCTCTTTTTAAATTTAAAATCCTGGCGCCAAAGCTGCTGCGTAGTCCGTACCGCGTTAACCCCGTATTAACCCCATCTACAAAAAATGGCAAAAAACGAAGAAAAAAACGAGCACGAAGAATGTACACAAATATTTGCCTTGCCGAACACAGGAACGGGCCAATATTTGCGGAATACGAAGATTTTTTCCCCCACGAAGACGAAAACGAAGAGTTGGCCGGCGCTCTAGTACTTAGTGTTGTAGATAAAGCACTGATCCAGATACCTGTATAGGTAAAGTGCAGGCTGGAGTCACAGATGGGTGATACAGGATGCTATGGGTGTTACTGATGGTAGCCTTTGTTACTTTGGTCCCAGATCTCTGCAGGTCATTCACTAGGTCCCCCCGTGTGGTTCTGGGATTTTTGCTCACCGTTCTTGTGATCATTGTGACACCACGGGGTGAGATCTTGCGTGGAGCCCCAGATTGAGGGAGATTATCAGTGGTCCTGTATGTCTTCCATTTTCGAATAATTGCTCCCACAGTTGATTTCTTCACACCAAGCTGCTTGGCTATTGCAGATTCATTCTTCCCAAGCCTGGTGCAGGTCTACAATTTTGTTTCTGGTATCCTTCGACAGCTCTTTGGTCTTGGCCATAGTGGGGTTTGGAGTGTGACTGTTTGAGGTTGTGGACAGGTGTCTTTTATACTGATAACAAGTTCAAACAGGTGCCATTAATACAGGTAACGAGTGGAGGACAGAGGAGACTCTTAAAGAAGATGTTACAGGTCTGTGAGAGCCAGATATCTTGCTTGTTTTTAGGTGACCAAATACTTATTTTACCAAGGAATTTACCAATGAATTCATTGGAAATCCTACAATGAGATTTCCTGTATTCTTTCTCCCCATTCTGTCTCTCATAGTTGAAGTGTACCTATGGTGAAAATTACAGGCCTCTCTCATCTTTTTAAGTGCGAGAACTTGCACAATTGGTGGCTGACTAAATACTTTTTTGCCCCACTAAACACCACTACATAGGTGTACGTATGAAAAAATAGGGATTTTTGAAAGATCTGCTTCAAGAGAGAACAATTAATAGTACTATTTAGTATTACACCTTACGCAAAACTATAACAGCAAACACCCAATCTTATCCAAGTATGCTATTTCTGGCTATCAATTTCCTGGAAAGAAAAAAAACATCATAAACAAGCAAGGTTTCTTATTTCTCAAGCGTGCTGTCCCGCATTCATCTAACTATTTCCACTAATTGCTCCTTAGTACATGATGAATGGAGTAAGTAATATAGCCCTTGGTAAATGTGTTGTTAATCAAGTTAATCAGTGGCTAGGTTTTTGTTTTTCTTATGCAGTTAATCACTTGTGTGATTTAAAGCAGCTCAAACAGAGATGAACAATAAGTAACATCTTGCTGTGGGACTTTCCCTTATACCTTTGGTCATCTCTCAAATAGCAATTTAAAAATTAAAATCTCAAATAAAAAGGGAAGTTGCAATGATTGTATGATGTGAGATATAAAATCAAACAGCTCTAGTAACTAAGCATTCCCTGTTACACTCAATGCATATACCTACTAAGGTGTCTATTGTTTTATAATTATTTTGCAATTTAATTACCTTTTTGAACATATAATCCTATGAAATGATTAACTCCCTGAAGATATAAATGGTGATACTACAGGGATTAAAAGTGCATTTCTGTTTGCTTATTTGTCACTCATAACATCACATTTTAACTGAAATCTTCATGCAAACACATGTTTAATTCTTTAGTGATTTCAGATCTTTAGCAGCTCCAAAGAAATGTGATGGATGGTGGTGTATTCTGACTTGAGACTTCTGGGCAGATATGTAGTTGGCAGCTTGCAGCTGTTTTTTAATGTCCTCCTCTCCAATTATAATATAATGTAATGAAATTCATTTTCATTGATAAACCCCCTCATATGATCCTTTACCTACAGTGGTAAAGTAAGTAGCTAATCCCTTATCTACAGTGGGTGAATCCTATGCACTCATAGAGTCATCTTTATCTGGGAGTCTTCCCTGTGACTTCACAAACAAAATCCAATTAGGTGCGCTCGTGTCAACCAACCATGAAAAAAATTGAAAAAAATACCAAAAACGTGTAAGACATATAAGGTGCAAAAATATTGGCTAATGAATTTTCTCTATGCACTCACAAGGTTTGCGTGGTATTCAGAGTAGGATTCCTTTTAGGTCTGTATGCCCGCTCACGCATGGAAAAAAGGAACACAATAACAACCACCACTTTTTTGAAAATTCATTAGCCAATATTTTTGCACCTTATACGTCTGCACGTTTTTTGTATTTTTTTCATGGTAGGTTGACACGAGCGCACCTAATTGGATTTTGTTTGTGAAGTTACAACACCTGGAGAGTGTTTTACAGGGTTGCAGCTGTGTGGCCGGTTTAAGAAGGGTAGTAACCCCCTTTATTTATTTATTTTTTTTCACTCCACATACGGGCAGAGACTGGTTTTCACATTCTTTTACACTTCAGTCTTCCCTGTGACACATGGGCTTATCATACAACTTTCCTGCATTGTGCCCTCTGGCTTGCTTGGGCACAACTATACCTGGGAAGCGCTTCTCTCATTCACTGGGTCATCACACGAATCCTGCGGGCAGTGGGGTCTTGACACGTTCCACTCCCCACCTATTTCCCTGTTTAAAATCGTGGGCCTTTCCCAAAATGTCAGCAAGAACGACGTCAGTATGCAGTCCAGGTCACATCACGCAAGGGAAGGCTCTGGGTAGCCGGAGCTAAGAAATTCCCAGGTATGGAACAATCTCCAAGACACAAAGCAATTTCCAATGATTGATCAATGGATCTAGTACCTTGCTGCTGAAAAGAAAGGCTTGAATGGGGCCAATAGACTTGAATGGTACACAATCTAGTCATGAGATAATGCAATACATTCTCTAAGCAACTGTAGCCATTTTGCAATCCACTACCATTGGGAGTTTTTGAGACTACTTTTTTTCATAAGGTTTTTTATTTTAATTTGTTTTCAACTACATTTTCCTTTTCCCACATTCCAATTCAATTTTCCTTTATTCTAAATAAATTGCTAATGTCTGCTCTCGTGAATTGTTTAGTATTCTCTCTCTATTATACTCACTTGATAAAACAAGCCATTTTCATAAAAGCATACAAAGAACACACAATAGTATGAAATCTTTAATATGCATTATAAAAGCCTGAAACAATCACGTTAAACAAATAAAAATGCATAGTTTTATCATTCTATATGTGTATTCTAAAGATAGAATGTGGTATTTAACTGAAAAAGGTGGAGAAGCAACATATTGTTTAAGTTTAAATATTTGGAAACAGCAGAGCTAGCTAAGCATCTCTTTGTCTTTTCCTTGTTAGCATCTTTAATTACTAAAAAACAGAAAACAGATGCAATCAATGTATAGCAGAATGTACTTACAAATGTCCACAATCATTTGAAGAAAATGCATGCTGTTAATGCAAATTATATAGTAATATTATGTGACAGCTAAAAGAACAGTTAACTCAGAGTTGAAAATAATACATAAAAAATGACATTGAATTCTGCTCAATTATTAAATTACTTTTTATGAACATGTACTCTTTGACAGTGGCGTCTCCAGCTTTCACATGGGGGGGCAGTGACCAAAGTGGGGGGGGCATTTTAAAACACTACATATATATACTGTGTGTATATATATATATATTTATATATATATATATACACCGTATTTGCTCAATTATAAGATGACCCTGATTATAAGACGACCCCCAAAAATCTGAATATTAATTTATGAAAAAAAAGAAAAAGCCTGAATGTAAGACGACCCTATAGGGAAAAAGTTTTTACCAGTAAATGGTAATTCATGTAAACTATGTGAACAATTGTTTGTTTATAAAAGCTATGATTGAGAAAAATATTTTGTTTTTATTTCCTTTTTTTCAACCTGCCCCCCCAGTTATGCACATCTGCCCGCAGGCTTGCCACTCTGCCCCAGAAATGCCTTATACCCTCTATACGCCACTCTGCCCCATGATACGCCTTTTAACCCTCTAAAAGGCATATTATGGGGCAGAGTGGCATATAGGGAGGTATAAGGCATTTCAGGAGGCAGAGTGGCGTATAGAGGGTTAAAAGGCATTTCTGGAGGCAGAGTGGCATTAAGGGGGTTCTGCCTCCAGAAATGCCTTATGCCCCCCCATTTAACACTCCCTCCCTCCTCCAAACTTACCGGTGCTTCTGAGTCCCCGGTGCTTAGTCCGGGCAGCGTGTAGAGCTCTACGCGATTCCCGTAGACAACTTAGTCTCATAGTCAGACCTATTTGAGGTCTGATTATAAGACGACCCCGATTATAAGACAAGGGGTATTTTTCAGAGCATTTGCTCTGGAAAAAACCTTGTCTTATAATCGGGCAAATACGGTATATATATATTGGGTGTTTAGGCGCCCTGTGTGAACTACTCATCCGGCCCCCCCCATACAAAAAAGAAAGGAAAATAATCTTTAGATTTTTAGTTTTTATTATTATTATTTATGTGCAAACTAGTACAATAATAGATTACTGGAAACACTGGTAAATATAATGTATGTTAAATACATTAAATATAGGAAAAAAACAGCTAACAGTGCAATCTTTGTAACAAAAATATTTTTTAAATATTGAAAAAGCATTTCCTTGGGCCCCCCTCCATGCTACCTAGCTCTACAGATTAAAGGAAGACTGAAAGTAAGTGGCATCTTCCCTCCTTCACAGTATTAAACCCTCCATTTTCTTATCACAAAGGTGTGTCGGCACCTGGAAACCCTTAATTTTCCCAAAATAGATTTCTGACACACTCTCTCCATAATTATCCCCAGAGTCGCTTTGTCTCCTCATTCACTAAGCCACACCTCTCTTTTCCTTTCTCCCTGTAGTTCACATATAAATCAAATAAGCAGCACATGTAAACAGCACTTGCATGTATAGATCCACTGAATAAGACATACAAACCCTATATTTGTTTGTATACATAAATAATGTATGGCAACATAAGGAGGTATAGGTCAACAGAATTACTTGCAAATCCAGCTTTGCATGTATAAATTAATTGAAACTCACATGTGAATTCTGCATTGAAGGTATAGATCACTACCCTCTTCTCACTACCCATCCCCTTTGTAGTTCACTTACCTTGCTGAGGTCCTGTGGTGGGAGCGCATGGCCTCTGTCTGGCTGCTTTTCTGCGGAGACGCTGCTTCATTGCTGAGCACCTGCATATGACGTCACTCTGCACGTCATTCGGCACCGCGACAGAAACAGAGGCCTACCACCACAGTCAAGGCAGCGCCAAGGCAAGTAGCGTAAAGGAATGGCGGAGACAGAGGGGAGTCGAGAGGTTGCTGAAAACTTTTTAATGAGCGACTGCTAGGCGCCCCACTCTCTTCTAGACTTGGGCACCAGGGGGCTCTTCGTGTTCGTCTTCGTGCTCGTCTTCGGGGGGAAAAAAACCTTCGTATTCCGCGAATATTCGCCCGTTCCTGTCTTCTCTTCGGGCGAATATTCGCGGACATTCTTTGTGCTCGTTTGATCTTCGTTTCCTTACCGGTTGCCTAGCAGGGGTTAATACGGGGTTAACAACACATCGGAGCAGCAGCAGCTGCCGTGAAGGAACGTGTGTGCAACTCTATTGGTCGTTTCGGCAGGGGGCTGGTCCGGCATCAACAAGTGAATTGCAGAACGCATCATTCGTTGATGGCAGGCCAGCCCCCTGCCGAAACGACCAATAGAGTTGCACACACGTACTGAGGTGTACTGTACACAAAATGACCTAGAGACAAATGCTCCAAGGAACTTGGCCTCCGTTTATCATACACAGTCACACATCCATAGATGTTTAATAAAAGAATAGGGATTATTTTACATTTTTAAATTGATTTTGGACCACTTGTAATACATGCCTAACATTTGCTACCTATTCACAATGGCATACTTTGCAACAACCCAACTTTTACTGGACAGGACTGGAAAAAAGCAGGACTGTCCACCAAAATCTTAGGTGTGTTGGCAGGTATGCGGATGGAAAAATGTTGGACAAGAACTAAAAAATAGCTTAGGGTTAATGTACGGTTATGTTTAAGATTAGTAGCAGTGCACTGGTTTGGTTAAAGATGTATTATGTCTAAATAATAATTTAATTTTAATGGGTTTTAAAAAATTAAGGGGTTTATTTAAATGTATTTTAAAGTTAGATTTATTATTTAGTACTTTATTATATTTATTTAATGTTTATACTAGTGCTACCTACCGAGCTATAACTACCAACGTGTATTTGCATACCTAGATAGCTAAATTAGATGGGACAGGACTGGAAAAAAGCAGGACTGTCCCTGAAAAAGTTGGGTCTGTTGGCAGGTATGTGGATGGAAAAATGTTATAGTATGAAGTGTGAGTTATAGCGTTAATGCTAGTGAGTGTAGAAGTGAAGGCCAGGACAAATAACAAGAGGAAAGGTCCTTGTGATTTGTGCATTGTACGTGTATGTGTTATGTGTGTTATGTGTGTTGTCACTGTGTGTTATATGTGTTATGTATTATGTCACTGTGTTATTTGTGTTATTGTGTGTGTTATGTTTGGTTGGTTGGTTGTGTATCAGAAGGAAAATAATGAAATGGAAATGGAAAAGGAAATGGAAAATGCGAATGAGTGGGCAATTGGCGACCCACTCACCTGTTTCACCCCAGAGCAAAGCATCCAAACACTGTCAGTCCGAGACGTTTGGCAGCGGACTTCCAGAGCTCAGACACAAGGCCCTAGCGTAAGCTGGCCACTCCGGCGGAGGTAGCAGGCGTTGCCACACCGCAAACAGACGCAGCCAGGGGGGAGAAACTGCCCTTACCATTAGGGACATTTTGGGCATGACTCTAGCCAGGAAGCGAACTGGCACAGAAGAGATGCTGGCACCACCACAACCACCACCACCAGCAGCAGCATTGAAAAATGGGAAAGTCGAATGAGTGGGCAATTGGCGACCCACTCACCTGTTTCACCCCAGAGCAAAGCATCCAAACACTGTCAGTCCTAGACGTTTGGCAGCGGACTTCCAGAGCTCAGACACAAGGCCCTAGCGTAAGCTGGCCACTCCGGCGGAGGTAGCAGGCGTTGCCACACCGCAAACAGACGCAGCCAGGGGGGAGAAACTGCCCTTACCATTAGGGACATTTTGGGCATGACTCTAGCCAGGAAGCAAACTGGCACGGAAGAGATGCTGGCACCACCACCACCAGCAGCAGCATTGAAAAATGGGAAAGGCGAATGAGTGGGCAATTGGCGACCCACTCACCTGTTTCACCCCAGGGCAAAGCACCCAAACACTGTCAGTCTTAGACGTTTGGCAGCAGACTTCCAGAGCTCAGACACTAGGCCCTAGCGTAAGCTGGCCACTCCGGCGGAGGTAGCAGGCGTTGCCACACCACAGACAAACGCAGCCAGGGGGGAGAAACTGCCCTTACCGTTAGGGACATTTTGGGCATGACTCTAGCCAGGAAGCAAACTGGCACGGAAGAGATGCTGGCACCACCACCACCAGCAGCAGCAGTGAAAAATGGGAAAGGCGAATGAGTGGGCAATTGGCGACCCACTCACCTGTTTCACCCCAGGGCAAAGCACCCAAACACTGTCAGTCTTAGACGTTTGGCAGCAGACTTCCAGAGCTCAGACACTAGGCCCTAGCGTAAGCTGGCCACTCCGGCGGAGGTAGCAGGCGTTGCCACACCGCAAACAGACGCAGCCAGTGGGGAGAAACTACCCTCTGCATTAGGGACATTTTGGGCATGACTCTAGCCAGGAAGCGAACTGGCATTGAAGAGACGCTGGCACCACCAGCAGCAGCAGCAGAATTGGTAAAGGCGAATGAGTGGGCAATTGGCGACCCACTCACCTGTTTCACCCCAGAGCAAAGCATCCAAACACTGTCAGTCCTAGACGTTTGGCAGCGGACTTCCAGAACTCAGACACAAGGCCCTAGCGTAAGCTGGCTACACCGGCGGAGGTAGCAGGCGTTGCCACACCGCAAACAGACGCAGCCAGGGGGGAGAAACTACCCTCTCCATTAGGGACATTTAAGGCATGACACTAGCCAGGAAGCGAACTGGCAGAGAAGAGACGCTGGCACCACCACCACCAGCAGCAGTAGCAGCATTAGAAAAGGTGAATGAGTGGGCAATTGACGACCCGCTCACCTGTTTCACCCCAGGGCAAAGCATCCAAACACTGTCAGTCCTTGGCGTTTGGGAGCGGACTTCCAGAACTCAGACACTAGGCCCTAGCGTAAATTGGCTACACCGGCGGAGGTAGCAGGCATTGCCACACCGCAGCAAGTGCAACCAGGGGGAGAAACTACCCTCTCCATTAGGGACATTTGAGGCATGATTTCAGCCAGGAAGCGAACTGGCAAAAGATACTGGCACCGCCACCAGCAGCAGCGTTGGAAACGGAAAAAGGTGAATGAGTGGGCAATTGACGACCCGCTCACCTGTTTCACCCCAGGGCAAAGCATCCGAAGACTGTCAGTCCTTGGCGTTTGGGAGCGGACTTCCAGAACTCAGACACTAGGCCCTAGCGTAAATTGGCTACACCGGCGGAGGTAGCAGACGTTGCCACACCACAAACACGTGCAACCAGGGGGAGAAACTACCTTAAACATTACAGAGAAAAAAAATTAACTTTCCAAGCTAAGAGCTGGGTAACCCAACTTGGGCAGATTGAATTTAAGAAAGGCAATCTGCTCCATCAGATGAGGTGCCATGCGTGAGCGCTGTGGACTCAGTATGTTTCCAGTCATAGAAAACACGCGCTCACTTTGAACAGTGGTTGGCGGACATGATAGTAGCTGCTGCGCAACCCATGAGAGTGCAGGCCACACACTCTTCTTTTCATCCCAGTAGCTAAGAGGATCAACATTAGGCGCAGAAGGAACTTCACAGAGGTAAAGTTTGACTATTTCAGCAGCACTACTCTCCTTTCTGCTGCTAGCTCTGTCAGATGGTCCAACTATACTCCCAAGTGCCTCTTCCCAAAACGCAGCTGCTCCACTTAGCTGTGTTGTGCTGCTTGTGGCACTGCTGCTGATGCTGCTGCTAGGAGTAGCAGACCACATCATCTCTTCCTCCTCCTGCACCTCTCCCTCCTCGGACAGCATTCCCATTTTACGCTGCCAGTCACGCACCTTGTTGACCAATTGCTCCCGGTAGTGTTTTGGATGCTTTCCAATAAAGCCTTTCTTCAATTGTTGAACTGCTCCTAATTATATGAATATAAATGTACGTGCACGGAGAGAGAAATAAGACACACGACACACTCTGGGTCAGGTCCAAAATCACTCTGTTTAATTATGTTCATGTTATAGGTTATATAGTGTCCGGAAAAGGACGTCAGGTTACGTGAACCATATTAATTGGTTAATCCTGAAACTATGCGGAAATAGGCAGAAAACCGTTAGAAACAAATGTTGGGTAATTTCCTGTAACTGAGTGCGAGATGTTAGCCGGATATCTTTGCGGTTAGCAAAACATAGATGAAATATCTGTTAACCAATATTGAATGTACTAATATACTGCTACTTGCGTCTCCCACATGTCTGCGTGGGGTGTGACCCTTTATACTGGTCGAAGCCAACTTATATTCATTAAAGCAATAAGTGTTTCTTGCCGATATATTTTGGTTCCATAACAGTCCCCCCTTAAATATATGATGGCCGACTAATCCCTATTCCTGACAGATCCTACCGGACATGATCCCGCATCCTCTTCACCTGCAGTGGCGACAAATTATCCCTACTGGATAAAATCCCGGTTTCAGGTCTTGGTCATGTCCCTCAGATCTATATGTCCCTACACAGGGCGGGGACTACCGTCAGGGGGAACTATCAAACTGAATGGTGTTTCATAGGAAGGTGCAAGGCTTGGCATCGTCTCATCGTACATAAACATTAATAGGGTAGTCTCGCCTACTGCAAGCATCTTATCACATGGCGACAGGCGTCGAAAGCAAGGGACTACACATAATAGCATAAAAGCAACAATAATCACAATAATCAGTAAAATTATTCCCAGCAGGACCAGGGCTTGCATCCATCCTTTCAGCCATCCCAACCATTCGGCCCATGGATGATCGATTCCGGAGTTGCACTTTAATTCGTCTCCTAGAGAATCTAACTTTTTAATAGCCACGGTCACTTTTCCGTCGGGGCCTGTATTATCTGTATTATACAACAAGTTTCTCCAATTATTTGACAGACTCTGCCTTTTTCTGCCAGAATCATATCTGTGCCATTCGATTCTGAAAAATCATCTGGGTTGCGGCCTCCAATTGATCCGAAAGTCCTTGGAGCGCATCTCGGGTGTAGTTGACAAATCTCTGCTGATTATAATAGATATAGTTAATCCAGTCAACATTTTTATTCACAGTAATAATTGGCCAAATAGATTCGAAACCAGCAGCAACTTGGTCTCGGGCTTTGTATTCATCTGGGACCCCCCTAGGGACTCCTATCGCATCTATATATACATGGGGGTCGAAACTTCCTTCGGGGGTCTTCGATGTACTGCGTCTTTTACGAGATAATGTAGACTGGACTTCAATAGTTTCTGGCTTTTCCGACATTATAAGTAGTGGCATTATAGCTTTGGCCAGCGCACATTCGCCAGTCCAACTACCTTCTAACCTGGTGCGCAGTTTCATGTCCCCACATAGCCAATAGATATCTCCCAGGGAATACACTTGATTTTGTGTGAGGGAACCGGTCAGATTACTGTACTCGGCACAACTACCATCTGAGAAATTATCAAAAAATTTACCAGTTCCTTTTGTGTTTGAAACCCAGGTATAATTACCAGAATATATGGTGATCCCTTCCTGTGTTTCTCTGCCCGTAAATATTCTGGAGTAGGTTCTAGAAACACAATCTATAATATGACAGTGTTGAAACGAAAATGTGGCTACTGGAGTTGTACCAAAAAGTGGGAGGACCTGCCTGTCGTGCGTCTCTTGTAATGGCTACCCGACCCCCCCTGGTGACTGGTAGCTTGAGCCATAGAACCTGTGTGTAGAACCTGTGTCCCCCACATATACGGCAAAATGATTAATAGCAGCAATGGGATGCCCACCCCCTTGTAAAGGATATGCATTTTAGGAGTTAATTGCTGGAGGTTCGTATCCTTTGACTCTCTTGCAGTGTGATGCGTGTATCCACGTGGGCTTCTCTTCAACTTTTACTGAGATAGAAATTGTTAGTAGCACTTGATAAGGGCCCTCGAATTGCAGTTCCAGAGTGGATCAGACGTGTTTCTTCACGACCACCCACTCCCCAGGCAATAGGGAATGGGTACCTGGAATAGAAGAGAAAACTTGGGCATATATATTAGATCACTGAGTAGTCAAAGCAATAACATATTTTGCAATTGTTTCATAATTCATTTGCAACTGCTGTGGGAAGTACTGTCCTAGCCTGGGACTACTTCCAAAAAATATTTCATGTGGAGTAAGCTTATGTGACGCCTTTGGCGTGTGTCTGATAGCAAAAAGCACGATGGGTAGGCATTGTACCCAATTTAGACCAGTTTCTTGAGTCATTTTTAACATTTTTGACTTGAGTATACAGTTCAGTCTTTCCACTTTCCCACTACTTTGGGGTCGGTAGGGGGTGTGGAAGGCGAGATGTGAACCTATAATTTTCCACACTTCTTGAGTGATGTTTGCCGTAAATGCAGGTCCTTGGTCGCTTTCTATGACCTCAGGGACTCCAAAACGGCAAATAAGTTCTTGAATGAGTTTCTTTGCGGTAGTGGGTGCAGTTTGATTTCGTACTGGATAGGCTTCTGGCCATCCGGAAAACACATCTACCACTACCAGTACATATTGAAAAATCTGACACATTGGCATTTGAATATGGTCGATTTGAATCTGTTGGAAAGAATATTGAGCTTTTGGTAAACATTTGGACGGAGTTGGTTCCGCCCTTCCAGTGTTGCACTGAGCGCAGATTAAACAGGATTCGGTGATGCGTGCCAGTATTGGAGTGATTCCTGGAGCAATCCAGATTTTGTCGATGATTTCTTTCATAATGGTTTGAGACTGATGTGTAGGTCCGTGAGCTAACGATGCAACTTAAGGATATAATGTCCGGGGTAAACAAAGATATTGGCCTTTGGCCCAGGCTCCCCACTCATCTTTAGCTGCTCCTTCTTGTATCCATTGGTTTTGTTCCTTGGTTGAAGCTTGTTGTTGTAATTGAATTAGAATATCCCAGTCTAATTCCATTACTGCTTCCTCGGTCACCGTCATTAGAGGGACCGTTGAGTCTTCATTGAGGGCTACTTGCTTGGCTGCACTGTCTGCTAAGGCGTTTCCTTTTGCTTCCATAGTGTCAGCCCGTGAGTGTGCCTTAATTTTGATCACTGCAACTTGTTTCGGGAGTAGGGCCGCAGTCATCAAAGCTTCTACTGCTTTCCCGTTCTTGATTGGAGTCCCTGCTGCGGTGATATAAGCTCTGCCTTCCAGATGACTCCAAAATCATGTACAACTCCGAAGGCGTACCTGGAATCCGTATAGATATTCGCGGTAGAATCTTTGGCCATAATGCAGGCCTCGGTGAGGGCAGCTAGTTCAGCCTCCTGAGCCGACTGATCCGGTCGTAGAGCTTTTGCACAGAGTACAGTGGTGTCAGTCGTAACCGCCATTCCCGTATGGAAGCGACCCTTGTCATCGGCATATCTGGAACCGTCCACAAAGAGGGTCCATTCTGGGTTCGAGAGTGGGGTATCCTGTATATTCGGAGGCGAACCGACTTCCGCTTGTATCATGGTCAGACAGTCATGTGGATCGTCCTCGGGAGGTACATCTGGAAAATCGACATTAGATGACTGTGTATGCCACAATAGCTGTTCTTGAAGATCTTCTTCTGTGGCTAGATCAATAAAATCCGTAGATGGAATATCAGAATACTCCCCCCTTGGAAGTGGAAGGAGGGCAGCCGGATTGAGAACATTGCATCGTTGAATAGTAACATTGTCGGGCAACAACAGACTCCCTTGGAGACGAAGATGACGCTGAGCAGTGAGATGTCTGGGTTGAGTCTGTTGTAAAATAGCTGAGATATCATGTGGAGCTAGAATTGTCAAAGGATGTCCGAGAACAATATCTGAAGTGACATCTAGAAGACAGCTGGCCGCATCAATAGCCCTTACACAGGAGGGTGCTGCGCGAGCAACTGGATCCAAACGTTTGGAGTAGAATCCGAGGGGGCGATGTCGACCGCCGTGCATCTGAGTGAGAACGCCTGTGGCATGGTCTTGTCGTTCCATTACATATAGACGGAACGGAAGAGAATAGTTCGGCATTCCCAAAGCTGGAGATGTCCCAGAAAAACAACTTTTTGAAGACATAACTGTAGCTTTGATTTGGAGACCTTGCAGCCAGCTGTGGCTAGAAAATAGAGCAGATCCAGGGTATTTTCTTGACACATGGATGAGTCTGGAGTACAGAGTAGCAAGTCATTCACGTATTGCAGGAGTTCAACTTCTGGGTGAGCGTCCTGCCATGAAGAAAGCACAGAAGACATAGCTTTGCTGAAACTGGATGGGCTGTTTTGGGCTCCTTGAGGCATCACAGTCCAGATATACTGTCGACCAGTGTGGGTGAATGCAAAAAAATATTGACACGAAGGATGCAGTGGAATGGAGAAAAAGGCATTAGCAAGATCAATTACAGTGAACCAGGAAGCCGCAGGCGGAATACTGGACAAAAAAGAGTATGTGGATTCGGCACGATGGGGGCATCCAGAACCGTAGCTTCATTGAACTTGCGCGTAGATCTTGTACCATCTTGTACACTGGAGGTTGTCCTTTTATTTGTTTGTTTTTCACTGGGTACAGCGGAGTATTGCAAGGAGAAGTGGTAGGTATTATTGCACCTGATTCTAGAAGTGCAGCTACTTGGGTGGATATTGCATCTTGTTGGGCCACTGATAAAGGATATTGGGCCTTGTATGGAAGAATGTTAGGATCCTTAAGCACAACTTGTACTAGTAGGACGTAGAAGGCGGGGCAGGCAATTGGTGGGGATTTTCCACTAAAGACAGTTGGTGAAGTGCGTCACAAGATGGCGCTGGTGTCTGTGCCAGACACGACATGGTAGCCAGAGTAGACAGGGGGCGGGGGGCCTCACAGTACAGACAAAAGCGACGGCTTCCTGACATCATTGCATTACAGGCTGTGCAGTTCCACCCCTTGTCCGACAACTCGGCACCATTATAGGGCGGTGGCGTATGAGACACTGGAATTTTACACAGATATCTTGAGTGCTTTTCATCATACGTTTCTTTGCCATCTAACGATTTAAATTCTTTGCTACAATCTAGCCAGATTTTAACAGTATCTTTCAATCCGTCGTCATTTTATTTTTCCTGCCTTTTCATTTAGGAGGTTTTGCCAGGTGCAAATCGATAAGGTTCCTCCTTTGGGTATTTTGTATGGTTTTTCCAACTTAGATAACTGCTTAATGTACTTTTTCCCTCGTCTGTCGGCAACTAATTGGGAGGGCGTACAAAACCCACTTGGAACGCTGTTATCTTTCCCCATTTCGCGACGATATCGTAACCTTGTCCACAACCGTCCGAAACCTTCTGATACGAGGCTCACACACACACACACACTGTAGTAATATTATGCACTGGGGACAGGCGACTGGGCTGTCCAAATTAGTGTTAGTCTTACGGCACCGTCTGGGGATCAGAGCAACTGGGTTGATCCGGTGTAGACTTGCAACACTTTACCGATTCCTTCCCACTACAGTGTACTGGGGACAGGCGACTGGGCTGTCCAAATTAGTGTTAGTCTTACGGCACCGTCTGGGGATCAGAGCAACTGGGTTGATCCGGTGTAGACTTGCAACACTTTACCGATTCCTTCCCACTACAGTGTGCTTGCCAGAAAAGGGAGGCACCACAGTTCAACAAGTGACTACGACAGTATATTTACATGGGGTTCTTTTATTGCCTCTCGAGGGTGCGTCAACCACCTGAGTTCCCTCCTCCGAATACACACGTGAGTAACGAGTGACACACAAGGTAGATAAGAAACGATCTTACCTTGTAACTGGGCTGCAGTCCCAGGGTCCAATCGTCAGCTCACGGCGTGAACTCTCCCCGGGAGGGACCTCCGACGGGTACGGCTTCCTCGAGCCCCACGTTGGGCGCCAACTGTTTTGGATGCTTTCCAATAAAGCCTTTCTTCAATTGTTGAACTGCTCCTAATTATATGAATATAAATGTACGTGCACGGAGAGAGAAATAAGACACACGACACACTCTGGGTCAGGTCCAAAATCACTCTGTTTAATTATGTTCATGTTATAGGTTATATAGTGTCCGGAAAAGGACGTCAGGTTACGTGAACCATATTAATTGGTTAATCCTGAAACTATGCGGAAATAGGCAGAAAACCGTTAGAAACAAATGTTGGGTAATTTCCTGTAACTGAGTGCGAGATGTTAGCCGGATATCTTTGCGGTTAGCAAAACATAGATGAAATATCTGTTAACCAATATTGAATGTACTAATATACTGCTACTTGCGTCTCCCACATGTCTGCGTGGGGTGTGACCCTTTATACTGGTCGAAGCCAACTTATATTCATTAAAGCAATAAGTGTTTCTTGCTGATATATTTTGGTTCCATAACAGTAGCTACTGAGAACATTAAATTTCAAAGCTAGCTTTCCCTTAATTCTTGGATCGCAAAGGCACGCTAGCATCATTTCGGGACTCTCTTCCATTCGTTTGCGAAGGTGTACTTTTAGCAGATCCTTCAGCTTCCTGGCTATGGCTGCTACGTCAGGATGTAGAGTGCCACCTTGAACAGCCTCACGGTTTCCAAGGAACACATCCATCTTGCTGCCTAGATGGGAGAACACTGGGATTACCTGGGCCAGACTGGCAGTGTTTGAGCTTAAATTTTCTGTGGCATCCCTGAATGGTTTAAGGACTGCCACTAGCTGGGCGATCACTGTCCAATCCTCCCTATTCAATGGAGAGGTAATCCCAATATTGTGCTCTGAGGCAAGATTATGGATTGCCCTCTGCTGCTCCAAAATCCTCTCCAGCATGTCTAACGTGGAGTTCCACCGTGTACTGACATCCTGGCGTAGGCAGTGTATGGGAAGACCTGACCTCTCTTGCTCTTCCCTCAAAAGTTGGCTAGCCTTAACACTATGGTGAAAGTGCCCAGCGATCTTTCTGCAGCGGGACAGAACTACTGCTGCCACATTAGTTCCTTCTGACATTGCTGCCTTCACTACAAGATGGATGATGTGGGCTGCACAGCGCACACCAACAATATGACCATCTCGCAGCGCTTTCACCATATTGGCACCTCCGTCAGTTACCACAAAACCAACTTCAACATTGGTGCCCGCCTCTGCTCCCACCCAAAGGCTAAACATTTTCCTCATTGCATGCAGAATATTTTGGGAAGTGTGCTTTTCATCTATCACTTCTGCATGGAGAAGGAAAGATCGGTAGCCTGCTGCAGCAGCTTCCTTAGACACACCGGGCTGCCACCAGTGTGCTGTCAAAGAAAGAAAGGCATGCTGGCCGCTAGGTGCACTCCACAAATCTGTAGTGAAATGAACACACTGACCAGCAGCCTTGGAAAGCTCCTCTTTCACTGCTGCAACACAGGACCGATACAATGAGGGGACAATGTTCCTGCTGAAAGTGGAACGTGACGGAACTGTATATTGTGGAGCCACAGCCGCCATCAATTGTTTGAAAGGCTCCCCTTCGATCATAGAGAAGGATGCCCCTCCAACAGCAATGAACTGACCAATCAGTCGCGTTACTTTATTGGCCTGCTGTTTGGGCATTGACCTTTTGGATTGGAATGCCACAAATTGTTCCAGGGTGGGCTGGACATGCAGTGCTCCAACCTGCCTTGGTCTCTGGCTGCCAGCACTAGCTGCTGCTGCTGCTGCTGCTGCTATTGGCTCAGAAGAAGAAGCTGTTGGGGTTTTTCCACGGCCACCAGCTATGCTGCCTGCACTAAGTTTTACTTCTGCATCTTTCCCCAATAGCACAGCGTTGTGTTGAGTGCTGAGGTGACATGGCGTGGCGGTACCAGTGGGAACAGTAGGCGCAGCACTAGTGGTGGTAGAGGCGGTAGGGGTGGTGGTGGTGGTTTTCCCTACAAAGGAATGAGATCGCTTTTGTTTGGGACCCCTCTGAGTCTTGCTGCTAATTTGGCTCTGCTTGGTACCTTGCATGCTGCTTGTGGATGGGGAAGATGCTGCTTGGGGCAAAAGGCACTTCTTTTTAGTCACTGGGCTGGTACTACTTGTGCTACCCTTTAACTTTGAACGTGCTTCTGGTGCTTTAGGCTTTCCGTAAAAAAACATAGAGCTTGTGGGCCTAGCCGCACTACTACTGCCTGCTTTTGGTGCCTTTCCTTTACTTGATGATCCTTCAAGCAATGCTTCCCCAAATGATAAGCGAGAGCTTGGCCTACTTGGCCGACTAGACTGACGCAAAGGCTGCATCTTAGAACTGGTGGTGGTGCTGGTGGTGGTGGTGGTGGTGGTAGATGGAGCTTGTCCCTCCTTAGTCCCAAAAGGAGGATCCATTTCAAATTTTGTGTTGTGTGTGTAGTGTTTAAAAAACTATAAAAAAATAAAAAATAAAAAAAAAGGAAAAATGAATTAAAGACAAAAAAATTAGAGGAAGTTCTCTTCAGTGCTACTGCTTAAAAAGTAAAACTATGCACTACTGCACTGTGCTGTTGTGTGCAATCTGGCAAAGTGCTAAAGTTATTTAAATTATTAACTATTTAATAACTAGCAGTATTTTATTTTTAATTTGAATTTACACGGGCCTAAGAGCTTAGCCTACTACTATGCTAGCCTAAAGCTATATTTCCTTACTATAAGTCTACCTCTAGGCAGACGCTCTCAAACCCACTAAGCTAAAGTGAGGTTAAATCAGATTCAGTATGATTTATTAATTAATATTAAGTTATATAATATTAATAGATTAGAAATAATTTACTTATATATTATGTATTATAGATAGAAGAATATAGATTATGAATTAGAATTTAGAATTAGAATTACTTATATTATAGATTATGAATTAGAATTTATATTGTTATATATTATTTATAATATATTATAGATTAAGATTAAAGAAGATTAGAATTATTTTAGTACTACAGCTAGTAGCTTGAAGCTTTGCTTAGTACAGCTCGTCACAGTCAATTTTTCTTGAGAAGAATTAGAAATAAAATAAAATGTCACAGCAAAACAGTTAGCTTCACTGCTTGCTGAACAAAAACACACAGCACTTATGCGGCTGCACTCACTAGCCCAACAAGTTCCCTTCACTGATGGACTGAGGTGAGCAAAACAAATGAAATAAAATGAAAGATTATTAAGAAAAATTGACTTGGTCTCTTGCTGTTGCTAAAACAAAGCACAAACTATAGAGCTGCAGCACCAGTACTAATAAGATTAGCTGAACTATACGCTAGTAGTAATTAATTAATATTATTACTTTTATTTATAGCTAATTTAATTAACTATTAAGATAAGAAAGAATTATAGAATTATTGATATTACTGATTTTAGATTAGACACTAGTAGATGTCTTGAATGTCTACAGTACACTCTACACTAGTATACTATTACTAACTATAACTGACAAATATATATATAATTTTATAATGAATTCAATTATTAATTATATTAATTAATATTACTGATTTTAAATTAGACACTAGTAGATGAATGTCTACAGTACACTCTACACTAGTATACTATAGTATATATATATATATGACTGACAAATATATATATATATATAATATTATAATGAACTATTAAATTATAGACTCTATTAAATTATTATTTATAAATTCTATTTAATTTATTTAAGCAGGACAGGCAGTAGGCACTAGTGCCAGCCCAGGGCAAGGGCACCCCAGTGCCACTGAGACACTGGGTGCACTGTCAACTCAACAGCACTTACACTACAGTTGATGACAAATTAAATAAAAAAAAATTAAATTAATCAAATTATTATTATTAATTATATTAAGTAGCACTGAAGTGAGGATGAAGTACACTGTGAGAAATGGCAGGCTAAGGCTTACCAGTCTCTTCGATTCTTCGTGGTTGTGAGTCTTCGTCTTCTCCTACGTTTTGCCGGCACTGTATTCTCTTCGGCATGTCTTCGGAACGAACAAAAAAACGGCCTCTTCGTGCTCGTTTTCATGTTCGCCCGAAGACGAATGCGCAAGTCTACTCTCTTCTCCGATCTCTGCTGTCTGGATGCCGTGCACCTGCCTCCGCGCGGTCCTGGCCTCGGTGATGGGACGGCCACCTGGCATTGCAATTTGGGGGAACACGGGGCACAACATGATATAGGGGGGCCATGGCCCCTTCTGCCCCTCCCTGCCGATGCCACCACTCCACGAATAACTGTTTTTTGCCTTATTCATCCATGTTTCATGACTATATGGTACTAAGAAAGCCTCTGTATATGTTCCTATTTTCACTCAAGCCCAGACTGGCCTTCTTGCACACTCGGAAAATGCCTGATGGATCGCTGACCGTCAGTGCCCCATACCCTCCCAATCTATGGCTGGCTGGAAATGCTCACTTGAACATAGAAATGTGTGGCCACACATTTACAGCCATCATCCGCACTTACATCATCAGGTGGCCACTGGCTTTTAAGTGCTTGAGCCACCTTGTCATCGCCAGTCCGGCCCTGTCCTCACTCCTCATTTCCTCTTCTCTCTCAGTCTCCATTTTTCCCCCCTAATGCGGTCAATGTAAGCAAAACAGACCATCTTTAGGCTACAACAAAAACCATCATAGAGATAGCAGGAACATTAGAAGTGGCCAAATCAACAGTTTGGTACATTCTGAAAAACAAGAATGCACTGGTGAGCTTAGCAATGCATAAAGGCCTGGACATCCACTGAAGATAACAGTTGTGGATGATAGTAGGATGCTATACATGGTTAAGAAAAACTGCTTCACAACATCCAGCCAAGTGACAAACACTCTCCAGGAAGTAGGCATATCATTATATCTACCATAAAAAGTCTACCATTAAAAAGAAGACTTCATGAGAGCTAATACAGAGGGTTAGTTTTTCACACATAGCTTCTCCATTTTGGCTTTATTTTTGTTGACTAAATCATCACACGGTCTAATATGGCATGTGTTGTTGTTCATCTAAAGGTTGTATTAACCTAATTTTTAGACTTGCTAAGAAACAGATGATTGTTATTATGTCATGATATGTAAAACCATAGAATTCAAAGAGGGTGTACTTTTTCACATGACTGTATATAGACTCTCTATAGCCTAGATTGACTGGCAATTCCCTCGGTCCAATCATATTTAAGCTGTACACATATATATATAAGACAGTTTAAGGAATAGTTTGTTGCTTAATAATAATTACAAAAGAAGACCCTGAAACAACTAAGAAAAGAACTTCACAAAGTTATCAGAAAATATAAATCACTGAAAAATAGAGACAGCTTCTAGCATTTTTTATACTTATGGCTGATCTGGTTAGCACATTTACAGGAGATGAAGACTGTAATAATGGACTTTTTTAAGTATCCTAAAAGATGCAGCCTGGAATTTATGAGATTATATTTTGTTCTTCCACTTGGACAATAAGAATGTTACATAAAACAAGGTTATAACATTGCTTTATAAAGTATTTTATTAGTGGCTTTAGGTTCCCCTGGCTTCTCAGAACGAGAAATTCATCTAGCATTTTATTTCCCCCACTTTACTCATGCTTTTCATTCACCAAATGAAAACAGCATCAACCCACGAAAAAAAGAAAAAAAATTACAATATTTTTGTTTACTTTAAATTCTAAGCGGCAATACTTTTGTACATAACTTTCCATACGTAACATGACTTGTAGTCTCAAATTGGCCATCTGGCACATTAACTGCATCGGCAGATTTGCTATCCTGAACCTAAGAGAATGCTTTAAATCAGGAAAAATGGGCAGACTAGTTGGGCCGAATGTTTCTTATTCTTTTTCCAACTGCAGTATTTTATACTTGTGCATTCAGACGCGTATAAATTTTAATTTTAATGACATTTTCCAATTTTGTTAACCCTTTAATGAAAGGATTTTATGATTATATATTATTTGTCAGGACAATAATACATTTATTCAGATACAATTATTTTGATTAAATTATCTAATTTGAAAAATCTTTCACTCATCTACAAAAGCTAATGAAAAAAACTGCTAAATAGATTCTACTATTTGTTTAGAAATAGCCAATGTATTTATGTTTTTGCAAGTTATAGGGCAATAAGTTCAATTAACGTATTGCTATTTCAAAACCATTTATTTTTTCAATCTGGTCATCTTTAAAGCCTGTGAATTCAAACCAAATATTTTGGAAAAAATGCTGATATTTTAACACTTTCTATGTCAGAATTTTTGGGAAAAATACAGCACCAATTTTAGGGTTTGCTCACAAAATTAAACTATTTTATTTATTTTTACATATTTTGGACATTTTCTTATACATTTTTATGGAACTGGATGGTTCCCCTTATTATCTCATGGCAACATCACTGGAGCATTATTTTCAAATATTATTAAATTTGTATTTATTGTTTAATAACAGGGTATAGACAGAGCCTCTGAGAACTCTCTTACTTTTTAGTGGGCGCTGCCGTCTTGTGAGAGGCAGTATGCCTCTATCACAAGTGGCCGCTGATTTTGTTTTGTGTGTTGTATCCGGAGCCAATCAACTCATCCCCATCCAAACGGTCCTTTCCTATTGTTTCACTTCCCCTCAACCACCAACTAGATTGTAAGCTCCCAAGAGCAGGACCCTCTTCTCCATTTGTACCAGTTATTGTTATTTGTGTGTGACTTTAAAGTATCCCACTGATTGTAACAGCACTACGGAATCTGATAGAGCTTTATAAATAAATGTAATGTAATGTATGTAATGTTGCTGAATGCCTCAATATTGAGGCATTTCAGCAACACCGGCTGAGCCTAGGAGAAGGTCATGACCTCTTCCTAAACTAGTTACTGCGGATGTGTGCCGCAATATTCTATATGGTGAACCTTACCTTTGGTTATCGATATTACATTTTGTACATTTATTCTGTCAACTTTGTTATGGTTATTTACCTACAGTGGCGTCTCCAGGTTTCATATTTAGGGGGGGCACATGGGGGGCCAGGGACCAAAGTAGGGGGGCCAATTATAAAACGGTACATATACACTATATATATATATATATATACACACACATACACACACGTTAGACGTGCATTTTTAACTACATAATATGCACTTATCTCTTTGAAGTAAAGACTGTGATTAAAATATGATTTCAAAATAACAGCTAAAGTGACAGTTATTTTTCATTCTTTAATATTAGCCCCTGCTGACAATATATAAATATTAGACCCTGCTGCAGATATATAGAAATATTACACCCTGCTTCCGATATATAGAAATATTACACCCTGCTTCCAATATATATTAATATTAACCCCTGCTGCGGATATATATTAATATTAGCCCCTGCTGCGGATACATACTTATATTATACCCTGCTGCCGATATACATACAAATTATACCCTGCTGCCAACATATATTAATATTAGCCCCTACTGCCGATATATAGTATTAGTCCCTGCAGCCAATATATATAAATATTAGCCCCTGCAGCCAATATTTATTGATAATAGGCCCTGCAGCCAATATATATTAATATTAGCCCCTGCTGCCGATATATATAAACATTAGTCCCAGCTTCCTATATATATTAATATTAGCCCCTGCAGCCAATATATATTAATATTAGACCCTGCTGCCAATATATTTGCCACACTGACTGCAGATCAGGGGAAGACAGTGAGAGTCAGTGCAGTGTTCCCTCCTTCTGACTGCACCGTGACATTGAGAGGTCCTCTCCCCTGTAATCATCCCCAGAGTCCCTTTGTCCCCTCATTCACTAAACCATAGCGTTCTTTTACTTACACCCTGTAGTTCAGGTATAGATCAAATAAACAACACATGGAAACAGCACGTGCAACTGAATGAGATTAAAAAAAAAACTTGTATTTGCAGGTATACATAAATAATGTATGGAAACATAGCATTGCAGGTATAAACCAACAGAACACACAAACCCAGCATTGCAGGTATATATCAACTGGAAATCACATGTACACTCAGCACTGAAGGTTTAGATCAAATAATCAACACATGGAAACAGCACTCCAGGTATTGATCAACTGAATAAGACATGCAAATCCTATATTTGCAGGTAAACATTAATAATGTATGGAAATATAGGCGATACAGATGAACAGAATGACACAAAACTCAGCTTTGTAGATATAAATCAATTGGAAATTACATATAAACTCTGCATTAAAGGTATAGATAAAACCCCCTAAATTACAGGCATAGATCACTGGTCACACACCCCAAAGCCAACCCTGGTGTCCACACTGCCCACATAGAACCTGACCAGCACCTAAGTTACACATTATGTCAACTTTGTCCCCAAACAGCTGAACGTACGCCGTTTTTGTCCCATAAAGACCTCTCCCTCCCAATCTATCCTATCTACCCCCTCTCCCTCCCTATCTACCACAACTGCCTCTCTATCTACCACATCTGCCTCCCAATCTATCCTATGTACCACCCTCTCCCTCCCAATCTATCCTATGTACCCCCCTCTCCCTCCCAATCTATCCTATGTACCCCCCTCTCCCTCCCAATGTATCCCATCCACCCCCATCTCCCTCCCAATCTACCCCCTCTCCCTCCCAATCTATCCCATCTACCCCCCTCTCCCTCCCAATCTATCCCATCTACCCCCCTCTCCCTCCCAATCTATCCCATATACCCCCCTCTCCCTCCCAATCTATCTCATCTACCCCCCTCTCCCTCCCAATCTATCCTATCTACCCCCTCTCCCTCCCAATCTATCCTTATCTACCCCTTCTCACTTCCTACCTCTTCTGACTCTCTAACCCCCTCCTAACTTTCTAACCCCCCCCTTTGAAGTTCACTTACCTTGGGCTTGTCCAGCGGTGAGATCGCGAGGTCTCTGTATCCCTGGTTCTGCCGGCTTCACTGCTGGGCGCCGGATATGACGACATATACCGGCGCTCGGCTTGAAATGCCGGCACTGCGAACCAGGAAGAGGCCTCGCGGTCGCGGAGAAGAGTGAGAGGCGCCGAACGGTTGCTGAGAACTTATTCCTCAGCAACCGCTCGGCGCCTCTCACTCTGTCCCCCGGGTCTATTAAAAAAAAATTAAAAATAGCCGGCGTTTCAACTGGGGGGGCACACCGGGGGGCACAGCATGATGTAGGGGGGGCCATGGCCCCCTCTGGCCCCCCCCTGCCGACGCCACTGTTTACCTACTATCCATTTGGTTTTCTACCACCCTCTCTTTGTAGTTTATTGTCTCTCTTGTTGGTGGTTAATTATTCCTTTAGGCATTGTAGCTTATGAGGCTTTATGTTTGTATGTCGAGTATGGCATTCTGGTTACCATGACAACACAATACACTATAGATTCTGTTTAAAAACATAAGAAAAATAACATTAACAAGCAGACAAAACATGGTTTCACAAACTGACTTAATTTATCATGGTTAAATTTAATTTATTTTCATTTTTTGTTTTGTAATGACTGCGTCTAAACATCCTGATGCCTGAGTTCAGTTTCTTGATATGCCTTATTATTGGCTCTGGAAAAAACCCTTTTGTAAAAATGTTGGCTTTTTCATGTAAACAATATATATATATTTGTTTATTTTTGTGGATAGTCATTATTTTCTTTGTAAATACATTTTGTAACTTTGATCAGACCTTGCCAGGCAATATATGTAGAATTGATTTAGGGAGTGAGGTGTTCAGAGCATCAACCTACACATATGAAATGAACAACAATGTTAAAGCATTAGCTGCACTATATGGGTCAAGAAAAACTCATTGATAAACACAAAAACACGGCCATTCAAGGCTATATATTAATAAGGTAAATTTGAGAAGAGAATGGAGAAGCAAAGACGTCGGTCAATGGTTAAATAGAGAGAGAATGATAATTTTTTACCCATATTTATAGATGCATTCACATAATATCTTGAATACACTCAGAACATAAAATTGGCAAAGGAAATACTTTGAGTTGATTTTGAGATATTTTCATCTTCAATTTCCTGAATATGTTCCTATTAAATATATTGGAGTTTTCAAAATGTAGCATCTCAAGTGGTGATAAAATTTATGTTCAGGTTGTATATGCTGCGCAATAATCATTTAGTCATCTTTCTGGCTGCCTGTGTATTAAGTAAATATATAATCTGAAGAGATTCAGTGCTTTGAATAAAACTGAATTGATTTAGCATACTCTAATCCTGTTGCCAGGACAGGTTGAGACATATCATTCTGGAAATTGCAGAAGAGATGTACAAGACTATTTGCTTTTCTTTTTTTCACATTTTCTAAAATTAAACACATTCTGAAATAATATATATATTTTTTCTTCCATGTGGTAATGAAAAAGACCTGATTTAGAGCTTTTGTTATATGCAATACCTAATGTTAAAAGGGAGTGATTACTTTGCCCTTTTTATTTTGTTTATTTAATCTTAAATATGTAAGATTTGTCATTTTTTCTGATTAAAATTCTGTGACAAGTTTGCATTTTCCTTACTTATCATACAATAGAATCAGTGTTCAACTAAATATCTACCTAGTTAAAGGGACAGGGCTGTCAAAAATGTAATTATTCATTTGCTTAATTAATTTGACTCTATATGGTGTAATTATATTTAAGGACTTATTCTATATTAAAAATACTAATTTGTTTTTTAAACATGCTGACCCATTGAGCTCGCTGTGTGAGTCTGTATTACTCTGGTAATTAGTGCCTATCAGGATGGTGCACTTGGACCAAAAACAAGGGAGAGGGAGAGTTTGTGTGTAGAGGCTCGCCCCTTTTGTGGAAGCACTCCGGGAGGCCTAGAAAACACAGTTGATAGCGGGGAGATGCAGACTAAGAAAGAATACAGACAACAAAAGAACAAGAAGTGGCTATACAAAAAGCGATGCTGCGGACCGGGACACTGAAGGCTGAGAAGGTAGCGGGACATTGACAAAGAGAATGTGTGATAGCGTGTGAGAGAGAGACCATGAAAGAGAATGTAAGAGAGAGTGAAAAAGTTAAAGAAATGCAAACAAAAATTCGGACCTCCCTGTTTCATTTTGTTTGTTTGGGGCAAAACACAAGGAAGAACATAGACTGATAACCATAAGCTCAGTCTTTAAGATGTTAAGCTTCAGGTAGTGCTATTCTATCAATGGTACAAATCCAGAAAGACAGATGTGAGTTACAAGAGAGGGTGAAAGTCAGGAGAGGAAATGTAGATTAAGGTGTCGTCCATGTATAGGTGGTACTGGAAGCCAAAGGAAGATATGAACTCTACAAGGCAAGAGGTGTAAATTGAGTAGAGGCCCAAAAGTAGAGGCCCAAGAATGGAGTCCTTGGGAACACAACAGAGAGTGGTACAGGAGAACATATTACACAGCAAATGGTATGGACAGAGAGGTAGGATTTGATACAGGAATGATACAGGAATGAGCTGTATCATGGATGCCATGAAGGGTTTGTAGAAGGAGGGGGGTGGTAAGATATTTCAAGGTACAAGTTCAAGGGGGCAGGTGGTGAGGTGGGATGAAAACATCAGTAGATGTGACTGGACTGAAATAAAATAGGTTTCTTTGGAGAGATGGAGGGCTGATGGATAGGAATGAAGCATGAGTTTGTAAATTGTAAAGTCTTCAGGTGAGCGAGACTTCCTCCACAGGCGCTAAGAGGTACGTGAACACTTTAGGAGGAGAAGGGTCTGTGTGGAATGCAATGGCTGAGGTGAAATGGCTGAGGTGAACGGCGTAAGGGTTGGCACACAGTTACTGGAGCAACCATATCTAGGACTGGGGCAAGTGTATGGTTATACTGAACTATGCAACATCAGGACAGTAGGAAATAGAGATGCTGGAGAGAAGTACACGTTTGTTGTGAGACACTGTCGATTTTCAAGCACAGGGGGGAAAATGAAGCTCATTGGCTGGTTTGGGGAGATCAGAGGATCTCCCCTGAATGACCCAGCACTGATTGAGATCTATAAGTTTGCAGCAGAACCCTCAATCACAGCTCCCATGTGGCCACCTTTCAACGCATTTCAATTGAGCACCGCAAGCTGGCTGGATAAGTAAGGTAGGCTGTGGTAACACCCTTTAACCAATGAAAATGTCAGATTTGAACGCCCAAAATGTTTGGC
This sequence comes from Spea hammondii, assembly GCA_029215755.1. NCBI lineage: Eukaryota > Metazoa > Chordata > Amphibia > Anura > Pelobatidae > Spea > Spea hammondii. The sequence continues at coordinate 117,185,023 of JARDYJ010000002.1, forward strand.
CTCGGGGAGGTATTTCTAGAGCTGTTCGAACACTGAAATACCAGAAATGTTTTCAGCATGCTATATTATATGATATTGGTATTAAAAGGTCAATTGATGTATTAAACATTGTTACTTTTTTAGATGGATCTTTAAAATCATAATTAGCTTTACACCTATTATACTGATATATCATTATATAATTGAAATGTTTCTTTTTGTGTAGATAACAACATAATACAGTATTTATTTTGCCATTATTCAATTGAAATTAATGTAGTAAAAATATAATTAATAAAATGGCTCATTTCCAAAATATAGTACTACAAGTTCACAAATATTAATATTATTTTCAGCAAATGCCAATATTGTCAAACATATCTCTCATCCCTGGAATGCAAAAATGTATTCAAGGAAACATGTCTGCCAAAAATATTATCTTGTAATTCCGCACAGACAGGTTTTAGATTTTTTTTTTATAAATTCTATAGACATTATTTTGTTCCACTTAACTTTTAATGGAGTGTAGTTTAAAGACGAACAATGAAAACAGGTTAACTGAGTAACGCAGTGAAAATCATCCATCATATTTATTCAAAATTATGTTTTCTGGCTCTGACATCCATCAAAAGCAGAAACATTAATCTTCAAAGCAACCAATTGTATGGTCCAAAATGAGCAAAAACGTACTTACTCGCTATAGTGGTAAGACCACTATTTGAACCTTATACCAGAATCACTTTTTATACATAACCTACACTGTGTTAGAGGGATGAAGCCCTGAACTACTATAAGTGATATGTTCCCAGTAAGGGAACTAAATACAGTCTCTAAAATTAAAGCATAATAATTGATATGAATATATTTCTGCAATAAAATTAAAGTTTCAATTTAAGTCTTTAAAGACCTTCTGTGCACACTCTCTACCCAGATTGGGTAGAAATGGGGGAGAGGCTGTCCCTGTGGTGTGCTCTTTATAAATATACCAAAAAGGGTAACACTAATATATTAGAATGTGATCTGGGTAAAAAGCAATACATAAACAAATAGACATCTTTTTAGTGAAATCTTGCAAAACCACAGAAGCATCTCTGCTTTACATTTTTCCATGCTTTTTTTTGTTAGATAAGCTTCCAGAGAGAATTAACTCTAACATCAGAAAATTAGCCATGCAAATATTACTTGCAGCAAAACTGCTGATCGCTAGAAACTTGAACATCTAAGACACCAACTATGGGACAAGTTGTGTCGCTCATAGAAGAACAAGATGGGTATAAGTATGCTGCTAATTCATGTCAGACAGATGATACTAAAGAAACAGCAGGGAGCATGAGAGGAACCCTATTGGAGAATTAGGGGACACCACCTCCTGACCATGGTAATGAACAGGGGCACAAGTGGGTAGTTTCTTCAGGAGACATAGCCATTCAATAATAAGAATTGTCAGAACAGAAGGAGGAGAGGTATTACATATCAAGTATGTTTTTTTTTTTTAAGAATGTATATTAAAGTACTCGCAAAGTGCACAATTTTGTTTGCCAACTATAATACCAACAGTATTAACATAGAGTTGAACTCTGAAACAAGAAGAAGGTCTGTTTTTTCAGTATTTATACAGTATAAACTGCATAAGCTAACAAAGGTTTCCTGGCATAAAGTCGTAAGTGACCCCTCAGTAAGTCAACCAGTACAAAGAAAACTATATATAGTTATAAAACTGGTTATGCTTACATCATAAAGTAAAAGTTTTAAGTTCTGACAGTTCACCAAGGACTTTTCTGCAAAATTCTGTACCAAGAAGCTCTAATAATTATTATATTATTATATATTGTTTTATATAGCGCCATCAAACTCTGTAGCGCTGTACAATGGGTAGACAGGACATAACAAGTAGTATGTAACATAACAAATTGACTTACAGAGACAACAGGTGAGGAGGGCCCGGCTCAAACAAGCTTACAGTCTAGAGGGATTTATGGTGTATTACACAATAGGTAAAATTAGTGTAAGTATTATTAGTGTAAGTATTGCATTAGAGGGACGAGGAAAGGTGAGCTTAGGGAATATGGGGTGTGAAATATTATAAGCGTCCTTAAAGAAGTGGGTCTTGAGGGATTTTTTGAAGGACCGAAGGCAGGGGGAGAGACGGATAGACTGAGGGAGGGCATTCCAGAGGATAGCGGCAGCCCTGGAGAAATTTTGTAAGCGTGCAAGAACTAGAAAATCAGAGGAAAGGATAGTAGGAGATCATTGGATGAGTGGAGAGACCGGTGTGGAGTGTATTTAGAGATGAGTGAGGAGATGTAGGGAGGGGAACCGATGTGAAGGGCTTTGAAAGTAAGAGTGAGGATTTTGAAATGAATCCTGAAGTGCACAGGCAGCCAGTGAAGAGACTGAACGAAGGGAGAGACGTTAGTAAAGACAGAGGAAGATAAATGTGGCAGCAGCATTCATGGAGAGAGGTGAGATGGTTAAGAGGGAGACCCACTAAGACAGAGTTACAGTAATCAAGACGGGAGATAATCAGGGCATGGACAAGAGCCTTAGTGGCATGCTGTGTTAGGAAGGGACGGATGCGGGCAATGTTTTTAAGATGGAGACGACAGTTTTTAGAGACAGACTGAATGTGGGGGGGTGAAAGGTCAGAGTCAAGGATGACACCAAGACAGCCGGCATGAGTAGACGGGGAGATGATAGCACCTTTAGCAATGAGGGAAATTGATGGGGGAATCTTAGCATTGGAGGGAGGGAAGATGAGACGTTTTGTTTTGAAGAGTTTACGTTAAGAAACGTGCGGACATCCAGGTAGAGACAGATGCAAGGAAGTTAGGTACACGATCTAAGACAAACATCACACATTCTCATAAACATTCTCAAAATGTTAGTAAAGGACAAAGATGGCTGCATTTATGCATATCACGCAATCCAGAGGCATCATTAGTCCAATATTTCAGAAAACCTGAAACTACAAATAATGAAAAAATAAACAGTTAAAGAAAAATCTAGCTTCATATCCATTATTGAAAATCATAAAATTAGTCACAAAAAGGTAGCGTATTGTTAATTCAATGGTTCAATTCATTTTAAGACACATTGTTCCGACAGCTCTGATTTATTCATGTCAGATGTAGATGAAAATGTAGCACAGCCTGTTCTAAAAAGTATCACCAACCATAAATAAACACATTTGGTTCTTTGCTTCAGCTGCAAACATAATGTTAAAAAGGAGAATTTTACAAAATACTGTTAAGTATTTAATGTTCACATGCAATGTAATTTGGATTATTTGTTTTCAAAATATATATCTCCTTTGAGACCATATGCACAAATCTGATTCGACATTTTGAATAAAAATATTAATGCATTTTTTTATGATATGGTAAGCATGTTTTTTTTATGATGAATAATTAAGACATAATTACAGAAAGGCCAAGTTCTTTTTTTTTTTAAAACTTCTTTATTACACGGAGAAGACAAAGCATACATCATAGTAACAGAGCAGTATAAAGGCATATTGACAAGGTAGGTACAATCAGGTACAAGCGAAGCACAATTCCAGTATTGCATACATTATAAGTAATAACAAGTCACCCTTTTAAATGGCAACAAAAATGTGGGCCAACTCAGTTGTAGTTTGGCTAAATGCATCTGCAATCGGGTTTTACTAATATACCGTATTTGCTCGATTATAAGACAAGGTTTTTTTCAGAGCAAATGCTCTGAAAAATACCCCTCGTCTTCTAATCGGGGTCGTCTTCTAATCAGACCTCAAATAGAGGTCTGATTATGAGACTAAGATCCAAAACCCCCTGCACCGCTGCAGGGGACCTGGATCCTCCTGTCTCCCCCCCCACACACACACACACACACTTACCGGTGCTTCCTGCTGTATTGCCGGGGCAGCGGGTTGACGTCTACGCAATCCGCGTAGACAACGTCCGCTGCAGCCGGAAGGAGGTGTGGCTAGCAGCGGGGGTTGTCTGCGTCCGTCGCGGATACCTTCCCCGACTGTCGGGGAACTCTGATCTCTGACAGCCGGGGAAGGTATGTGCGACGGACGCAGACAACCCCCGCTGCCAACTCCACCTCCTTCCGGCTGCAGCGGAAGGAGACGTCAACCCGCTGCCCCGGCAATACAGCAGGAAATTGGAAGCACCGGTAAGTGTGTGTGTGCGTGTGTGCGTGTGTGTGTGTTAAATGGGGGCATAGGGCATTTCTGGAACGCCTTATACCCCTATATGCCACTCTGGCACTTAGGGGGTTAAAAGGCATATTATGGGGCAGAGTGGCATATAGGGAAGTATAAGGCATTTCAGGAGGCAGAGTGGCATTAAGGGGGCATTTAATAGAGCACTCTGCCTCCTGAAATGCCTTATACCTCCCTATATGCCACTCTGCCCCATAATATGCCTTTTAACCCCCTATATGCCACTCTGGCATTTAGGGGTATAAGGCATTTCTGGAGGCAGAGTGCTCTATACAATGCCTTTTAACTCCCTTAATGCCACTCTGCCTCCTGGAATGCCTTATACCTCCCTATATGCCACTCTGCCCTATAATATGCATTTTAACCCCCTAAATGCCAGAATGGGATATAGGGGTAGAAGGCATTTCTGGAGGCAGAGTGGCACATAGGGGGTCAAAAGGCATACCATGGGGCACAGTGGCATATAGAGGGTTAAAAGGCATATCATGGGCCACAGTGCCATATTGGTGTGGCAAGCCTGGGGGCAGATGTGTGTTACTGGGGGACAGGTTGGAAAATACAAGGAAATAAAAACAAAAAAAAATATTTTTCTCAATCATAGCTTTTATTTAAAAAAATAGTTTACATGAATTAACATTTACTGGTAAAACTTTTTTCCTTTAGGGTCGTCTTATATTCAGGCTTTTTCTTTTTTTCCTAAGTTAATATTCAGATTTTGGGGGGTCGTCTTATAATCAGGGTCGTCTTATAATCGAGCAAATGCGGTATTATTTCCCAAGCTGTATAAAAACTTTGGTTTATTGAAAGAACAGTCATAAATAGCAGTAATAGTAACAACAATCAGGGACTGCCATATTAGTAAGTCAACCTAGGAAGTTGGCAAAGAAGCTGCCATGAAATTGTTTCTTAGGATAGCAATCAAGAAACAAGAGGCATGTAGAATGGGGTGCAGTGGCCAATATACCTCAGGCTCTGCCCTAGGCCAGACATAAGGCAGCTCTCCTAGACACCTCCTCTAGAATGCGATCCTTATTGCAAATTGCTACCATAGGTTGCCATACATTTGCGCTGCAGATTATGCAAAGTCATCTATAATGTAAATGGGTCAGTTAGGAAGATCAAAGATCTCCCATGGAACCAGCCAGTAACGGATCAGTTTGTTCAATAGGCAATTTAATGTCAGAGGGGCTGCCGCCTCCCAGACCTGCCACCCTAGGCCAAGTGTAAGACTGGTAACTGCTGGAAAATTAACAAACAGGTCTAAATACCATATGTAGTACTTTATTGGATGTATGTGATTAGGGTTAGAAAGGATAACATGTACCAATGAGTTAAAGCCTCATAAACCCATGTTGCACCTAATCATATGATTATAGGACATGAGACTTGATGAGATCTGCAAAAATTAGCAATCCACATTACTCATATTGTAATGATTAAATGTCCCTTTCATGGTTTCTATTATGTTGTCAGATCACATCTGCATTTGTATTAATGCAGTTGGATTTAGGCCTAACGTTTCTATGTAAATACTGAACCACAAAGACTGGAGGGTAAGTAACAATGTTAAAAGCCGTTCCTTGGATAGGAACAGCCCTTGATAAGTAATGTATGAAATATGAGTGAGTAGAAAAGGCTAATTTGGTTCTAATGTACCTACTAATTTCATTCTGTATTGTGAGTTTATATAGCGCCTGTACCTGCAAATAAATTATCCTGGGCACCTTAATAGTGGCCTGAGTGGGATATTTGTAAGTCAAGTACATTTTTATTTGGCTGTAATGGAATCTACCCAAACATTCGATAAAGCTGGCAGGCAGTATGTTGAGCTACTTGGCCTTATGACTCCAGAAATCCAGTGTAAATATACTTGAAACAATGTTAAGTGTCTCTTTACTGTACTATAAGTACTGTACATTTCTGTACTATAAGATACACTGTCCATAGTGTTGTGGCTATTATTCCGCAGTGTTCTGAAACAGATTTAGAACATTCTATATTGATGTTCATAAATTTTATAAATTAGGTCAACATAGCCTTGCTACAGAAATGTGTGAGAAGAGAAGCACTATTCACATGCTGAAACTCCTGAACCTTATTAAATCTTCTATATTTTATTATCAGATTTTCAATACCATTTATTATAACTACGAATTGGCTTAACTTTTTCTATCTTATCAGAAACAGTATGCAAAATGAAACATGTTTTGACTTGAACTTCAAGAATGTTGGCAATGTTGGTTCCATACTTGAAGAACCTGTTATAAACGGTGCAATTTTTCAAATAGGTTAAAGAACCATCGTATTTGTTGGTAGGTTGATATTATACAGGTTATTCTTTAAAAGACTATTTTTACATTGTATTTTCACTAGATATTTTAATTTATTTGGCAGATCTTTGAATAATTACTGTTTATCTCTCTTCACTCTTTCAGCCATCTGGATACAAAATCCATAGACGACTGCTTTCTCATTACACCATGCGATTCAAAGATTATTCCTGCTTCTGATTTTAGTTCAAATTATTAACCGATTTCACACGTAAACATATACACAGACAGATTAATGGGAAACTTAAAATAAGTGATTATTTACCTCCAAAATATTTTTTATAGCAATAGTAATAATATAAAATACCTTTTGTACAGCTCATTTGGCACTATATAGGAACACTGTTGTTAATTACAATAATGTCTACCGTAAAATCAAAATATTATGGTGTACGTTAAGCAGATATTCTTAATAAAATTATTTTCCATTTGTGATTAACTTAATCCTTGGAGTGTTTAGAGGTTGAGATGCATTTCCTCAGTTGGGGCAGTTTTTGTAGTTTTGCTTTAGTTCATTTTAATTTACAATATATAAGCAGGTTACACTTTACATACTTTATATATTGTGAAAAATCTCTGTAGCTGAGGGCCATGAACATCAATTTCAAGGATCTTAAGCACTGTCGTCTAGGGTAGAGAGTCTGGGGAATGTTGATTTGTGGTAAACTGTTCACTTTACATGTTGAAATCCCAGAGTAAACTCATAATGCCTAGCTCCCATTGGAAGCTTTCTGGAATATGCACACCAAAAAAAAGACATTTTGCAATATCACTAATAAAAATATTAAATTAGAGGTTCCAATACAGATCCTTGAGCCCCCCCATTAGTAACAATACTTTCTTCTGAATATATACCATTAACCCCTTCAATCCCAGGAGTTTTTGGTACCTCAAAGCCCAGAGCAATTTTGCCATTTTTGGGGTATGTCGGTTTAGCGATGATTCTCTTTTCCTGTGAATAGTGTACCCATATAAACTATATATTGTTTTTTCAAGGAGAGATAGAGCTTTCGTTTGATACCATAGTTGGATGATTAGCTGAAAATTTAGAATGAGAAATTTAGTAAAAACTAGCGAAGATTAGAAAATTAAACTAATTTTTTTTTACATTTTCCCTCTGAATCCTCACAAAATTAGGTAAAGTGATGGAAAATCCCCTCCAAGTTTATTAATTCAGGTGTCCTGATTTCAGATACATACTATAAGGTGTACAATTTTGTATAATTTTTATGCCTATGGCTTAATGGGTTTGGGGGTTGTGAACGGGGGCAGAAGGGTTATACTGGCTAGATGTTATGCTAGGGCAATGGGAAGTAAGGTTTTTTAATAATTTTTTTATTATCTTTTTTTATAGATTTTTTTTTTATTTTTTTTTATTTTAATTTTTTTACATTTTTTTTTATTTTTTATATATTATTTTTACACAGAAATGGTTAGAGGTCCTCCTAGGGACCTCCTGAACATGCCAGTGATGTCACAATGACATCACAGCTCACATTATAATTTTTTTTTGTATTATATATATGATTTATTTAATATTATTTTTTAAATGAATTAACTTTTTTTTTTTCTCTGCTTTTCTCTTTCAGGACGGGAGGGGGAGTGAGAGAGATGGTTTCTGACTCCCCTCCCCGCGATCCCCCTGCACCGATCACACTGTGATCTCTATGCAGGTCCTCACAGACCTGCATAGAGATCGCAGCATCTCTGTGCCTCATCGGATGACCTTCCGGGTTACGTCAGCAGTGACGTAACCCGGAAGGGAATGCCCGATCGCGCGTTTGCAACTGCGCGATCGCGCGATCAGGCACTTTCAACCGTAACAGCTTACCGGCTTAACAGCTGTTACGGGAGATCGGGCAGCAGAAAGCCGGCGATGCCGGCTTCTGCTGCCAGGGGGGAGTCCAGGCTGTCAAACGAAGGGCTGGACGTACCGGGACGTCCATAGGGGTTTCTTTGTGGGTGTTTTTTGGACGTCCCGGTACGTCTATAGGGGATTGAAGGGGTTAACTACAATCTTCTGTCTCCTGTCACTTAACCATTTCCTTATCCATTCAACTATTTTAACATCAAAATCCAAACTCATGGTAGCATTTTACGTTGACTTTTATGGGCTCAGGTTCTTGATCTTGCATGAACGTGTACATTTTCTGTGGCATTCATGTTAATGTGAACCATCACATTAACCGAACGGTTTAGTTTTCCTGACACCACCACTCAGGCCCGGACTGGCCATCGGGCACACCGGGCATTTGCCCGGTGGGCCGGGCCGCGGCAGGGCCGGATTGATTTAGGGGCTGATGGAGCTGCAGGCCCAGTCAGGACCGGCCTCTACGGCCGCATTAACACAGGGCATAAGGGGCACCTTCAGACACGTCAGGCAGGTACACCCATCATATCCACCAAGAGCTTCAAACCAGTTGTAATGGCCACCACTACCTTGGTCCCAATTTCCTCTGTTGCGGATACCAATATTAGTCTTTTTAGCAATCCTGTCCAGGCAGGAGAGTGGGAAAAGTCCCAGATCTTCTGACTGCCTTATCCTGGTCTACTTATATACCTGCATGATACAAAGTTGTAAACATGACCAAGTAATGAAAGGGACACAAAGCATTCCTGCATAGGCCTTCAGTCATATCCCCCTTTCATATTGGTCCAGGAGGGGCCCATTTGAGCTAGTGTTACTTTTTAAAAGATGCGTGGATACTTGGTTTAAGAACAACTGTCTATTTTACTCGTATTAGGTGAGGTCTGTGGCAAAAAATAGTATATTTTAAAATACATTTTTAGTATTAGAAAAGTCACTTTTTCCTCAGCACACCCATAAAGCTTCCATCACACGGAAAGGCAGGAAAAATATGGGATATTATAGAAAGAGAAAGCGATCTTGGTGTAGATGAAAAAAGATGGGTATAAAATTGTAAATATTCAAATATTATTCTGTATACATTAGAGGGCATTTATATTAATACTTTTAAAAATGCTGAAAGCAAAATATCTGTCCTAGTTTTTTGAGAGAGTAATATTTATTAATATTTTTTAAATGCGCAAGATATCATATGTATTCTACGTGTATGTTTTGTATAATATGCTAATTTAGTTCTTTACATCAAACTGTTATGAATTATTTATGTATGCATAGTTTAATAATTAGTTTCTAAAATAGCTAAATCCCAGTACAATATATTACACACACATTCATTCCATTAATTCTGTTTTAGCTACTCTGCCTCATATTTATCTTGTCCCCTTACAAAAATCCATTTTTTTTCCTTTACCTTCGCTGCTAATATCTCTCCCCTCTTAGTCCCTTCATTGGTTGCCTTTACTCCTCAGGATTCAGTTCAAAATCCTAACTTTCACCTACAAAGCTTTTCAAAGCGGTACCCCTACATTTCCTCACATGTGTGTCTAAATACACCCCTTCCAAGATCCCTCGGCATATCAAAAGATCTCTGTCTGTGCTCTGGTGTGATCTCTACCTCTCATGTATTATACAACATGATTGGAGGATTGGGGGGAAATTTCCGCAGCGCTTCCATTTGGACGGATGTTGCTGGGTTATGTCTGCGGATATGGGGACGAAGATAGAAGATACCAGATTAAGGATTGAAGATTGAAGATAGAATGGAGAAGACAGTAGAGAAGGGAGAAGATTTAAAGAAGAAGAAGAGGCAGAAGAAGATGAAGAAGAAGATGCAGTAGCGGAAGTGGTTGGCAGAGAAGGTAGAGAAACTGACCGTGAGAGAGAGAATGAACAAGATTGAGAATGTTAGAGAGTGAAAGTGTAATACAGAGAATGAGAGTCAATGTGGGAATTTTGTTCACAAATTAAAAATTCTTACCAATTTTTGGCCAAACTATTGTTATTTGTATTTTTACTTTTTAAACTTTTTTGATTAGAGATCTATCAACCTCATGGATGTCTTGGAACCAGACAGTTATTTTTTTTAATGTTACTTCATTTATTTTTACTATTTTTAAAATATTTTTTTCCAATTTTTTTATAGTGTCGTCTTGTTTTGACTATGATCCTCACTGCAGGCGATCACAGAGTGGTCAACAAGTAGGGATTTATAACCCTCCTTTGCTGACCACAGTGCTGCAGGATCATCGAGGTCTGTATAGATGCTTTGGGAACTCTCCATTATTTAAATGTAATTGGTGCTCACGCTGAGTGCTCTTATACTTAATCTATTAGCCCAGAGCGAGCTCCTACTGAGAGGGGAGATCCTGGGCTGTCTTATGACAGCTTGATCTCCTGTGTACCAGCATGGAAACTCCCACCTCTCCACGTCCTTATGATCACCTAGGACATGATCAAAATAATATAAGCTGTGATCATAAATGTATAAAAATAATGCAAATAGAGTGGAATAAAGTAATGCTTATATTGCATTAACATGTGCATTAGATATGACAAAATCAATTAACACATGTATATGTACTGGTATAATTTTATAAAATATATATTTTAAAAAGATGAATTATAAAATTAACATAGAGGACAGTCACTGCTTGACTAATATACAAAAACATAAAATAATGGTAACAAGTAAAGTCTCATGTCATTGTATTATGTGTTGAACTGTAAATAGTAATCAGTAATAGACAGTTATCGACTGAAGTGATTGATTCAAGTGGTGCGATGGCTGTAGTATATAATTATTGTTGTCATGCATATTATGTGCATTTCTACATGAAAAAGGCAGTCTTCGGTATGTTTTTCACATTTTCCCTGCTAAGCACTCAATCTCGAAAAACAAAATTTGCTAATGTCCGAAAACTAAGAGAGGCCCTAACAAAAGAAATAAAAAAACACAAAGAACTCCAAGTTTTTGTTTGCATTTCTTTGCGTTTTCACTCCCTCATGCTCTCACCTATGCTCTTTCACTCTCTCATACATGCTTTCTCATACTCTCTCATGCTGTCACTCTATTTCACTCACACTTTATCTCACACTCTCTCACACATTTCAAATATATCACGCTATCTCTCAATGTCTTCCTACCTTCTCTGTTGATTAATTCTATTGTCCTTGTCTTCTTTTCCGCAGCTCCACTTCTTCTCTTGCCTCTTCTTGTTCTTCTTTCTTCGTCCCCTTCTCTCAGCTAGCAGTTCTGTTAACTAGGCCTCTCGGAGCACTTCCACAAAAAAACAAGCTAACTCCTAATTGGGGGAACTGTGAGAGGCTGTCCCTGACCTTTTGTGGAAGCACTCAGAGAGGCCAGTATAATGTAGATGGATTCACAGAATTTGCAGAAACCTTTCTTTGTGGTTCTCTCTTCACTATTCTGGCCATTTGCACTACTACAAAAGCTTGACTTGGTTAACGAACAGAAAGAATTAAAAGAAGAAGCAGGGCTGTGGAAAAAGAGACAGGGACACGGAAGTGGTTAGCAGAGAAGGGAGGGAAACATTTAGATAGAACGCAAGAGAGTGTCAAGAACCAAGTTCACCAGGACTTGAACCCTGACTTCCATGTTACTGGCTCTTATCCTTACCAGTTCTTCAGCCTGTTCCATTGCAGTTTAGCCTTAGCCATCACTCTACAAGCCTTGATATGATTGCTACTCTCCTCAGCTGTGTCTGCTCTATGCCTATAAAGGACACTTCCTGTTTCTTTGTCAGATTATTGTGGTTCCTGTTTATCATTCAATCAACCCTGCTGCTGTTTAGAATTACCTGTTACCGATTCTGGACATCTGACTTTGCTGCCTTCTCCCACCTACTGACCTCGGTTTACTGGACTATATTTAATACCTTTAGTCCAAACTGAAAGTGCAGGGAATTAAATGTGTTTTCTGAAAATGAATAGAAAACAAAAAAAAATCTGAATTGTTTTTGATTCATTTGCACAAGTCTACTAGAAACCCAATGTGGTATGTTCACTAAAGCAAGTACTGTATTTATTGTTAATGTTTTCCAAGAAATAGTATTAACTTTAAAAATTAAACAGGTTTTAAAATGAACAATGGTACATTACCACATGAGATTATTTAACAATGTAGCTCCTGCTTCAGACTTTATATCTTCCACTAGCTTTCAAACACATACTTGTACAGGTACAGTGAGTTTTTAAATAAACAGTTAATTTGATACAGTGTGAAAAGCACTTTCTTTCCTTTTCAGGTATGGCATAGCACTGCCTCTATAAGATAGGAATGTTTATCTAAAAAACATATTTTTATATAATGGAGGCGTTTCAATTGTCTTGGTAAGTCAAGAGGTTGTATTTAGAACTGACTTTAAATGGTGCATAGTATGCCCATTGTTAATAGCACACACTGCTATTCTTGCCTTCCTCTAGGGATTTGGTTCTAATACTTTGTGGTCAGGATTTAATTAATTATGTATTTACGTGTCCTTGCAAGCTGCCTCAATTTTATTGATCAGTGGTCTATAATCAGCCTTAGTCTCATATGTAACTTTCATTCATAATGTTGTGTATTTGGATTGGTATGGATTATAAGAAAATGTGTATATTTAAGAAAATGAGGAGGAACCCCCAACAAAGCAAATGAAAATGAAGCAAAGAACTCTGTTTTTTTTCTTTAAATTTCATTGGTTCTTTCACTCTCCAAAATAATGGGCAGGAAAGATTGTAAGCTTGGCTCTCTCCACCTAATGTATCAGTTTGTCTTAGTCTATCAATTCTAGTCTTGTCATACCCCTTGAATAACTATATATATAAGAAGCGCTGTGTAAGTTGTTGGCGCTATATACATAAACAATAATAATAAGGAAATAAAATTTGTTGTCCAAAAAGGAATGGACCAAAAATGAAACGTAAAATTTGTCAATCGTGCAGGTATGAATTGTGCTTCCAGTGCATCCAGATTTTTCTTAACATCGTGCTTATCTTGTTGATGCATATAAATGTGCTGGTGAATGTGCTGGCAATCCCTACTTTTGAATCTTTTATATCTAGCTCATTTGAATGGAGTTAGTGGCATAAACACACCAAGCTATGCTCCCAACTAGCACCATGTTTGCCAGATCAGTCATTAGCTTCTGAATCTATTAATCAGTTTTATAGTCTATATAGTTCATGTACATAAACTGTAGTAATACAAACTATCTTTAGATGGCAGCAGTACTTACATATTTATACATATCAAGGTCTCCAAGGTTAAAATTTGTTTTTGCATTGATTATAAATTTCTAAAGTTAAAATATTTTTGTGAGCAATCTATTTTTTTGTCTGTCTGCAATAAAACATCGAACTAGTGTTAGTAAGTGTGCAATTACAGTGAAGATTACTGTTGCAGTCTTCTTGTCATCGTGGCATTTATGCTAACTTAGGACAGCCAGATTGTTTCAATTCCTTCTAAATATTTGCCGCCAAATGTGTCTCCTGAATATTAAATATATTTTATATATTTTCTTATATATATGGTGTATACATTTCCTATATATGGTGTATGCTTTGCATGTAAATTGTGAGAATACTACAAATAAATATGAGTATTGAACTATTTGAAAATACCTGGTTGATTTACGCTAAGGTCCTCTATACCTTTTGTGGTTAAGGCTAGGGAGCTTGGTGCATGGTCTATTGCAAAGGAGAAGCTATCTCATGCATTTTTTGCTCCATCAATGATAAATGTAGAGCACTGTGGAATCTATAAATCCCAAGTGTCCCATTTTTTTTCCAGGGAAAGTATCCTGAGTAGCTGTTTTACTGACCCACTTTTTTGGCAGTGGGGGTCAAGGACCAGTTGAGTAGAACCTCTGATTTCCATAAGCTGGCCCATCGAGGAGGGTCTGTGCTGTTGCTCTGTGCTATACCCACACCTCTCAGCACAGGTGTCCCAATTTACCTGGTGTATGGTGCAATCTGTTGGTGCTATATAAATAAAATATAACAACAATGAAGTACCAAGGTAAGAGGTCTACCTACAACAACCTCAGGATTTGTGACACTTAACTATATCGTTGTCTAATAATGTTCTGTGTAATAAAAAAAATACTTCTCATTCCTCTATTCATAAAAAGGTAGCATTTGTGAGTAATGTGACACCCTCCTGGTGATAGGGTAGATGGTTGAAATTAAGTTGCTATTGGTATAGTGCATTTGGCCCACGGGACCTCGAGGTGCAGCCCGCGTGAGATCGGCAGCCAGGATCACAAGAGCCCTGCTGCTTACTTGTGGGAGGGTCTATTCTCTGCTCCAGTCCTGCCTCCTCTGTGGGGAGAACGAGGGTCACAAAACTTTCTAGGCCCAGAAATCAGTGAGAGGAAAAGTAAAGGTTTTGTGTCATTTACTTTATTTTAATCTGCATATCTTATTAAAGGCCATATTTTCGCACAGTGAAAAATGAGTGGCACGTATACAATTCTGATGAAGTGGCCCACTGCAGATAAAACCCCTGGTATAGTGCTTTGCATGATTTTGGTGGGATATTGATATTTCTGATCATGAGTCTTTCAATGACCATTTAGCTATTTACCGTATTTGCTCGATTATAAGACGACCCTGATTATAAGACGACCCCCCAAAATCTGAATATTAACTTAGGAAAAAAAGAAAAAGCCTGAATATAAGACGACCCTAAAGGAAAAAAGTTTTACCAGTAAATGTTAATTCATGTAAACTATTTTTTTAAATAAAAGCTATGATTGAGAAAAATATTTTTTTTGTTTTTATTTCCTTGTATTTTCCAACCTGTCCCCCAGTTACGCACATCTGCCCCCAGGCTTGCCACACCAATATGGCACTGTGGCCCATGATATGCCTTTTAACCCTCTATATGCCACTGTGCCCCATGGTATGCCTTTTGACCCCCTATGTGCCACTCTGCCTCCAGAAATGCCTTCTACCCCTATATCCCATTCTGGCATTTAGGGGGTTAAAATGCATATTATGGGGCAGAGTGGCATATAGGGAGGTATAAGGCATTCCAGGGGCAGAGTGGCATTAAGGGAGTTAAAAGGCATTGTATAGAGCACTCTGCCTCCAGAAATGCCTTATACCCCTATATGCCACTCTGGCATTTAGGGGGTTAAAAGGCATATTATGGGGCAGAGTGGCATATAGGGAGGTATAAGGCATTTCAGGAGGCAGAGTGCTCTATTAAATGCCCCCTTAACGCCACTCTGCCTCCTGAAATGCCTTATACCTCCCTATATGCCACTCTGCCCCATAATATGCCTTTTAACCCCCTAAGTGCCAGAGTGGCATATAGGGGTATAAGGCATTCCAGAAATGCCCTATGCCCCATTTAACACACACACGCACACACACACGCACACACACACACACACACTTACCGGTGCTTCCAATTTCCTGCTGTATTGCCGGGGCAGCGGGTTGACGTCTCCTTCTGCTGCAGCCGGAAGGAGGTGGAGTTGGCAGCGGGGGTTTGTCTGCGTCCGTCACGCATACCTTCCCCGGCTGTCAGAGATCAGAGTGCGGTGTGGCATCGGTGCGGGGAACTCTGATCTCTGACAGTCGGGGAAGGTATGCGCAACGGACACAGACAACCCCCGCTGCTAGCCACCTCTCCTTCCGGCTGCAGCGGACGTTGTCTACGCGGATCGCGTAGATGTCAACCCGCTGCCCGGCAATACAGCAGGAAGCACCGGTAAGTGTGTGTGGGTGTTAAATGGGGGGGGGAGACAGGAGGATCCAGGTCCCCTGCAGCAGTGCGGGGGATCTGGATCTTAGTCTCATAATCAGACCTCTATTTGAGGTCTGATTAGAAGACGACCCCGATTAGAAGACGAGGGGTATTTTTCAGAGCATTTGCTCTGAAAAAAACCTCGTCTTATAATCGAGCAAATACGGTACTAATCTATTTTGCAATTCTTCTTATTTTCAACATATCAACACCAAGTGACAGTTTGTCTGTTATCCTGAATTTCACAGACATTTCTGCAACTGTTCTATTAAAGTACTCGCAGTGCTTCTACAGAACCTCTGGTCATGGAACAGCTTCTGGCAGTGTTGGCTACTACATTCCTGACCTTCATGATTGACAGCAAGAATTAAACTTTCTGCCCTTGGTGCATACTCAGATCCTCATCTCACAATAACAGAAGTCTGTTTGTCTTTTGTTTGCAAAAGTAGAGATTCCAAAAGGAAAATGTATTACTTTTACATGGTGTGAAGACATTATTTAGATAAAAATAAGGAACATATAATGTAGTTTTGCTTAATTTGTAATGTCTTGGGCATATTTATTTTAGAGTGTTTATATCATGAGTCTCCTATGTGATTAAAATAAAGCACTTTCTAATGTGTTGTTTACAGATAATATTCAGAAATTGTATTATGTACCCCAAAATACCTTCAATGGATGAGCTGGTTCCGGAGCGCTTTTTTTTCTTAAATAGTGATGTATGTTCTGGGAAGCCAATGGGATTAGTTAGCCATGTATATACTGGCCATTTTTAATATCATTTTCATAGAACCTAAAGAAGAAGAACAACCAAGCTTTTACAGCCAAAAGATATACAAACAAGAAGATTAAATAAACCCAAAAATGTATTTGGGCTGTACCATGAGGGCTGAATTGTAAAAGCTTTAAAACATTAAAAGTACATAGGCCTGTTTTATGTACACAAGCCTTATCATCACCCTTATTAAAAATAATTCTTATTAAAAAAAAATTCTTATTCTCTATGTCCCTGTTTGAACTGTACCGCTTATGCTAGATATGTTTACCTGTTGTGACTTGTGTCTAGTTGCAATTAACTACAGCAAGTATCTTAAGATGCAAGCATGGCCTTCCAATGTTTGACTGTTTAAGACCTAGTGGAAGTTTGACCCAGGTCTGCCTTGATTTTGGGAACAACAGTGTGTGTTTAGTACAAACATCCATATGTCAGAAAATAGGGAAAGGACGGCAACATTGAGTTGCAGAATTGTACTAGAATAGCATATTAGCTGTAGAGGAATCTGTCACTTAAATATAGAAATGTTTCATGACAAAAAAGAACCTTTTGACCTCTATTCTGCCCATTTTTCCTGGTGCATTAGACTGAGGATAGCTGTTTTCCATGTTTAAGTTCCCCCACTTAGCATCTACCTCTCCTGATGGGAGAATGTTCTATTTATCTACCATCTCCTCAATAAAGTAAGACTTACATTACTTCTAAGCTTATGACTCTCTATTTTTAGATTATTAAAAACTTCCCTCCTGACTTTAAGTCCCTTTAAGTATTTAAATGTTTGTATCGCATCTCTCTTCAATCACCCAAGCTACAGATATTGAGATCCCTTAGTGTATCCTGATAATTTTATCCTGCAAACCATTAATCTTGATTAGAAGTTTAACCACAAGACAACACAGACATTGAAGGTTTCTGGCAGTGAAGGAAAAGACCTTTTTGTAGCAACCAGAAACCAATATGGGATCATGTATGCTGCCTCTCCCCCAATGCTTTTCCTAATACGGTACCCTATTTAGGTCACTAAAGTATCAGTATAATCAGCGCAAGACCTAAATTGCTTTGATATCTTTCTCTTGGGATATGTTCTATTATTTTAAATTTCTAAGACAACAAACTGGAAATATTTGTTTTAAGGACAAAGACTTGCACAGTTTATCAAGGATGGATTCCACTGAATTTGTCACTTTTCTATTCAATTCATTTACCCATTCTGAGAATGCTTTTGGTAACTAGAGAGCAAATTGGTTGGATTACTTAGTGACAGCAATGAAGATTAAAAAGAGTACAGAGGGGCAAGCGTGTTATATGAGCTCTCTGTTTCAAAGTCTATTACCATAGAAAGAGTGACAAAATGAAAGGATTGAAACCTAACAATCCAATGAAAAAATTAGTGAGAATACACAAGGTAATTGTTCCTAAGGTTGTTTGACAACTATTTAGAAGCTCGAGGGTTAGCCTATAATTCAAGATGTGAAATCTCAGTAGAATTTGTTTGGACAAGCAAGCTAATTAAATTTTTCTTTTTACAATTTACCGTAAATTTTGTTGTTGGGTATCTGTTTGCCATCTTATGATTTAGACTGTGCCTGACACTGTGCTGATTTTCTTTTAGGAATGCTAAGGGAAGTGGAACAATATTTAAATTTATATCATTTTTCATGACAAGTGATTGTAATGTTGACATTTAGCTTCTTCCTTTTTTATTGATCGGATATTGTCTTATCTAATAGCTAATGTTTTCTTCAGTGATCTGTCAGCAACACATTAATATTTTAACCCTTTATCCGCTGGGCCTTGGCACACATTTTTTATATATCAAGCCAGTTTTTTTTAGTTTTCATATTGTTAGATTTAGGTAATGACTACCTTATGTAGAGAAACATATATATATATATATATATATATATATATATATATATATATATATTTATATATATATATATATATAAATATATATATATATACTCACCGGCCACTTTATTAGGTACACCTTGCTAGTACCAGGTTGGACCCCCTTTGGTGTAAAGAACTGCCTTCATTCATGCAGTTGCTCCATGATGCGGATCTCTCATTCCACCACATCCCAAATCTATTGGATTGAGATCTGGTGACTGTGGAGGCCATTGGAGTACAGTGAACTCATTGTCATGTTCAAGAAACCAGTTTGAGATGATATGAGCTTTGTGACATTATCCTGCTGGAAGTAGCCACTAGAAAATGGGTACACTGTGGTCATAAAGGGATGGACATGGTCATTTAAGCAATGCTCATTTGGCACTAAGGGGCCCAAAGTGTGCCAAGAAATAGTCCCCCACATGCTTACCCTACCGCCAGCAGCCTGAACCGTTGATACAAGGAAGGATGGATCCATGCTTTCATGTTGTTTACACCAAAGTCTGACCCTTCCATCTGAATGTTGCAGCTGGAATTGACTCATCAGAGCAGGCAATGTTCTTCCAGTCTTCCATTGTCCAATTTTGGTGAGCCTTTTGCGAATTGTAGCCTCAGTTTCCTGTTCTTAGCTGACAGGAGTGGCACCCAGTCTTCTTCTTCTGCCCATCTGCTTCAAAGTTCAACGTGTTGTGCGTTCAGAGATGGTATTCTACATACCTTGGTTGTAACAAGTGGTTATTTGAGTTACTGTTGCCTTTCATGAACCATTTCTGCCCATTCTCCTTTGACCCCTGACATCAACAAGGCATTTTCTTCCACGCAACTGCCACTGACTGTATACTATTTCTTTTTTGGACCATTCTCTATAAAACTCTAAAGATGATTGTCCGTGAAAATCTCAGTAGGTCAGCAATCTCTGAAATACTCAGACCAGCCCATCTGGCACCATAACCATGCCATGTTCAAAGTCACTTAAATCCCCCTTCTTCCCCATTCTGATGCTCAGTTGTCTTGACCACGTCTACATCCCTAAATGCATTGAGTTGCTGTTTAGCTGATTAGCTATTTGTGTTATTAATAGATACCTAATTTTATGCAAACCATGGATCCAATCACATTATAGAATGTCAAAAATGCAAAAAAATAGTTTCCCCATTAGTGCTACATATATATACTGAACCAAATATTAAAAGAGGCACTTATTGAATAATTTTCTTAAAACTCCTCAACCCATAGTGAATGTATTCAACAGATATGGTTTTAGATATTTGTAGATTGCATATGATGCCTATGTGTGTATTTTTTTAATTGTTATGGTTTTTTTAATGCGGAAGGCACCTGTGATTTCTCAACTTGCATCCCTTTTTTTCTTCCACATCTCTCTTTTATATTTTGTCATCTCTCGTTCTTACTTTCAAATTGTTAAATGTTATTTTACATTAATATTTCCAGAGTAATATTAATGGAAGATCTGAAAATTATAGAGAAATGTTTCCCAATACACAATAAAGTTATTTTGTTTGCTTTAGCACATCACAAAATTGATTGAACCAGCTTGCGTCCTATTTGCTCATTTATATAAAGTAACTACCTGTATATTTGTCACTCAAGTAAAGAGAACATTATTGATATATTGTTATCTTTGAAAAATAAAATATAAGAGGTACAATATGAGCACATTCCCCAGCAAGCCTTCCAAAAAAAAAAGTCACCTAGAAGTTGGTCTAAGTCTACTGTATCCCCTGACAACCTTAAATATTTATGCAAAAGTTTTTTGAAGACAAATGTTACAATGGTTAAACCTCTATCCCTTTACACTGTTTCCCATTGGCTGGAGACAATTTGTTGTACCTCAATATTTCATATATTATTGCTATTCAGGAAATAGAAAATGTGTAAAATATGTGACTCAAAGGGTTTTTTACTTCCTTCAACAATAATGTCCACTAACGGGGTTTCTTTAATACTTCAAGCCCATTTTCAATAAAATATTGAAGGAAATATAACCGGAGAGTAAATAGTAAACAAATATATATATTTATTACAAGCTAAAAAATACACTCTCAAGCGACGTGCATTTAAGCCCAAATGCATCTGGGTAAGCATTTTTTCCACGTGCTGGACTCGGGTTATTTGTCCCTTGTTGGAAACAACTTCCAAATATGGAAGTAGCGACATATATTTCCTCTCATAACAGATCAATAGCAGTTGATAAAACACACTATTATGGATGGGACTAGCTCCAACTACTTAACATTTGTATGGGGATGATAGGGGGAAATGGCCATGTGCGGTGAGTGGTGGAGAATTTGGGCCTTGGCCCATTGACTTGGAGAAGCAAAGTGTCACCTGGAGTCCATGGCAAAATATGGAGAGTTCCCAGGTATGACAAGGACATCAGCAAGAGTAAAAACTCACTGCAAAAAGAAAGGTTGCAGGATGATATGGATCAGGCATAAAACTTTTCTTGAGTAAATCTCCAAGAATTGTCAAGGTATTGTTTAAAGATCAGTATTTAATAGTTATAGGGATTATGGGGTATTTAATTCATTATCAAGGACATTATCAATTATTCCATTGTCCCATTTTACATTAGACATCACACTTTTAAAGATTCTATAGACTGTAATATCATATACTTACTCACTTTGCAATCAAAATGAAATAAGTATTCAAAGAATAACCTTATTATATTATACCACAATGTAAGTTTTTATTACAATGACATGATGCACTATAGAAACATAAAAAGTGCGTAGGAGTACAAGCCTAATTAACTCCAGTATGCATTTATCATGAGTAAAGTGCACAAAAGTGGACATATAAATAGGTGAGTTGTCTTGAAAAACTTCTCAACTGTCAGGTCCCATGCAGGCTGCGGAGCTGCTTCTCTCTAGTTCCCCTGTCTCACTACAGTTCCCCTGTCTCGCTACAGTTTCCCCTTTGCTGTAATCCATTTCTGGATTTCCTTGTGCTCTGCTGTTTACTTCTGATACTTTGTCTCAGTCTGCAGTCTAAAAGTATGTCCTTCTCTGTTCTGTGTATAGATGTAATGTTTAGTTTCAGCTTATTAGTAATTCAGTAGGCAGGGTTTAGCGCTAGGACCCACCGTATATTGAAGTACTTCGGCATAGTGTGCTAAGCATATTATAGCCATATGATGTGACGATCTCCAGTTGTTATGCTATAGTCCTGCCCTAGTTCTGTATTCATGTGTGTCTGTCTTTAATGTACCTTTCCCCTCTTTTCCCTGAATCAGCTAAGGATCTCGGTTCCTCTCTCCTCCCCCCATGTCCCAGTTAAGATATCCTATCCTTGCTTAAAGGAGAAGCGTCTGAGGATCTCGGCTCCTCACTCCATCCCCTGTGTTCCTTGCCTTGTTCCTTGTCCTTTGTTGTGTCCTGTATATGTATGTCTTGTCTGGCTATGTTCCTTGCTCTGTCCCCCTTGCTTTTTATGTTTCTGCTGTTACTCTGCTTAGCTTCCCTATTGGATCTTCCAGGAGCAGAGGGTACTTCAATTAAAGGCTTGCCAGCACATCACTCCAGTGTGCTCAGCTTGGTGTAAATGCAATAAATTCACAGGTGTAGAAGATACCACACCATTTTTGTTTGTTTGTTTTTTGTCTCTTTTGTATTACTTTTATAGATGAAAAGAAACTGAGGAAGGCATTTGAAATAACAGACACACTGTGAGTGCAATCAATCCATATTAAAAAAAAAACATTTCTGCTACACTATTATTGTTTTGTTTTAGTTTTTTTTCCCTCTTTTATTATTATTATTTATTGTTTTATATAGCGCCATCAAATTCCATAGCTCTGTACAATGGGTAGACAGAACATAACAAGTAGCATGTAACATAACAAATTTGACTAACAGAGACAATAGGTGAGGAGGGCCCTGCTCAAACGAGCTTACAATCTTGTGTTTTATCTTCACGACTGCCCCTAGGTGGATATAATAGCTTCCCTACTCCCAGCCTGCAGCATCCTGATCATTTCTCTGTAGAGCTATGTTTTATGCCTGCTCTAGGGTGCCTGGAGGATATCACCAAGTTTTGTTTTAAACTGGACAACATCCGCTGCTATGTCAGGGCCCTGGTATGTAGCCGTACAACCTTAGGTGCTCAACACCCTGGATAGTTCAGTCACCCTGCACTAGGCCCTGTCGAACTCTGCTACTGTGCAATAACTCCTGAGCACAATCATTGGGCCCTCTGGGTCATTACTGTCATCTGTATAGACCCCGTTCGTGACACCAACATTAAGATTTAAGATGTTTTTTTGTGTGTGTTTTTTCTATTAATTTTATTGCAAATACACTGCAAAAATACAGATAATACAATTATATCTTAAGATAAAAATAATTAATAATTGCTGGGGGTATATGAATTGTAAACATATACAGAATTGAAGTGACATAAAAGTAGAATAAAATGTTATATTACGTGCCTGTAGGTGGCGTAAGTTAAACCATAAGCATAACACTGGTTTTATGTATTTTTGGTTGTTGTGGAAACAGGGAAGAAAGGAATAGGATAAACTGATGAAAAAAAATAAAAAATCAATAATAATGTCACAGAAAGAAATGTACATTTTAGTTTTATACACATTGTTTTACAATATATGATAACATCTTTAATGTAATTTATTTTCTGATTCAATTGAATAATCAAATGCCTGATAGCATGTAAGGCTGCTAAACCCCTTCTGTTTGATGGTGCCAGCATACGCTTTTGTACAGACACTAATGTAATGCAGTATGAAATCATTCTCTATACATATTGTTCTGCATCAATGTGCTTATTAGCAGGGTTGGACTACTACAAGTCATTCTAGGTAGCTTCCTAGGGCAACAGAATCGGTGGGTGCCAGTTTCACTGAGACAGCCTTGGGAATAAATAGGCAAGAGGTGAATCCTGGATTTAATTATCTATTTCTAGGGAAATAAGGCATTTGCTAGGACAACCAGGACATTAGCCTATTTTGTGATATTATCTTGGCAAATATTGGACTTTTGGCATATATGGTGGGGTGGCCATCTGTTCCAAGTTTTCAGAGACTGTACCTTTGCCTGTAGTTTTAGACACAGGGAGTGCTTGAGTTGGGCATTGTATTGTATATATGTGCAGTGTGCATATATTTGTAATTTTTGTAGATGTACTATCTGTCTGTGCTATGTGTATATGTGTGTTCTCTCTGTGTGTAGTACATGTATCAGATCACCCTTAACCACACACAATACACTTAGCCACAGACACCCCAGTCAAGTGGAAATCCAAAGCCATACCAATAGCTAGCATTAAATCAGAGATCCAAGATATTGTATATTTGGCTTTTAACCATAAGTGTGTTTACGTGTGTTATGTACTTGAAAACAAGGTTTACTTATAAAATATCATAAAAATGTGTCATTACAAACCGCATGCAGCTGTAGTTGGGAGGGGAAAAGGGTAGCTAGGCAGGATGTAAATGGATCTGGGTGGAGAGTGGGTTAAGTGTACCCCAACGAGCGGCCTCGCAATCAGTCCTAGGGGCAAAATTGGAGAGTTGATTATATGGATGTATTAACTTTTGGATCCCTACAACTATTTTTTCACTATAGCACTTTTTATGTTATGAACATGTCCCTCAATAAAGACAAGTCATCCAGGCAGCCATCATCAGGCACCAGGTTGTTGTTTTTCTAGTTCTAACTTACCACCCATTGCCTGCTCAACCGTGACCTGGATCTTCCCTTCTAGCTTTTACCCTCACCTTATTGTGCTGCATTACTTTTCTTGGGAGCATTATTTATACTGCTTATTTGGTATTGGACACACAGCTGTTACCCTGTCTTGTGAACTGACATCAAGACTATTAACCTTGGATAACCCCATGACTTTGCTTTGAAGCCACTCTGGTAACTTGCTGATACTGATTCCACATCAACTTAACTTTACTAACACACTACCAACTCTGCACCTCCTGTCTGTTCAGACTGTTGACACAAACTTTTACTTCGGCCTTCCTTTACTTTCTAGTCCTAGCCCCCTGATACTTAGCTTTATTAGCTTACTGGTTCTTGTCTCTTCACCCACAAATAGCATATTTTATGCATTACCATTCTGCAATGGCTTCCCTGTGAGAAAGTTCCTCACCCGATGCAATGAACACATATATTTCTAACATGATACCTTCATTTATTAAGGTTTATATATGGGCATATATCATTTTAACACAAAATATTGTGTTTTCTGATATTTGCACATTCAGCATATTGCTTTTCAATACAGTGCAACATAAAACATGTAACAATATATATTTAAGTTAGAAAAAAAAGACCAGTATGCCCAGCAGCCTACTCAAACATGCATTAACGTGTATAGCTATTAAATCTGAAGGGTGCATCAATCATAATCATAACAACTTTTTGAAGGATGACTTTCATTTCAAGAATCCACTAAAATATATTGTCAAAGGTTGAGCATAATTTTATTTATTTATAAATATGTTTTTTGCCAGGAACACAAGAGCTAAAAGATGAATGGATATAGACAATGCCATTGCACCCTCAAACCTATTTATGAATTAATGTTCATTTCATGCTAACACAGAATCCATTGCCAAGGTGTGAGTAAAGATTGAAAAAAATGGTTACAATTTCTATTAAAATACATTTTAAATGATTCATTAAAGACCCTGCATTTGGCAATGATATATGTTTATATTTATTAACTATGTTAATAGCCATACATGTTTTATGCACCATAATGATCTGAATATGAATGTGAGTTACAAAAACAAATAAGTAAAACTTTAAAAAAAAATTAATATTTAAATTGTTTTATTAATACTTGTTTAAACCTTGAGGTTTATTTATATCCCGTTTTTTATTAATTAAAATATAGTAAATTGTACAGCTAGGAATGAAGTTATTCAGCTAAGCATGTTGCAGAGAGACAACCAACCTTATATCAGCACTCACTGCATTTCAGATACACGCTTACCATTAATATCATCTTCGTTTGGTGGGAACTCCACTCAGCCTTAGATCGGTCCACGAATAAATAAATAAAAGTGCTTAAGAAAATAAATTGAGCCCCATACGGCAGGTAGATATGACTGGAGACTAGTAAATTTCAATTAAAAAAAGTGTACACTCATAGGAAATTGAGGACTGTCCTCACTCCCTACGCTCAAAGGCAACATGAAGTTATGTTCACAGATTATTTTAATAATATAATGTATTTTTCTGCAAGAAACTCCTTACTGAAATTCCAATACACAGCTAGAATCATTTTGATTTTAAAGTAGACACATGTACTCTTATAATGCTGCCTTGTGGTAAACAACAGAATGTACCCTAAATACCCAGTTGTATTTGAGCTTAAACGTGATTAATATCACATAACTGACAACAATGGCATCTCCCAAGTCTGCAGAAAAATTTATAAAGTTCAAGGTTTCTATGTTATTGTATACAACACTGTATTTTAGTAAAAATACTTTTTTCCATGGGACTGCCCATTTATGGTAAGAGTTGGAGGGAAGACATTTGAGCAGCAATAGAGTGAAAGAGACAGAATTACTCAATTCTTTAAAAAGTTGGGAGTTCATTTAAAGGGACACTCCAGCCATCATATGCACTTTAATGGTCCCTTTATATTTAAGTGTGGTCCTATTTGCAAATGTATGGGGGGATTCTGCACACTTTTTCTGCAAAAAAAGCAAGCAGGTGCTTAGTTGTATGACTAGAGGCATTAGTAGCCAGAAGAGAGAGAGATTTTGACAATTTACAGATCTCTGGTCAGACATCACCGAGAGTATTGTGTAGAGTTCTGGAGACCAAATCCCAAGAAGGACATTGCCATATTTGATAGAGTTCAAAGGAGAGCTACAAATATAATAAATTGTTTGCACAATAAAAACTATCAAGTAAGACTTAGTAATACCCAAATAGGTATAACTTGGAGGAATGAAGATAGAGGGGAGATGTGACAAAAACATTTAAATACTTAAAGGGATTTGTACAAGACTAGAAATGTTAGAACAAGAGGTCATAGTCTAAAACTAGACAACCAGGGGTTTAAATGTAATGTAAGATGTAAGGGAGTTTTACTTAACCAAGGAGGAGGTAAATGCAACAGCTTCCCATCAGTGGTGGGCTAATACAGTAAGGGAATTTAAACATGTACAGGACAGACATAGAGCTAGTCTAAATCTAAGGCATGACCAAGCACTGATTAATGCCGTGGTTTTTACATCAGGAAAAATAGACTAGATAGGCTATATGGATCTTATCTTTCGCCAAGTTCTATGTAAAGACCTAACAGTATTCTAGATTAAACAAAAAAGGATTGCATGGGATGTGTATTTAAAAATGTATTGCTTGCATATATTTAATTCCCTGTATTTCTCAATTTTAACTTTTCACAATGCTTAATCAGTTTCATCAATACTTTAAATTGATGGCAGTTGTGATTAAACTTCAACATACTTTACTATCAAACTGTTGGCAGAACAGTTTCAAACTGTAAGATGTTAAGCTTATCCACTATTAAGCATTTTTCATTTATACTCAAATACAAATAAAGATTGTAGTTTTTTTTTTTTTAACTGCTTATTGATTTCTTTTCTCGGACGATGACACCTTTTATTAAATAAAATAACTTTATAAATAAACTAAAACAACATTCAAAATAAGAATATTAAATATGAAGTCCCAGGCTACAGCTTGAAAAGCTTGAAAGTGAATATCATGCTTGTAAATGGAAAACAATGCCTAACCCATGAATTGTGTAAAGTAATTCTCATAAACCTAGTAACTGTATATTGCACACTAACCCCATGTAGGTTAAGGGGACAAATCATATAATTATGCTATAGGAGAAAATCAGAAGAAAATACACATTTCCACTAGTATGTCTTACTTGTATATAAGTATGTGCTGAGGAAGTAGGTTTGACTCCTTTTGCTTTGAGTGTTTGTATCTGGGCTGTGAATGAGTCGGGGTCATGGATGTAGGTTACAAAAATCATCATTAAATATTTGATTTGGGAGAGTAGAGAAAGGAAAGACAAGAAATAAAAAAGTGAAAAGAAAATTAATATGAAAAGGAAAGGGGGGAGAATAAAGAGAGAGTGAAAAAGTGTGGGGAGAAAATTGATACAAGTGGGCAATAAAAGGAGAGAAAACCAAGTGAAAACAGAAACGGGAAAGGGGAAAGTAGAGAAAATATAGAAAGGAGAGTAGAGAAAAGTAGAGAAAAAAGAAGAAAAAAGGGAGATAAAAATAAAGAAAAAAGCAAAAAAAATAAGAGAAGGGAAGAGAAGAGAAAAAGAAATGGGACATTACATAAGGACAAACTTATTTCCGGACAACAACAGTGTAAACAGCTTACATTCTTACTTTGTGTTAAGCTGAATATCATCAACCACTAAGCCTATATAAATGCATCATATGTGCACCATTTTAATTTAGTCTTTTTAAAAGTATGTTCATCTTTAATTTATAATTTACATTATAAATCATATTCTTATATTAATCATATATTATTGATATTATTACATTCACGAAACAATTACATGATCTTTTGTGAGTTCTTTAGAGTCTTGCTTTGCTTTTGTCTTAGCCTTATTCTAAAGTGCCTAATATTAAAGCAGCTCATCTCCGATCAATAAATTATAGAGGGAAATAACCTGCTAGAAAGTATATGGAACAAGTATATTTCATAATAAAATTGTTCAATATGTTCATCTACATATTAATAAAGGAAGTGTCAGATTTTGTAAACAAAGAGTAGTTTCTCTTATAAACAGGCATGCTTTCATTATTATGGTAATATAGTATCTGAAACATATGGTTTTGACATGTATTTTTATCCCTTATTTGTAAAACATCTAAACAAAAGAAACAATGCCCAATTATAAAGTCCCATACGAGGGAAAATAGTTCAAGCCTTATAAGAATGCAATAAATCTATAAATGCAGTAAAAAATGTAATAAAAAAAACAAAATTTTATAGGCTTTTTTAAAAGTATAACACAATGTTTTGTATTTGCAAAAGTTTGACAGTCTGGTGAAAGATACGAGCCTGCAGAGCACGCTTACTGACCCAGAACTGTTACCACATTTTAATTTGAGTCTATTGGTGTAGATATATCTTAGATATTGTCTTTCACTCTTTTGGATTTTTTAACACATGAGATTAAAATTGTAGCGGCTTGTTCCAACGTCTCCCCTAGGATTGGTATATCAGTGACTGCTGCACGGTACATGAAGAAACAGACTAGAACATTTACAGTGCTAGGATTTCTAGTTGAACTAAAAGCATTAAAGAATAGTGTACATGGAGTTAAGGTATTTCCATTGTTGTTTCGTCTCTGACATGCAAACTAAATATTGTTCTGCTGACCAGAAGGATGAAACACTAGTTGGAGCAAAACTAAAGCTTAGATCCTAACAATGGTACAAGACTTCAGAAGCACCATATCTAAACCAGAAAAATATAAAATACCATATTTGCTTATTATTATTATAAGATTATAAGACGATCCCCCAAAATCTGAATATTAATTTATGAAAAAAAGAAAAAGCCTGAATATAAGACGACCCTATAGGAAAAAACTTTTACCAGTAAATGTTAATTCATGTAAACTATGTGAACATTTTTTTTTTATAAAAGATATGATTGAGAAAAATATTTTGTTTTTATTTCCTTTTTTTTCAACCTGCCCCCCCCCCCAGTTATGCACATCTGCCCCCTGGCTTGCCACTCTGCCCCAGAAATGCCTTATACCCCCTATATGCCACTGTGCCCCATGATATGCCTTTTAACTCTCTAAATGCCACTCTGCCTCCAGAATTGCCTTATACCCCTATGTGCCACTCTGGCATTTAGGGGGTTAAAAGGCATATTATGGGGCAGAGTGGCGTATAGAGGGTTAAAGGGCATTTCTGGAGGCAGAATGGCATTAAGGGGGTTAAAAGGCATTTCACAGAGCACTCTGGCTACAGAAATGCCTTATGCCCCCCATTTAACACTGCCTCCTCCAAACTTACCGGAGCTTCTGAGTCCCCGGTGCATAGTCCGGGCAGCGTGTAGAGCTCTACGCGATTCACGTAGACAACTTCCGCTGCAGCCGGGAGGAGGTGCAGCTAGCAGCGGGGGTTATCTGCGTCCATCGCGCAGACCTTCCCCAACTGTCAGAGATCACGGGGAACTCTGATCTCTGACAGCCGGGGAAGGTCTGCACGATGGAAGCAGACAACCCTGCTGCTAAACGCACCTTCTCCCGGCTGCAGCGGAAGATGTCTACGCGAATCGCGTAGAGCTCTACACGCTGCCCGGACTAAGCACCGGGGACTCAGAAGTACCGATAAGTGGGGGGGGGGACAGGAGGATCCAGGTCCCCTGCATCGCTGCGGGAGATCTGGATCTTAGTCTCATAGTCAGACCTAGTTGAGGTCTGATTATAAGACGACCCTGATTATAAGACGAGGGGTATTTTTCAGAGCATATATTTATATAAATATATACAAGCATATAAATTACACTGCAATACACTCCTCCATCTTCCCCACAACAACTGAAGCCTAAGCAAACATCCATACTTTGCTAAAAGCCCTCAAAGCCTGCAATATACTCCTCCATCTTCCCCACAACAACTGAAGCCTAAGCAAACCTCCATACTTTGCTAAAAGGTATACAGACTGGACCAAGAGATCTCCATAATTATCTGTTATTGTTTTCTGTATTGGTATTCTAATTTTCCTGTTTCTATACCCTTTTCTGTCTATCTATGCTTGATAGCCTAGGAATGCCCATACTGGGAATTGCAGCATTTCCTCACTGATTGTTTGTAGTTGGTAAAATTTATGTGATGCCTGTCACTACTTAAGTGTGTTATATTTTACTTTCTATCTTTCTGCTCCACTAACCCCTTATCTCCTATATCTGCCCTCTTACTGCCCCCCGTCCACTTTAACACTATTTAACACTCTCTATTACAGCCCTCAAAGCCTGCAATACACTCCTCCATCTTCCCCACAACAACTGACTTTTTAGTCACCCTCCCTCCCAACATTCAACTAAAATCCCAAAACCCACTTCTTCAGAGAAGCATTCCACCTTAGCTGCTAGAACTTCCTTGTCATTGAGACAACCACCACACTACCTCTCAACCTTTCTCTTTGCCTTATACCCTCCCACACTACCTCTCACCCGTCACTGATACCCCCACACTACCTCTCACCCTTTCTCTGTGCCTTATGTTTGTCACCCCATTCCCTCAAGATTGTAAGCTTGCGAGCAGGGCTCTCTCCACCTAATGTATCGGTTTGTCTTAGTCTGTCAATTCTCGTCTTGTCACACCCCTTGAATTTATGTATTGTATTAAGCGCTGTGTAAATTGTTGGCGCTATATAAATAAAAGATAATAATAATAATAAATAATAATATAAATTATTACATTAAATATATATGTATATATATATATATATATATATATATATATATACATATATATATATATATATAATGTTAATAAATTTATTTTATATTTTAAATATCAAAGAAATATAAAAAGTAATTCACTTCCATATCTTTCATATACCTAGATTATTTGGCACCTTTAAAATGGTGAATTATTTCACAAATTTGTAAATTGTCTGTGAACTGGAAAAAACTAGAAATCTGAAAAAATACAGTATTAACCTATAGATAAATTAAATAGATTTAAATAAATAACATTTACTGAACATATATGGTACAGCATAACTCCAATCACTATATACTAAGCCAGACATTGATGTGGTAGACCTCTGCCCCTAAAACAGCCTGCCTGTGCCACCTCTGCCCCTTTAACAGCCTACCTTTGCCTCCTCTGCTCCTAACAGTCTACCTTTGCCACCTCTGCTGCTAATAGCCTGTCTGTGCCACCTCTGCACCTTAACAGCCTGTCTGTGCTACCTCTGCCCCAAACAGCCTGCCTTTGCCACCTCTGCACCTTAACAGCCTGTATGTGCTACCTCTGCCCCCTAAACAGCCTACCAGTGCCACCTCTGACCCCCTAAACAGCATGCCAGTGCCACCTCTGCACCCCTAAACAGCATGCCAGTGCCACCTTTGCACACCCCCCCACTTAGGTATGCTACTGCTCCCTTGTATTTCACATATACAGTATATTGTGCTAAGGTGCAAATATATAAGGTGCAAATAGTATATAGAGTGCAGAATAAAATTATTGTATTAATTCCCTTGTTAACAGATATTATTTATTTATAGGGTTATATTTATATATTGTTTTGGTAAATGAGGAAAAAAACATATAAAATTAAATAAATAAATAAACCTTTGTATCTGGTCTCGTATTTTTTTAGCTCAGACTTTTAAAATAATAATTAAAAGCAATCACACTCCTATCATGCCTAGGTTCTAGCATGTCTGGTTGCTTGGGCATGATAGGAGTGCGATTGCTGTTAGCAATCATATATATATATATATATATATTAATATTGTTATCAAATTTTTCTGTCCAATTTTGGTGTGTTACTTACTTTTAATAAAGGTGTGGTTAACACACCAACATTGAACAAAAAAATATAATTGCTAACAACAATCCTATCATGCTCAGGCAGCCAGTACATGCTGGAACATGAGCATGACAGGAATATGATTACAGCCTCCCTATTCCATGCTATCCCCCACACACTTACACATCCATGCTATCACACACACACTCATTCACAAACATTCAGTTTAAACTACAGCATAACACCCATCACTCTCACACACTAACTAATTCACTCTCACACACTTACTTATTCACTCTCACAGAATGTTTTCCTACCTGTCACTTTTTCTCCTCTTCGTTCTTCCTCTTCTGTGTCCTCTCCTTCCTTTGCAGTGGAGGCGGTGGGCGTGGCTTCAGTGCTGTGCGCCGGGATATGACATCAAATCCCGACGCACAGCATCAGTTGCCGTGCGCATCAAAAGGGAGCAGGATCGGAGGTCTGCATTAACAGACCTCCAGCTCCCTTGATTTTTTTAAAGACTTAGAGGGAGATCCTTGATCTCCCCAACCGAGCTTGCTCCACTAGCGGCGGACATTACTGTCTGTCTCTGGAGGGGTGCCGTGCACACAACCCATAGCAGACCGCCCCCTTCGGTACGCTACTGGTTGTGCGCACAATTTTTGTTCGTGTGCGCTCCCTCTGAAAGCTATGTGCGCGCGCACAAGCGCACAGCTTAGAGGGAACACTGCTCACAGGCTATAGTTTTTTAGTAAAGTAACATAGTAACATAGTAACATAGTTCATAAGGTTGAAAAAAGACCAAAGTCCATCAAGTTCAACCTATATACATATTGTGTCCCTACTGTGTTGATCCAGAGGAAGGCAAAAAAAAACCTTATGAAGCAGATGCCAATTGCCCCATACCAGGGGGAAAATTCCTTCCCGACTCCAAATATGGCAATCAGAATAAATCCCTGGAAAGTGGTACTACGTAAGCAGTCATTAGAAACTACATCTAACAATTTAGACGTTAAGTGAGTGTGCTGCATGTACAACCTTTAAAATGTAATTTTTTTGTAAAAGGAGACGGTCACCATTTTATTAGGTGAAGCTTCCTCAACCAGGGTTTTTTTTTCTCACCAGTACTAGCTTCAACAACAAAGAAGGAATAATATAACAGTCTGTAATAAGTCTGGCAACCCTCTTTTCATTTTCTTCTTTTACACATATATCCATAAATAATGTGGTATCATGCTCTTTTACTGACACGAGTATTTCCTCTAGGTTTTGCTTTAAATATTGTACCTAGCTTGCCTTTGTTTTCTTTAAAAGACTTATTTATAATTTGCCAAATGATTTCCAATAAGTCAGTTTTTGGTTTTTAGAATATCTTATCACTAATGAATGAGATAGGCTTTTCCATTTACTGACATGCCTAAAGACAATATTCGGCTGCTAGAAGCGTTACACTTGTCAGTTGCTCCATTTTCTACTGCACAACCTATAAGACGTTCCACCCTTAAACAAGGTCAGATGCTTCCTGGGTGTTTGAATCATGTTGATGATATAAGACTTCACTAAAAGCACATGTAACACTGGGTGGGCTTGGGGCTTTTGGTTGACAGTCAGCTGATCTATCTATCTATCTATCTATCTATCTATCTATCTATCTATCTATCTATCTATCTATCCATCTATCTATCTATCTCAATTTATTATCTATAATTTATTTATTATCACACATTTATTATATTTGCATGCATCACTGAAGTATACATTTAAATATATGTATTGCTTTCAGTTATACATGTTTTTATATGGTTAAGCATTTCTTATTAGGGTTAAGTAAATCACTTACTAATTATCCTTGGCATGGAACAAATTTTGCAAATGCAACAGTTTTACTTTAATTAGTGTTGTCTTTTTTACATCAAATATTGAAATCCTCTACATGTCTCCTATAGCTGACACAGGTGTCCTATTTAATATCTGCTTGTGTCAATGGCTGGGACAAGGGACTGCAATGGTTTATTATTACTTTACCCAGATGCTGAGGATAAAAGCTTTTGGTACCTTTTGATGATTGCAGCCATTTGAGTGTATTCACAGACATCTCATGTTGCTGAATTAGGGGGCTCACACAATGAACCCATGACATCAGAAGTAACTGAGCACTGTTAAACACTGCTAGAATCTGTTGGTCTTTAGATCAATTAAAAAAGTAATTAGGACAAGGTTGCCATTTCATGAGTACAGTTCCGAGAATCAATGATGGAGTGAACTTCATATTCCTCATGGTTATCCAAAGGGAGAGAATGAGGACAAGAAGTGGTAGTGGTAAATAGGTTGCACACCAGTGGACAAATGAAATATGATGACAAATGAGACAAATGAAATATGATGAGACAAATGAAATATGATGTGGATACACATGTTTGGAGGGAGGTCCAGAGTGTACGCTACAAGGTTAACAACCAGAAAGGTGACAACCAGACCAGGTGCAGCAACAGGGGCGACCTGAACCACAGGCTCTTGAGGTGGTGGAGTGTGAATAAGGTGCAAGGTCCAACCTAGAAAATATTTTTGCCTGTACCCTCTGGATTCATGGTCCTTGTATAATGTAAGGGACCAGGAACCAGACAGACACAGAAAATGTCAAATATAAAGTTCCCTTTATTAAAGCAAAAGCAAGGTAACAAAATTGTGATTCAAAAGACAAGCTGGAGTCAGTAACGAAAGCGGCTAATCAGACGAATCGTGGTGAGGAGTATGGAGATCAGCAAGTCAGGGTATGGATGTCAGGTAACAGGAGCCAGGAAGGAAGTCATACACAAAGCCAGGTCATACACATGAACACAGGATACTTAAAAAATGTACTTGGTGGTCTGAACAAAACACAAGGGAGTGGAGGAAATGATTCTCAGCGGTAAAATACCCTGAAAGGGGCTGGCTGATAGTGGACAGGTGGGTAACTGTGGTAACAGAGATGGAAAAGCCATTAATTAAACATCAGCTTTCTTTCTGACACACACTGAAGAAATAAATGATACAACACCTGGTATTCCCAGGCTGTCTCCCAGCCAAGTATGAAACAGACCAAACCCTGCTTACCTTCCAAGATCAAAAAAGATCGGGCATATTTAGAGTCATATGGCTGTAGGCAACTGGCAACTGTGCTGTATTGTTATTGTATTGGCACATATTCATTAATATACTGAAAAGACCATTGTAGTTTTGTTGCAGGAGGGCCTCACTTGCTCTTTACCCCGATAAAGGCTGTGTGTGTGTAATAGAATTTCATGCATGTTGTATATCTATGTTCTATAGGTGTTCTAGATCATGTATTTCCATTATAAAAGTATTTCTAAAGATACATGGTAAAAACAAGCAATGCAATGATGAGTTGCCTTTTAAAAGCAGCCTATAAATATCACTCCCTTTCCTGCTATTGTTGTAAATATTGGACTAATCAATAGCATATTATTGTAACATAGCTGATTGCAAGGGTCTGGAATTTACTATATGGCACTAAAATATTGGGAACTAAATTATCATACCTTGTCATTTTGATTCGGAAGCCGTTATTTTACTTACTGAAAATGAAAGCAAGCTTGGCTCAATTTTCCAGTATAATAGCTTTGTGTATTTTTAACTTCTTGTAAACACTGTTTTTTTTTACTGCAAATAACAATATTTTGTTTACAGGCTAAGTAATCAATCAAGTAATCATATATTTACTTACGAATAAGTGAATGCGTTATGAACCGACAGGATTGTACTTTACTTAAGATGCATGGTGATTAAATATGTAATGCATTTCATGTATCAATATGATATATATCTGTGCTCTATTTGCATTTTAAGCCTGCATTCTTCTGCAGTAGCCTTGTGGAAGTTAGACAAAATTAAAACTTGAAAATTCATTGAAGCCAACGTGCGCTTGCAAAAAAAAAATCACAATGTAAAAAGCCGACAACTAGCAAATTCATTAAAAACAATAAAGCTAATATGAGAGAGCTATGAATCCAACGAAAATAATAATATATAAATAAGCTACTGTAGAACCTCATGTGAGTTTCACCATAAACCCACACAAGAAGAAAACAGTAGGAAAGTGGTAAGATCAGCACTAATAAAATTATAAACGTGAAAATGAATAAGGATCAGCTTCAAATAAAATGTGCTACAGATTATAAAAATGTGCTATAAAAACAACAAATATATAATTCAAATAATAAAAATATATAAATCCCAAATGGACACATAAAAATAAAAAATAACACCTAGAAAAAACTAAATATGCTAATACTTTTGAGGAAACATTGAGGATGCTGAATTGAGGATTGCCCAATATAAAGAGGTACCCCAGGGGATAATTCTCATATGTAGTTATATGCCATTACTTCCAGGTACACATGTACACCCATTTACCTTCTAATATTAGTTATTAAAAGATTAGTAGTAATTCAACCAATTGTTTTTGGAAAACGTATTCAATTGATTCCAATGTTTACGTACGTTATCACTGAAAAGGGTTAAAAAAAGCTATATTGTGTTAACTTTGTACATAGTAAAAACATTATTTCCAGGACTCAATGTAGAATGATTCTTATATTATATTGCGCACACACATACTATGTAAATATTTATGATTCTTCCTTATTGACGTTCATATTCATTATTTATGATGCAGCCGTTATACCACCGGTAAAATTATTCGCCAGTCATGATGATTATTTTTCAATTCTTGTAGTGAAATGGAGCATAATTTGTTTCTTTTTGCTTGAGATATTTTGTTTTGCTGTTACAGAAACTACATCTGTGTTTACCCACAGAAAAAAAAAAACTTTTTACTTTATCATAATTGAATTGAAAAATGTTCTGGAAGACTGTCAGTTTTCATTGGTACATAAATTTAGCTTTAAGATCATAGGATATATCATAAACTATTTAGATGAAGGATAACACAATTGCTCCACTGTTTGCAGGGATGTGAAAAATACATGACTGCAGGTACCATCAAAAAGAATAAAAGATGAGCCTGGCATGTATTTATTTTGTGTGTGTTCCCATGTGTGTCTCCACCGTCTAAAAAAATTGTACAATAGAATGTTAAATATTTGGAAGTAGTAATAGTAATACTATATTTTACATAATTTTAATACTATACATATACACTTCCTCAACCTTGTTTTTAAAGTAAAAAAAAAAACTGGGGTTGATGCCCCGAATCTCAACTTCATACCTCCGAATGGAGACTCGGGCTACAGTATGCTTTAGCACCAGAGTCTCCATTCAGGGCTATGGGCAGGTTGGGGACATCATAGATCTCTTGTAACTGGCCCCAAAAAAGGGCACCGGCAATAATGTTGAGCACCAGCATATGACGTTGTGAAAATCTACAGCGGATCTGCAGCTAAGGGGAGTGAGGGAATGGGGGAGAAGGGGGAAGCAGAGAAAGTGTAGAAGGGTTTGTGAGCATGCATGTATGTATGTTTGTGTGTGAGCATTGATGTTTATGTGCGTATTTAAGCAGGGATGTGTATGATTATGTATGAGCATTGATGTGTATGTGTGAGCATGGATGTGTATGTATGTTATTATGTTTAAGGGCGTGTGAGCATGGATGTGCACATGTAAGTCCGTGTTAGTGCATTTTAGTGAGCATGTGTTTTGGCATGAGAGTGTAAGTCTGTGCAAATGTAAGAGTGTGTGTAAAAATATGTGCCAGTGCATATGTGAGTTATGGGGGAGAGACAAGGGAAAGATGGGGGTAACAAGTATAATAATGAATAAGAGAAGAGGTAGGGAGAGGAAAGATAATGAGAGGGAGGAGAAAGGAGATGGGGAGAAAAGGGAGAAATAATGAGGAGGGTAGATAACGAGAAGAGGGAGAAAATGTGAAGTGTGGAGAAAAAAAAGGTAAGAGATAAAAAGGAATGGAAAAGATTAAGAGAAAATTGAGAAATGGAAGAGATATTGAAAAAGGGGAGGCTCAACGAGAAGAGGAGAGATAAATAGAAAGAGGGTAAAGGAGGCGAACGAGAAAGGTAAGAGATGACAAGAGAAAATAGATAATGAGATAGGGGAGACATTATAAGAAAGAGAGCCAACGAGTGTGTTTGTTTTGAAAGTGCTTGCATGTTAGAGCAAGCAAGTGTGTGCATGCAAGGGCAAGTGTAAGACAAGGTGTTTATGTGTAACAGCAAGTGTGAATGTATGTGTGTATGTATGTGTTTTTGTGCGCACATTGGTTGGGGGGGTAAGTCCTGTGGATGTATTCTGGGTAAATCCTGTGAGTGCAATCTGGGTGGTGGAGCAGGTCCTTATGTACACATAATATAGTTAAAATGGGATGAAGCAGATAGACATGGTTGCATATTTCGCAGAAGTTGCCAGAAATAAAGAAAATCATAATTTTGTAAATTTAGAAAAGTTTGTTAAATAGTTGTGTGTGTGTAGATGTGCAGTGTGCACAGAGACCACTCCCAAAGCGGACTCCACTGCTTTCACTGCAATAATCCTGAATATTTTAGAGACCTAGCAAACACCGCTGCTTCCTAGTCTAACACTGAAAGAAAAAATCTTGCTAGGACAAGCCTTTGGAGGGCTCCTTGGTCCTCCACACAACCACACATTTGTTTACCCTCATCACATACTTATCTTCAATAT
Organism: Spea hammondii; assembly: GCA_029215755.1. NCBI lineage: Eukaryota > Metazoa > Chordata > Amphibia > Anura > Pelobatidae > Spea > Spea hammondii. Next base: position 117,224,000 of record JARDYJ010000002.1, read on the forward strand.
GGATTTATTGTTTCAAATGTAGGGACTTGCAATGTGTAGGCATGGGGGCAGATGTACTTCTTTAACGTAGAACTAGGGAAAAAGGGGTGGAGGTTTTTGTTGTAACATAGAAGAATGTTATTTTAGACCCCTACCAATGTCTGCCCCTCCCGAATCCTCCTCCTGACCTTAATCCTCATCCTTTGTTGATTTTATTTGTTGTACCATTGGTGCTAACATTAAAGTTCTATTGTGTGTTTGTTTGGTTTTTTTCATTTGTTTGTACATGGTATATGTTAAAAGCTTAATGTCAATCCTAAATGACATACAATAGCTCTATTAGATTGCTACACTGAAATTAAATAAAGGGAGGGAAAACTACTACAAAAACACTGTTTACAATTATTGGAGGTTAGTGGTGGATTGGAAGCATGTTGTTTAGTGATAATTAAATATGCTGCCGGGAAAGGTTCAGTAGTTAATAAGCTGAGAGATGTAGGCTTTCCCATAGACCCTACGTTATGTTTTTTGGGGCAAAAATTAGCTCAACTCAGTAGGAAGACTTCTAACTTTCCATGATACAGGAAGAAGAAGCACAGAAAATATTGGAACTCCCACACAATAACAGCAAGGAACTATAAGGGAAGGCAATTTCACACAAAATTACTTTTTACAATTGTAAGATGAAATATTTAATTCTAACATATTGTAAATTAGAATTATTATAAAAATGTAAAAAAATTGGATATTCATTTGATTTGCTGTTTTATTCTATAGTAAATGCATATATATCATACATATGTTATTTTGGTCTTGCGTTATATTGAATTACTTAAATTAAGTTAGCTTTCTAGCTTTTTAATGTCGGATATATAATGGGGCAAATGGGGCATTTGCCCTGGGGCCCCTAGTGGCAAATACCCTGCACTTGCTGCAGAAGGAATATTTTAAGAGTTACCAACAGACCTTATTTTGTGAGTATGAATAGTGACAGCAAAGTGGGCTTCTTATTACTTGCTTTCTATGACGTGACAGGATCTTCCAGAAAAAGAAGCTTGTTTTATAATATGATCATACGCTATACAACTCTGCTTTTAAAGAAAAGTCAAGGCTTTGTACACATGGATCCATGTCTATGAAATTTAGTGTGTATGCGTGTGATTGGTTATGTCTTTCCATTAATGCATGTTTATTGCACCTCTTATGTGACAGCCTGTCTTTGTATATGAGTGTGTGTATAGGTCAGGGGCGTACCTAGAGTATTTGGCACTTGGGGCGGATCCTGTATGTGGCACCCCCTCACACTTTAAAACTGAATAACTTCTATCTTTATACGGCTGCAGACACTGAAAGTGGTACAGCATTACTGTTATCATTATATACTGAGGCAGACATTGACAGTGGTACAGCATAACACCTATCACTATATACTGAGGCAGACATTGACGGTGGTACAGCATAACACCTATCACTATATACTGAGGCAGACATTGACGGTTGTACAGCATAACACCTACCACTATATACTGAGGCAGACATTGACGGTTGTACAGCATAACACCTACCACTATATACTGAGGCAGACAATGACGGTGGTACAGCATAACACCATCACTATATACAGAGGCAGACATTGACGGTGGTACAGCGTAATCCCTATCACTATACATTGAGCCAGACATTAACAATAGTGCAGCATAACTTCTATCACTATATACTAAGCCAAACATTGATGTGGTGTAGGCCTACCACTTCACTGTCTGGCTTAGTAGTAGGGATGCACCAAAACAAATTCTGGACTGAAACTGAAAATGCAGCATTTACCTGTCCAAAACCGAATATGACTCACCATAAAAAAAAAAAAATCTCACACTTTTATTTAAAGGTAAGTAAAACACCAAAATAGGACGAAAAAATTAAATAACAATATTAATATATATATATATATGATTGTTAACAGCAATCACACTCCTATCATGCCCAGGCATACCCAGATTCCAGCATGTACTAGCTGACTTGGCATGATAGGAGTATGATTGCTAACATTAATGCATTCTCACAAACTCATTAATTATATCCCTCATTCAGACAATTCATCCATGCTCTCACTCATTCTCACAATGCATTCACACATTCATTTATTCTCTCACTCATTCTCACTGTTTATTTATTCCAATATACTTTCTACCCCCCGTCTCACTGTCTACCCCCCTCCCTACTCACTTTAACTGAATGCTTTCCTACCTTTCCTCTGTTTCTTTTCTCCTTTTAGCAGTCAGCTCCATTTCCTCTTCTTCGCTCTTCTGTTTTCTACCGTGTTCTTCCGGTTCAGAGGGCACGAACGGCGGTGGGCGGCGGTGGCCGTGCACGTCAAGGCTCCCTTGAGTGATTTGAAGCCGGTTAAAGGGAGATCCTTGATCTCCCCAACCGAGCCTGCTCCTCCAGCGGCGGACATTACTGTCCGTCTCTGGAGGGGTGCCCGGTGCCGGCAAGTTGGCACCCCCATGATGAGCGGCACCCGGTGCGGACCGCCCCCCCCCCCCGCCCCCTGGTAGGTACGCTACTGGTATAGGTAGCAGTATACTGGCTTCCATGACAATGGCACATACAAAGATATTTTAAGATTAATAACTTGTTGGCATAAAAAATGTTTAAAATTAGTATGTTTGCCATATTGCTAATAATTAAGGATATTTGTGCACGTGATGACACAATTTCTTTAATTTTCATAATTATATATGCCCTAGATTTTGTTGATAGATAGGCATCTAATATTTACATACCATGCTGCCAGAATGATCAGTTCTGCATGTTTGGCAAAACTAAGCCTTACACAGCACATTGTTCACCAAATGCTCCCAGCAATCCTGAACTGAATAACAACCTACATAATGCTCTGATAATTTGAGCCACAATTACTTGATCAATAAACAAAATGCTACTGCATGAGATGTTTATTGATTTAAGCTCTGCTGTTTTCTGATTTTTCCTTAAGAGAAATATTTGTTATAATTATTATTATTATTATTATTATTATTTTATACCTGATTAATGTTTGCCTCCAATGTAATGTTAATATGAAAAAGAAAAATATTTATGTTTTTATTAATGGACATTTAAATAATTAAATAGGTTTTAGTGAATTCATAATGGATTGTTTGTGATTGTAAGAAAACTAAAATAATATTGTAATTGCATTACTTTTTTAACAATTCTCTGTAATCTTTGGTAGATGTTGTCCAAAATAAATAGAAATGTACTAATCACATTTAAAGAAACATCTACAAAACATAAACAAGTGAAAAGTGATCTGAATCAAACTTAAAGGAAATATAGTGAGCAAGTACAGCATATTTTGACAATGTATGAAAATAATGCATTGCATTGTACACTATATGACCAAAAGTATGTGGACATCCCTCATAGTTATTGAGTTTTGTTGTTTTAGTCACATCCATTGCAAACAAGTGTATAACATGAAGCACATAGGCATCGCTGATGCCTAGGTGTAGCATTTTGAAGCCCCACGAGTCATACACAAATACACTGGAAATAATAGAATTAGTCTGCATGTGCAAGAATAGGGAAGGCACCCAGCAATATACTGAGACCTAAATACCTCCTTCCTAGTACCTTATCTCTGCCCAAGGATGATGCTCCGTCTCCAGGGGTTGAGCCTACTGCAGATTTGAGTGAAGTCCACTTTGGGAGTGGTCACTGCAGACACTGCACATATATACACACATATATACACACACATATTTGCAAAAGATTTATAAATAAACAAAATTCTGATTTCCTTATTTCCAGCAACCCCTCCTCCTCTTTCTCTTTATCTCACCTATCTCTTCCTTTTATGTTTACCCCTTTTGTTTCGTTTTCTCTTTTAGTTCTCTTTACCTTTCCGCCTTTCTTTTATCTCTCATCCTTATGCTCACCCTTTATCTATCTCTTTTCTCCTCTTTCGCTTTATCACTCCTTCCTTTTCTCTTTACCTTACCTTCATTCCTTTCTATTCCCTTTCTGTATATAGCCCCTCCTCTTTCTCATAATCTCTCCTTCGCTTTATCAGCCTTCCTCTTTGTCTCTCCTTTTTCTCCCTATTTCTCCCTTTTTCTCTATTTCGCCTTTTCTTTGATCTAGCTTTTCTCATTATATCTCCTCTTGTTATTTATCTCATCTTTTCAATTTCTCTTTATCTCTCCTCTGATTTCACTTTATCTCGCTCCTTTCTCTCTATCTTTCCTATTTTTTATCTCTTTTCTTTTACCTCTTCTCTCCTTATTTCTCTCCTCCTCTTTATCTCAGTATTTCTCTTTATATCTCCCCTTTGTCCCCATTTCTCCACCATCTCATTATCTCTCTCCTTTCACCCTATCTCTCCTCTTATTCATTATTATATTTGGTATCCCCCATCTTTCCCTTCCCTCTCCCCCAGTAACTTACAGAAAACATTTGCACAGACTTACGCACTCACAACACACATGCCCATATACTCACTAACACACACTTACACATATACAGCCATGGTCACACACACGCTCACACACCAGGCCATCATTAATATTGATTGTCTTCACTACTTTCGACCCTAGTGTGACTCCGGGTGAGACGTCCTCACGCCACATGCGTAGGACAGGGCCACAATACTATGCCAATCGCATAGCAAATGAATGGTGCAGGTCGGGCAAGTGACCGGAAACGGATGTGCAAGTCGCAATCATAGTCGGCCATATGTGCCCTGTAGCTCCCCATCATCACCCCCCTGAGTGCTTTTGTTCCCTTTTTCAAAGGGGATCAAATAAATAGTACATGAAAAACCCTAAATTGCAGGAGTAGATCATGGTCACACACACCACAGAGGCCAGCTCTGGCACCGAGATTGCATACATAGGACTAGCCCGGCCCCTAGATTATGCACATAAGGACTTGTCTGTGGTTAGGGTTTATGTCTGTGGTTAGGGTTTCACCACTTAGTGGTATCTGGAAAACTAATGACAGATAAATGATGCCAGGTAGTAAATATCATTGGTGGTGAAACTCTGTCCATTTTACAGGTTATGAAAAACCAACCTGTTATGGTGCTGAGCCAACAGCAGGTGAATAATCAGCAATGAAGACAAATAGTGTCAGGCAGCACATAAAATCTGGGTGCTGTAGTGGAACTTCACCCAATCCAGACGCAAACTATCAAACAAATAAAGGTATTGCTCAGCACTCAATTTGGTAGTGTCGTTTATTTCACCAGAAGTGGCAATGTTTTGGTCACAGGGATCTTTTTCAAGCCATAAACAGTGTTCTAAACTTGTGTACTATATGGGATAAATATGATTATGAGATGGATATATATTTATTATTGGATCATATATTGTGTGTTTGTATTTGTAAATTTTTCATCTATTATGGTATTTGTGAATATTACAATATCACTTTGAGATTGAACTTTATTGCATGGAGGAAAATATGTTTACTTTATGGATACTGGAGATATATCTATCCCTTAGAATTAATTAGAGATTTTATGTTTATGTATGGAAAATTGATTTTTAGATATTTATATTATAAATGATATTATAATGATATTATATGAATATCATGCTACTTTAAGACTTGTAATATAACAACGCTACAAAATTAAGTGCTGAGTAATACCTTTATTTGTTTGATAGACTATTGTGTTACAAGAGGTTGGGTGCAGAGGGTGATAGATTCCCTTTATAGTTTCTAAATTTAACTTCACAGATTGTATGGTCCTTATCAAACACTTGTTACAAATATTTGTTTTCCTATATCGCATTTTTAGACTAAAGCATGACAAGACACGTTGCAAATCACAACTGTATCTGCTCCCTTATTTACAGTAGGTAAAAAAAAGTGCATATCTCTATACAGACACTTCAGTGCTGATTTGCATTTAAATTAGTCTCTTGGATAAGAGCAACATCTGCACGGAATTATTATAAATGTTTAAGGACGTTGGGCCATTTTACGTATGAATTAAGACCATTCAAATTTCAGGGATATTTGGATTACTCATTATAGAGAAGATAAAATTTGTAAAATACCTTTATGACTCTTATGCGTGTTTGGGATTTTTTTTAACATCAAAGTTAACACATATAAATTTATTAATTTGCCCACGAGTACTGCTTCAATTTATAGGAACCTTTTCAGATTATTAAACTGTACATTTTATATGTCTTATACTTCTTCTGCACCGCTAGTTGAGCTAGGTGTAAGGTCATAATTTGCTTCTTTTGGAATTAAAGCAGAGGCTTATGTCCTCTTGTGCTGTAGCAGCCATGGGAATGCAGATACCTATACTACCTTTTCTTGATAGGCACAAAAGTTTATGCTCAACTTTAATTAGAAGTGCAAAACCAACGTCCTTTTTAAAGGCAAGATATGTTATATGATACCTAAAAGGGTATTTTTGTCTAGAATAAAAAAAAATTATCAACACATTGTATATAGAAAAAATGCAAGCAAACCGGACCCTCTTCGAGTTCTGTAACAGTATGACATAACATGTGCTAAAGTTAAAGTCAATTTTAATGTTCATGTTCATTTTCATTCTCCTCAATTGCAATAGAAGTGCAGAATCTGGTAGAGCTCTATGTGTAATGTAACAAAATGCACATAGCATGTAAAACTTTCATGTCTATAAAAGTATGCCTGTCTTATGTATCTGGATGCATTCTAATGATATTTCATAGACAAATTACACTATATGATGAAAAGTATATGGACACCTGACCATCACACCTATATGAGCTTGTTGTAAATCTCTTTCAAAAACCACCTCCTTTTAGACTACAACTCTTCTTGCAATGCTTTCCACAATTGTGGAGTATATACGTGGGAATTTGTGCCCATTTAGCAAAAAGAGCACTTGTGATGTCATGCGCTGATGCTCAACGTGAAAGCCTGGCTCGCAATCAGTGTTCCAATTCCTCACAAGGTTGTTCAGTGGGGTTGAGGTCAGACTTCTGTGTAGACCACTCAAATTCCTACACAACAAACTCGTCATGTATCTCATGTACCTTGCTTTGGTACAGGCGCACAGTCATGTTGAAAGAGGAAAGGATCACAATAAAGAATTGTGAAATTTTTTAGTTGATCCTCATTTCTCTTTGAATCCCCTCCCCTCTAGCACTGCTTGGATATTACGCAGGCATAATGATACCATAGTTAGCCAGGAAAAAGGTAAATTTATTTCCATACTTACAATAATAACTAGCTATAAAACAGAGATTAAGTGTTTGGGGGGAAGGGTTCCTATACATAGTCTGTCTAATTTAGTTAATTAATTTTATTCCTGTGCTACCTAGTGAGAGCTAACACAGACGTAATGCTGCCATGGAAAATAGGTAGGAAAAATATTACAGTAAGTATGGAGAACAATGTCCTGTATCTGAATACCTTCAAAACAAAACATAAAAAATACATGAGTGATAGACGCTTTCAAAGCTCACCACAATTTTTTTTTCTCAGATGTAACAGGCCCTGAATTCTGTTTATTTCAATGTATAACATTTTTTGGGATGTTCAAAGTGAAAACTTAAATTCAAATAAATAACAAGATTTTTTTTTTAGTATACAAGTCATGTATAAGGTATACAAGTCAGTATAAGTAATTACATAATAAACATTATTTAGATTTTCTAGCCATATTTTTGAACCCAAAATTTTAGCATGGCACTTGAAATTATATTAAAACATGTCATTAAAATGTATACATTTTCTTGTATACTTGATTAATAATAACTGTAGAATGCTGACATCTTAATTGAACATTTGGAGTATCACAATAAGGATATAGAAGTCTATAAGGTATGTAGGGGTCATTAATATAAAGTATCTAGATTTAATATGCGTTGAAAAATTGTACAATTTCAATTACAGCAGCAGAAATCCTCACATTGTTGAAACAATTATTTTATCAAATGCTTTCCCAGGATGTTCACATTGTGTTAGGAAATCACAATTCACAGTTTGATTCCATTCCAAGATGAAGTAAAGAGGAAAAGGGAAAAAAAGACAAAACTGAAAACTCATCATAATTAATCACTTACTTGTCTTGTTAATTATTTAATTTTTTTCTTATAAGCTTTCTAAATTCATTTTCTATTCACCCACAGAAGGGTGAAGAAAACAAAAATCTCAATGCTACAGATCTACTTTAACTGGCATATAAATCCATTCTAACGATTATTGTGGTTTTATTTCAGACTTATTTTTATTTTTTTAGCTATATGTTCAGTAATGAGAGACCGTTCAAGTCAAGCCAACTTTCTGTTAATAGGTAAGCAGCTTTTTATAGCAATTTGGTTCTAGCTAGAGGTTAAATCAAACTGAACTGCCGTTGAAATGGCAGTCAAGTAGACTTTTGTGAAGTCCAACTCAAATTGTCCAGGCCAAAAGGACTTGACTAACCACACCTTTGTATCCTTCCTGAGCAGAATAGCACTGACTATTTAACTGTTCGTATGGCATTTCCACACTTTGACTTTTTCTCTTAATAAAGCTAGTCCATAATGATTTGTTTCCTAAAATAGTACATTGGTACCATCTCACCAATATTCTGGGTCCCTCCAATATTACTTATTTTCCCATCATGATAATATATCTTTACTTTCCCATCATAAATGACCCATTTAAACATAATAATGCCATTAAATAAAGAACCTATTTTCAATAGTTTTAAATCTCAAAGAATATATGCAAATGTTCTTTTCAATGTATTAACCTGAGAAAGACTAACCTATAATTACGTGTGGACATTTCGATTGTTTTAAATTCAGGTGACAAAGGCACTTTTATTTGTACATTAAATGTAGCTTTAGATCTTCTGAATAATTCAATGCAAAAATGGTTTAATAATTAAACATTGATACTATAAGTTGCAGCTAGGAACTATACAAATAAATCCTTTCAAGTGAGCCTTTCCACTATGCTTATATATATATGCGATTTGTTTAAAAATCTAATAAAGAAAGCTTACCAATCCCATCCTCTTTCAGTTCCTTCCCTGGCATGATTGTCACTGACTTTTTTTCAAACTGAACTGTTTTTCAGTATCCCATGTTTTATTAGACATCTCTGCACTTATTGCATTTCTGACATCAAAGCTTATGTTACACAACATCTTGTTGGACCAAATATTGTGGCTTTTTCAGGTCTCTTAGCAGAAACAAATGGTAAACATGTTATATATATATATATATATATATATATATATATATATCCACATAGCTATGATTTTCAAATGAATATTTTATTTGTTACAAGTATAGCCATGATGATATAAGGTAATGTGGCAATGGCATGTTTGCAAGGGTGTATAAGAATATCTTATCAGCTGTGGCTAATGAAAAACATTTTTAGCAGTATATTATATCAAATATAACACTGAACTGATTATGAGTTATATTATAAGAGCATATTGTAGCAAAATGTGTATGCAAGTTTCCATTTATTGAGAAGTCTGATATTTAGAAATGCATGGGTTCTTTTTCTACCAGATTCAGGAAGCAATTTTCATCTGAACACTTCACATCCAAGAAAAGGATAAGTAAATATGTGAATCTATGTACATCATATAATATTAAGGAATGTTGAACAGTCCAAGATAAATATCAAGATCTTTTTTTTCAGTTAACAGAAATTATATGAATACCAAGAAAGAAAAGCTGGATAGCACAGATGGTACTGCGATTATCACAAGTTTGGATTACACAATAGTATTGAGCGGTGTTGTAAACCAATATGTCTTGTTTTCATTTCTGTATGATGATAATATTATATACTATATATAATGTCTTACTATTATATAGAACTCAAATGAATATGCCTAACTCCAACAGCCTCCATGGCATGTTTTACCTAGTTCTATGCATCCTTCTGAGGAGAGAGATGGATATGACTTCATTTCCATGTACTGTGGAGGTAGGTACTAGTAGTTCTGCCCTGGGTCAAGCCTATGGCAGTGCCCAACATAAATACATTCATTTTGGGCATGCCACAATAACATATCTGTTTTTGTGATATTTGTAAATAGGAACACTTCCTACACTGGTCATTAAAATATGAAAATAATATTATACCTAGTTCACATGTACAGTGAAGGAAAATATTATTTGATTCCCTGCTGATTTTGTTCGTTTGCCCACTGCCAGACATGATCAGTCTATAATTTTAATGGTAGGTTTATCTGAACAGTGAGATACAGAATAACAACAAAAAAATCCAGAATAACGCATTTCAAATAAGTTATAAATTGATTTGCATTTTACTCAGTGAAATAAGTATCTAATCCCCTATCAATCAGCAAGATGTCTGGTTCCCAGGTTTACCTGTATAAAAGTCACCTGTCCACAGAAGCAATCAATTAGATTCCAAACCCTCCACCATGACCAAGACCTAAGAGCTGTCCAAGGATGTCAGGGACAAGATTGTAGACCTACACAAGGCTGGAATGGGCTACAAGACCATCGCCAAGCAGCCTGGTGAGAAGGTGAGAACAGTTGTTTCGCAAATGGAAGAAACACAAAATAACTGTCAATTTTCCTCGGTCTGGGGCTCCATGCAAGATCTCACCTTGTGGAGTTTCAATGATCATGAGAACGGTGAGGAATCAGCCCAGAACTACACTGGAGGATCTTGTCAATGATCCCAAGGCAGTCGGGGACCATAGTCACGAAGAAAACAATTGGTAACACACTACGCCGTGAAGGACTGAAATCCTGCAGCGTCTGCAAGGCCCCCTGCTCAAGAAAGCACATGTACATGCCGTTTGACGTTTGCCAATGAACATCAACTAAACTCGCCCTGTTTGGAAGAGGAGGAATGCTGCCTATGACCCCAAGAACACCATCCCCACCGTCAAACATGGAGGTGGAAACATTATGTTTTGGAGGTGTTTTTCTGCTAAGGGGACAGGACAACCTTACCGCATCAAAAGGATGATGGATGGGCCATATACCGTCAAATCATGGGTGAGAACCTCCTTCCCTCAGCCAAGGCATTAAACATGGGTCATGGATGGGTTTTCCAGCATGACAATGACCCAAAACACACGACCTTGGCAACAAAGGAGTGGCTCAAGAGGAAGCACAGACCTTAATCCAATAGAAAATCTGGAGGTTTGAGTTGCCAAACGTCAGCCTTGAAACATTAATGATTTGGAGAGGATCTGCACAGAGGAGTGGGACAAAATCCCTCCTGAGATGTGTGCAAACCTGGTGGCCAACTACAAGAAATGTCTGACCTCTGTGATTGCCATCAAAGGTTGTGTCACCAAGTACTAAGTCATGTTTTGCAAAGGGGTAAATACTGATTTGAAATGCATTATTCTGGACTTTTATGTTGTTGTTCTGTCTCTCACTGTTCAAATTAACCTACCATTAAAATTATAGACAGATCATGTCTTTGTCAGTGGGCAAACATACAAAATAAGCAGGGGATCAAATCATTTTTCCTTCACTGTAGCCCTTTACCACTACAGGACTAAATTTGCTCAATTTTGGTATTCAGTTTTTTTGGAAACATAACCCAAAGCATTTTATCAAACTTGTTTATACCAGTCTTCTGTCAAAACAGGTACACACACCCATACATACAAACTCTAACAAACATGCTAATCTAAGGAACACACATACCCACAAACTCAGACACACATGCACATGCCCAGACACACATGCCCACATACCTACATTGCCGACTCAAGACATTGTGCTGCCTGGGTCCAGTTATAAATTTCTGCCCCACCACCATATTCAGACTCACCCAAACCCAGACATACACACACATAAAAACTCAGACAAACATAGACACTCAAACCTAGACAGACATAGGCAAGCATGCTCAGACACACACATGTATCCCACACACGCAAATCCGGGCAAACACACCCAGACAGATTCACACTCACATACATATCCAGACAGACACACACATATACGCAAACATGACATATGCTATCATATCCAGAAACACACAAACCCAGACACACACACAGAGACACACACATACCCATACAGACACATATCCATAAACACACATTTCCAGACACACATACTAACATACCCACAAGCAGATTTATTAACCTCCTTTGGCACTGTTCCTTAAATAACAAAACGTGAGGCCTAGGGTATTTCCTTTAAAATGTTTTATTATTTTTTTCTTTTTTTATGTAGTTCTCATGAGTGCTGTCACAAGTAAACAAGTCACAGTAACTTTAACAGAACAAAACAAAATAAAAAGATGCTGTAACCCAAGCTAGATTTGTTAAGCAGTGAAAAGTATACTGCTTCCCTGTGCCTCCTCTGGGCAGGGGAGTATTGTTTGGCCATCTTCTGTCCTCATCTGATTCTATTGCCAGCTAATTTAAGGCTGTCTGTGGCTAGCCTCACTCCATGTGTAGCTAGACCTATCCCCATATGAAGCTGCTCTTAAAGAAAAGGGAGAGCTACCCAGGGAAGTCCCAAGGTATGGTTATTCAATTAAATATAAAACACACAAAAAAAACAGCATCATTTTATACACACGCACACACTTAAGATATATGTAGTTTTCAAATAAAAACATTTTTTTTTCCTCATTTGATTATTTCACATTTTCTTTTTAAAATGCGCCAAAGAAAACTTTTAAAATCTGTAGGAGCTTTTTTTTAAAAAAAAAAAAATCCCATCATTCTGATTAATCGTCTTGGTGAACTTTGTATTCTGTGTGTGCCGCATCTTTTATACTAGGCTATTGAACAATTTTCTATTACTCTGTGGATTTTAAAATGAAACATACTTTAATTGCTTGAATTCTTCAGTGTTGAAGATATTGTTTTTATGAGTTAAACACTGGAATTGAAATAACTGAAATGACAATATTAGACATGAAAAATTGGTTAAAGTATAAAATCCTAGTAACCAATTCCAAAGAAAATAATCTTAACTTTAAGATGAGTTTGATCTTTTGTGCATTTTCCCAGGCCTTCATTTCAGATGAGTCAGGTTTAATACTGACCAAAACTTTGATGCAATTGTATTCTCTGAAGTACCTTTACTACATTGCATCTGGATGGACAGTTTCTTAAAAGAAGAAAAGTAGACACAAGAGAGAAAGACTGTTAAAATTTCACCAAGATAAAGTAGACTTTTAAAGATATAACAATAGAGGCCATGTTTCCTGTGGAAAAGTTAATTAAATACACAGAAAAGACAAAAAAAAAATTTCAATACTAACCAATGCCTAAAAATCAGTACGTAATCATTAGTTGTATGATTGGCAACCCCTTCACAAGGGTTTTTTATCCTATGAGCCTATGAGCTTTTCACTATGTTTGTTAAACTATGATTTCCCTTTTTGGTGTACCCACACAAATTATACTCAATTTTTTTGAGCACAAATAGGGCCTCCTTTTGAAGCCATATAAATGCATATAACATTTAAGAAAGCATATGCCAAAAAAAAATCTCACTTTCAATGTTCCTTAGAATTTCTTCTACAAAGTAGGTGCCACTGCCAAGCAACAACCCAAGTTATGTTAAGCAACATTCCTTGAGTACATAATTACCTACATACACAAGGGTTTACTGGACTGCATAGCTCTCTATCTTGTATTTTTTGTATCTCTGTACTTTTAGTGGATAAAAGAAGCTGAGGGACTAGCTTAAGTTATAAAGATCACTGGAAGTGGCACTGCAAAGCACTCAACCTACAATGAGTAGCTTCCTGACGCCATGCCCTCCACTGAAATGGATGCCTCATCATGGTGCCTTTTGCTTCAACATGGAGCCTTTTGCCAGAGCACTGCTGGTGTTGGATAAAATAAAATTTTTCATTGGAATGGTAAGTTTTGATGATATGACTAATATCTACACTAGACCAACCATGCTACAGTTAAAATTGCTAACACATTCAGTACCTACATAAAGGGTTGTAGATAAATGAAACTGCCAACCAGTACAACTTGTAGAGACTAATCCAGGGAATTTAACCATGCATGAGAAAGACAAATGGCAGAATGGTTCTATGATTTTGGCTGTTAACAAAGTTTACAAACAGCTGGCCAAATTAACACATGAAATCTACTAGAACTGGCAGTCCTATGTTTTATTAGGAAATATGAATTTGTAAGAGTTTAAACTTTTTGCCCACTCTACAGAAAGGAAGAGTGCAGGGGGGTTTGGAAATATTTAAAAGATATTAGCTGATTTTAGTAAGGATGTCGGAAAGGTAAAGAAGGAGAGAATACCGTATTTGCTCGATTATCAGACAACCCCCCAAATCTGAATATTAATTTAGGAAAAAAAGAAAAAGCCTGTATATAAGACGACCCTATAGGAAAAAAGTTTTACCAGTAAATGTTAATTCATGTAAACTATTTTTTTTTATAAAAGCTATGATTGAGAAAAATATTTTGGTTTTATTTCCTTCTATTTTCCAACCTGCAACCCCAGTTATGCACATCTGCCCAGAAATGCCTTATACCCCCTATATGCCACTGTGCCCCATGATATGCCTTTTAACCCTCTAAATGCCCCTGTGCCCCATGATATGCCTTTTAACCCTATATGCCACTGTGCCCCATGATATGCCTTTTGACCCCCTATGTGCCACTCTGCCTCCAGAAATGCCTTATTCCCCTATATGCCACTCTGGCATTAAGGGGGTTAAAAGGCATATTATGGGGCAGAGTGGCATATAAGGGAGGTTTAAGGCATTTCAGGAGACAAAGTGGCGTATAGAGAGTTAAAAAGGCATTTCTGGATGCAGAGTGGCATTAAGGGTGTTAAAAGGCATTTCATAGAACACTCTGCCTCCAGAAATGCCTTATGCCCCCCATTTAACACTCCCCCTCCCTCCTCCAAACTTACCGGTGCTTCTGACTCCCCTGTCATGTAGCCGGGGCAGCGTGTAGATGTCTACGCGATTCGCGTAGACAACTTACGCTGCAGCCGGAAGGAGGTGTGGCTAGCAGCTGGGGTTGTCTGCGCCCATCGCGCAGACCTTCCCCGACTGTCAGAGAGAATTCCCTGCACCGCGATGGATGCAGACAACCCCCGCTACTAGCCACACCTCCTTCCGGCTGCAGCGTAAGTTGTCTACGCGAATCGCGTAGAGCTCTACACACTGCCCCGGCTACACACCGGGGACTCAGAAGCACCGGTAAGTGGGGCGGGGGGCGGGGGCAGGAGGATCCAGGTCCCCTGCAGCTGCGGGGGATCTGGATCTTAGTTGTCTCATAGTCAGACCTATTTGAGGTCTGATTATAAGACGACCTCGATTATAAGACGAGGGGTATTTTTCAGAGCATTTGGTCTTATAATCGACCAAATACGGTACTTTTTTCTGCCTTTTTTTTTGTTTTACTTGTAAAATGTACTTTGTATACTTTAGATCATTATCCTGAAAATTGCATACCATTTAGCATGTTTTTATGACTAGTGTATATGTAAAATAGTAATCTGGCTAGATTTCTTTGTTGAAAATTATGCACAGGTCGCACACCCCAAAGGCCTGCCCTGTATGCAACTACCTGATCAAGGGAGACAGTTGCAATTCCAGGCAGATCATCAGCAAGTCTCAAGGCCGCTCAAACCCAAGGGCTTAATTAAGGGGGTAAAAAATTTGTATTGTATCCTCATAGACTTGAATGAGCCCCATTTAAGTCTATAGGACACCATCAAGGTCTGTGGGGTACATGGCAAAACCTAATCAATTATTAAAATTAGCTAGCCTTTTTGTATTTTTTCATTAAGGGCTATTGCTTTAAAAATAAAAATAAAATAAAAATAAAATGATTACTGTGTTTTGCAATTCCATTGCATGTCAATTATATTAAAAATAAACACTAAAAGTCATTATGAAAAGCATTGAGGAAGATAAGACAATTTCCCCACAAGACAATATTTACATTCCTGCGGCTTATTGGAGTACTGAAATGTTTTAAACAATGTGGTTTAATCAATTACTTAAACAATTCATTTTCTTACAGATTTGACCTTAAGGCAGTAGTTTGTTTTTCACTAAATATTGAACTATTAAATAATTCAGCGTGCAACAATTGTAACATCTGTTCACCAAGGCCATCAATTTTTTTTAAAAAACAACATAGTTCTATAGCAAGATATACTTATTTTTTTTTGCAGTATCCTTGTATTTGATTATTTTTATTATCATTTATCACTATTTATTGTCTTGGTGAATATTGTAGCCTTAAAGGGTAATTGGCCCCACCATTGCCAGCCCAAACTTTACAGCAATTTACGATGTTTTGCATAAACATGGGTTGTCAGTCTGACATGACTCTGGCAAGAATCAGCCATTGTTAGCATATTGTATGCTTTGTTTAGTTAGCATGCGGAGTAGAATCACACCTACTTTAAGCACAGTGAGACTCAGGCTCAGTCATGTTTGTTTGGTAAATGTGTTATTACTTTCTGGTTTTTATATTGGTATTATTATTAGTATATTGGTTATTAATACTTTAAAACCGTAACCGGATTTTATGAAATAATGCAAAAAGTGCCCAAAAACCAATCTTGATGGCATAGACATCATGAAGAAAGTAGCTTTGTGCACTCTTGTGCACACCACTACCCACCAGTTCCCAGCGCAAGGGAAACATAGTGCCGAAAAAGTCTTAGGTTCTATGCACAAACCAACTTCAGTAAGGAAGGGGTTAAGTGTTACCAAGCCTCTAGGTCTATTAATTACACAGAAAGAGTGTTTTTAACGTAGGACTGATTCAGTTTTCATTTTCTACATTTCTCTTTCCCTGGGAATCAGTCTGCATTATTGTGGCCAGTCAGGGATGCACCAATGCTCTGCCCTATTCCAGAAGTACATGGGGGAGGCTGGAAACATGCAATGGAGAGCTGAGAGCAGCAGAGAGCCGGGAGAAGAAGTAGAACAAGAAGAGGAGCTGCAGACAACGAGGCACATAAATGGTTATTGGAGAAGGTAGGGAGACATTAACAGAGAGTTTGAGAGAGTGCGAGCCCGAGAGTGTGTGACATCAGAGTGAGTGATATCGAATTTAAGTTCCAATCAAAAAAGCCCTCTGAATTTTGTCCGAAACAAAAGGGCAGAAAACAAAATCTTCCAAAAAAGAATAGATAATATATATTATCCAGTATACAAGAGAAACGCTGCTCAGTGAACAGAGATTGCGAGCCAGGCCTTCTCATTCAACATCAGTGCCTGACCTCAAAAATGCTCTACTGGATAAATGGGCAAAAATTCCCACAGAAACACCCCAAAATCTTGTAGAAAGCCTTCCCAGAAGAGTGAAAAGTGACTGTTATAGCTGCAACGGGGGGACCAACTACATATTAATGTCAACAACATGGCATAATAACTCATAGTCAATAAATCCAGTGTCTTACTAAATCCCAGTTTTGTAATTTTTTGTCATGCTTCCCCTTTTTTTATTTGTGCACCATTTACTACATACCTACTAGGCATTTAAAAATATACTTTCATAGCCATTCATATGTAAACCCTAAGTAAAGGAAGAACAATTTGACTTTATGTAGTCTCTCAACAAGATGAACCTCCACTAAGAAAAATATAACATTAATTGTAGTTTATGAACACTGGCATTGGAAAGGAAATTTAGAAGTTCTTCTGCAGAACTGAGGATTCAGATGATGTAACAGGGAAAGTCTTTGTCACTTGTCATTCCGTGTTGATCTTTCTCATTCAATTGCTCTGCTGCATGATAAGCCCACAAAATATCATTGCTTATAGTTCATAACAGGGCATGAGATTAATATGTATTCAAGCATTTCACACAAAAAATACTGTGTTATCACAAATGTGAACACTCGCTTCTCTGACAAAGGTCCATTGAAGCTTTTAAATGCTCTCTTATTCCAATGTCATCAAATGTCACAGTCACACATAGTTTTCTTCAAAAACCAAGTTATAATGGAAGAAATATATTAATTGTTCTAAAATGAAGACTCTGAAAGTACATGGATATTTTTGCAGAAAAACTCTTAACACATTATAGTATAAAGATTCGAATCGCCTTCACATTATAGCAATGTTATTTCATTATCAAGATATAAGTATTTTCAAGGGAAGACCATTTTAATTGGCCATATGTTACAATATTTGAAAGGGGCCTGCAGTGGTGGCAATCTCCCTAAGTTGCATGGCTTTCAAGCTTATGATACCTTTTTAAGGCCAGTTTCAGTGATTGTGTATGAATGAACATGCAGTTATGACCTTGTCGTTGCTTATTCATGAGGTGGCAGAAAGATATAAAAAACAATACAACAACAGCAAATGTATTGATTTTCTGTTTGCTCACACTAGACCATCAGGGAAATGGGTCATAATCACAACTTCTGGAAAAAAAATATAGTGACTGTGGTAATTAAACTAATGAACAGACAAAATCAACCCCAAATCTCCACTTATCTAGGAAGCAGCATTTTGGCCTAGACTAAGACTGGTAAGCAGCAGTGACACGGAGGTGAATTGAAAGGTTCTGCAAGAATTCCATGTCTCTCTTTTCTCTACTGCTCCTGTGGAAGCAACTCAAATAGGAAAATATAGCACCATCCCTTATAATTGCATTATGCTTTGGTTATACTTGGACATTCATATATTCGGCTCATTCACAAGCTCATAAGAGCCAAGTTTACTTTTGAGAACATCTTGGGGGTCCTTGCTGCAATAGCAAACACTGTTGCATTTCATTGATGGCCACTTAGGGAGGTCTGCCCTAAATACATTTATGCAAGTGTTTAACCATGATTTTTTTTAAAAACAAATGCCAGGCATAGTGGGAGCAGAGAAGCAGTATGTAGGTTGTAGGGAAGTTGAAAAAGGAAAGGGCAAATGCAGAACCAACAGTGAGGCTTGCTAAGTCTACCGGTTGTTTGACAAGAAAACTAGGCTTGGGAGATATTTGGCCCAACTATAATCTCTGGGAGGCACGGAGATCATCTTGTGCCTCATTGTCACCCTCCATCCTATGCCTTTGGGGATGAGGTCCATTCAAGTTGATAAGGAATGCAATGCTTCCCCTAATCACTTATTTGTTGGTGCATCAAGATATATACTGTATACATGATTCCATACAACCAACTGCCGTTTTATACTCCTTTACCATTAAATAGATTAAGTTATTTTTTATTTTTGCATCAGGTTTTTATTTTTAAGGATCTGTCTTTTTCCAGTTACATGTTGCGCAACAAAAGTGAAAAAAAAGAGAAACAGAAACATACCTTTTGTGTGTTATTTATACTGTAGGAAAAAAAAAGCTTGGCATGTAATGCTGCTTTAATAGGAATCAATTGATGGTTTTTAAATAAGTACTCAAAATTCATGCTATATGCAATGCTTTTAACTAAATACGTTAATAAATGTTGATTTCTGAAACATACACCAGATACTGTTAATGTAAATGTACACCAGAATAAAACCAATACCCAGTGGATACATTTCTGGTTTACTTATATTCAGCCACTTGTCAGTTAAGGCTTACTTTAAAATTACAATACTTGAAATGCTTGCATTTTTTTTTGTGTTATGCTTTCTAACACAACATGGTCTCTTAAAGGACTTTAAAATTTACGATGACTCATATTACAGTGATAACACCACACTAAGTGGATTTGGGAACATTTTATTCAGTTTCAGACATTTCCTTGTCCCTGATTATCAAAAACATGTATTTTCAGATATTCTTGTCACTTTTAAATACGTATAAATACGTATATATATATATCTATATATATATATATATAGATATATATATATAGATATATATATATATATAACATATATAGATAGATAGATAGATAGATAGATAGATAGATAGATAGATAGATAGATAGATAGATATAACATTTTGGTAATGAAACAAGGCTTTATACTGGGTTCTAATATAAATATGGAAGTCGCCTTGCAATTACTTCAAAACGTTAGATGAAAACCATTACATGGATTTGTTTTTACCATGTAAAAATTATTTAAATAATCTGTTTTTTTCTTTAAAGATGAAGGAGAAAATTACATATGAAGTGCTGTGAGGTTTAGAATGACTTCTGTTCAATAAAATAAATTACAATATTTTTCCGTTGCCATTTTCTTGTGTTTTATATATGGAAATAAATATGCACTATTCTTTATTTTGTATTTGTGGGTACTTTGATTCCATTAGTATCTATGATGAAAGTGTATTCAAAGTAAATAGAATCAAAATACTCAGTAGGTAAAAGGTAAGAGGTAAGTTTATTAGAATTAGTATTCGTACAATCATCTATCCAAATGTATGACAGAATCAGTCTATGCAAATGAAAAAGCCACTTGTTCTCTGTTTTGTGTAATTTTTAGACATATATCCTTGCTTTTAGCTTTTTGAAATATTCCAATACAATGTTTCATGAATCATGCAGTTGAATAATATTGCAAGAGGGAGGCTGTAATATTGAAATATTAGATTTTTCATCCTTATCTGGAACAGACTGGCCCTACCATATAGGCAATCTAGGAAGGAGCATAATTATGATGTTCCTTTCTACGTTTACAAAGTACATGGTACAGGGATAAGGTATTGTGATGCCATTGATGCCCCCACCTTTAAAATCCCTGTGCTAATACAAACCATTTAAAATTTTATATGTCCTGATGAAAGTCTAATAAATAGACTGAAACATTGATTAGAAAACTGCAGTTTCTTGAGTGATTAAAGAAGTCCCTGGAGTTACGGTAACTATTTTTGGATGTTTTATGATTTGCTGTTGCAGCTACTTGACACCGGGCTAAAAAAGGTGGTGATTGGTGTGCAATTGTTAATTTTGGACATTATATATATATATATATATATATATATATATATATATATATATATATATAATAAAACAATAAATCATTTTGTAAAAAAATATATGCTTATATTGTGCTTCCAGGCATATGCGTTTTTTAGCTAGGGTTTGCTTTTGCCACATTTTCAAGGTGGTTCTACCACTTTATCGTGTGATCAGATGGAGATGGTAGGAAACTGCCAACATTGGTTGAGACTCCAACTATCCTACAAACTTTCATGTATATAATAGCGCCCTCTCCTTTAAATTAACAATTTTTGGCCGTTTCAAATTTATAGAGGAATTCAGCAGAATTTGCTGTTTTTCCATACACCTCAGATCTTTGGCTTGCAGCAGATGTTTGGCTGCTGCAGAAGGCACGCTATACTCTCCATAGCTCTCCATATACTCTCAATGCGCATTTACCTGCAGCGCTAAGTAGCGGGTGATTGACTTTAAAGGCATTGATAGTCTTAAATACAGGAATATTCCAGTCTGTACACTACATATATACCATCCCATAGTTTTATGTTTTATATAGAACTGTAAAATGCATATATGGAGGTCTGACCAAGCAGATGAAATGGCTTATCTTTTCTACTAGAGATTAATCGCCTTCTTCTTTCCTGTTATTTTATCCTTGCTCAACTTACATTATGCCTCGATGACCACAGACAGAAATAGGAAACTTTACCTAATGATCCCAGAAGTATGCACAATTTAGCAATCTTACCTACACACCTAATTCCAATTTAAATACTGACTGCTTAATTTTCTGCTATACTTATCCAGAGAGTTATTATCAGTTTTGGCCTGAGGATTTCTGGCACTCTAGGTGAGCATTATCTCCCCCATGACTATTATTGACAATCTGTATTAAGTTGTCGAATCCCTGTTAACATGTCTATATATTTTGCCCTTTATTCTTTTGGGTTGGGGAAAGGGTCAAATGCATATAGGAGGAATTAGCAGAATGGTCCCATGTATTCACAGAACATTGACAGTTTACACAGAGCAGTTTATTGGCTTGCAGAACTGTCTCAAAATGTCACAAATATTTCTGAATTATCATGTACATAGAAAGTAAAGCAAGTAACAGTCTTTTGTTCCCTTTTCTATAATTTAACCATAATTTATGTACATATTGAGTGTCCCAGTGCCCCTACTCATGTCAATGCCCTAAAGTGGACCTGTCATCTAAGAAGACTTGACATAAGACTCCTAAATAAAGGATGAAGAAATTGTGCTATGTTTAGATTTTTTTCATACTATTAAGTGACTTTTGTAAGTTATTTTTAATAGCAGATTTCATCTGGCCATAGAACATCATATCCGCTTCCTGATCTCTGCATTAGCTATAATAAAATATTGAAAACAAGTTTCTTACAAGAGCATGATGGTAAATGTTGTGTTCTAAACATAACAGATCGTTAATTCAAAAAAGTGTTTAAAAATTATCAGATTACTTTTAGATTTAGTTTTTCTGTGGTTTTTATTGGTGAAAAGTTATTTTAGGTGAAGGTGGAGAGTTGAAGCTTGGTGAATGCTTGGTTGTAGGAAATTTAAGAGATTTGAAGCAATGTGAAAAAAGACCTTCAGAAGGGATGGAGCAATAGCTCTTAAAGGAGCAGAGAAATGCACACTGTGGATGGGGCAGACAGGGCATGTAGGTATATGACAAAAAAATCATAGATGAAACATATGATGGTGATGCATTGTTTTATATGACGCCAAGGCATTGGTTTTAGTGTGGGTGTGTGTGGTGTTCGAGAGGAAAGAAAGAGGAACGGAGTACAGGGCAGAGATATGTGAAGCAGTAAGATGAATGAGCAAGGAGTTACAGTAGTCTAGTTGAGAAATGATTAATGCATCCATAAGTGTTATGGCTGTAGTGTGAGAGAGAAATAGGTGGATTTTAGCAATACTTCAAAGATAGAAGCAACAAGTTTTACTTCCTTAATGTGGACATAAAAATAAAGAGATTAATATTAAAGTCCATTGACAATGTTCATTTGCCACAGGGATAAATAGTGGAGCCATCCACGGTAAAACCAAATTGAGTTGTCGGGAGGCATTTAGGTAGAAAAATAACTCAGTCTTTGACTTAGCAAATTTTAATTGCTGATGAGCCATCCAGGAAGAGTCTGCTGCAAGGCAAGCTGTGTAGAGAGATCTAAATGTAATTTAAATTGGATAGAGTTGGTAGTTGAAGCCAAAAGGATTTTATAAATTGCCAGCAGGAATAGAGTATAGGCAGCGAAAATAAGGGGACCCATTAAGCGAGCCCTGGGGTACTCTAACCTAAAGGGGAAATGCAGCTGAAGAGGTGTTAACAAAAAATACCGTGAAAGATCGTTGGAAGAGATAGGACAGAAACCATTAATGAGACATTCCAAGTGCCAAGAGAGTGTTGTCAAAGGGATCAAAATGCAACAGCTAACACAAGAAGGATGAGAAAGACCTTTGGATTATTAAGGGCAGTTTGACTACAGTCAAACAGTAATGATTCAAGAAAGTAATTGGAGAGTGATATTGGGGTTTGAAAAAAAATCTGATTCTATTAATATTATATAGTAGAGTTTTGCATTTGGATTTGACTGTAAGGAAATTTGCATATTTTGCAATTTGTATGAATCTCCGAAAATGGGGAGGGACCCTTAACTAAACAAACGAATACAAAGTAAAGTGCTCAGAGTTTCATTTACATTTTGTAGATTATTTTACTCTCATTAACCCGCTCTCATTCTCTCAGAATGTCTCCCTGCCTTTTCTCTCTAGACCACTTTGTGTTTCTGTCTCTCTGCAGGATCTCTGCTCTGCTTCTGATTTTGCATCTTGTTCTTCTGTTTTCTTCCCCTGCCAATATAAGTCTTAATTTTTCAATGTGTGGGACAGGATGTGCCCAAAAGCTCCGCCATTTTGCTGATGTTTACCAGGAGGTTCTGGATGGAGTCTCCAGACACACCCTCTCTATTGATCCTCCAATCAGGGAAGAGGATGTGCTTGGCCATTTTGCAGAAGTTCACCTGAGGTCATGTCCCTGTCCCATTGTCAAAGAAGCAGATAGAAGAAAGAAGACAAGAACAAGAGGATCCAAGATAAGAAGCATAGCTGCGCAGTATGGAGACAGGGACACAGAAGCAGAGACGATAGGGAGACATTCAGAGAGAGAGTGAATGAGAGTGTGAAAGTGAAAGAGCATTAAAGAGAGTGAACGAGGATAAATGAGGACAAATTTTGTTTCTAAATGTAAAAAGCCCCCCCCCCTCCGATTTTCGTTTAAAATAAATGGGCAGAAAATGGAATTCATTGTTCAAAAACCAATGGACCAAAAATGAAATTAAAAATGTATCTGAATTATTTTTGCACAAGTTTTATATAGTCCCCTTTTTGTTCTCACTTACATTTATTGCTATCGCTGATGGGTTTTCTAGCCACTGCCAGGACTCAAAGCAGGACATGTGAGCAGACCCCATGAGAGTAACTGCATCAAATACGACTGACTTCTCAGGGTAAGTGAGTTGTAAGTGAGGTGTGTATGTGTGCCTGTCTGTGTATGTTAGTGTGTGTGTCTGAATATGTTAATGAATGTCTGGGTGTGTTAGTGTACGTGTTAGTGTGTGTGTCTGGATGTGCTCTTGTTTGTCTGGGTGTATTAGTATGTGTGTCTGGGTATGTTGGTGAAAATGTGTGTCTGGGTAGGTGCGTGAACATGTATCTTTGGGTATGTTAGTGTGTGTGTCTGGATAAGTTAGTGAAAGTGTTCATGTGTGTCAACAGTAGAGGTATATGACCTCCGGTGAACTTCTGCAAAAAAGAGGAGCTTCTGGCCACATCCTCTGCCCTGGTTGGAGGATGAGAAAGAGAGGTGCAGAAACACCCAAGATGCTTAATATTACTCAATAAAATAAAAAAGCCTTTATAAGATGTTTCACTGGTGCATGCAATATGAAATATAAGGATATAAGGAGGTTCAAATTAGTTCCCATCTCGCACAAAATCTTGCAACAGGTATTAAAGTATTTTT
This sequence comes from Spea hammondii, assembly GCA_029215755.1. Taxonomy (NCBI): domain Eukaryota; kingdom Metazoa; phylum Chordata; class Amphibia; order Anura; family Pelobatidae; genus Spea; species Spea hammondii. The sequence continues at coordinate 117,248,828 of JARDYJ010000002.1, forward strand.
AATGCTATATTTATTGATTAAAATGTATTTCTGATAACAGAGCCACATTAATTATTAGGCAAATAAAAGTCCAAAATCAAGCTCAGTGATTTTATCTAAATATAAATAAAATGTTATAAGAATACCACAATACGTATAATTAAAACAAAATAATCAAAAATATTAATATTAATTAAATTAATTAATTAAATTATTTTACAATTTCCTTCAGGACAGTAAAAAAAAGAACTTTTTTCCCTTATCCGTATAAAGTGGTCTGTTTCTGCCTCTATAAGATGTTATTTATTTTTTGTAGCATTTAGGAAAATAATTATTGCATACATGCATGAGACAGCGCTACAGAATCCTTTATGCACACTAGGCACATGTCCAAGGGACCAGGTCTGATGTCTTAAGGGATAATCCAGCTCTTCAGGATGGACTCCTAACATGGCAGCTCCTGTTGTGTGCAGATGTAGTGGAGATTGTAACCTGTAAGCTAAGCAAAATTGTTATGTGTGTGTGCTTTTATGTATGTATGTTTATTATGTGTTTTATGCAGTGGCGTCGCTACATGTTGCCCCCCCGCCGAATTTGGAGCCACCCAGGACAGTCCCCTTGACTGCTAACGACGGCATGGTGCCGGCGCTAGCAGTCCCAGTCAGGTGCTAACGAGTGCACCATGCCGTCGCTAGCACTATCTTACCTTGATGGAGGTCTGTGGATCCCCATCACCACCTACCCCGGCGATCTGCCCCTCACACTGAAGGGCATCACCGGGGCCACCCGATCCGGCCGGTGACGGCACTCGCAATGACGCGATGACGTCACCGCGCAACTTTATTAATAACTGACAATTGTCAGTTAAAGCAGTATGGGGGCATGCTCCTTAGAGGCATCTAAGCAGCTACAGACCCCTAACATATACCGTTGGAAAGGTAATTATCTCACCTGTCCAACGGTATATAGCTTGTAAAAAAAGAATTAAAAAACTTACATTAAAAAAAAATGTAAAAAAAATGATTTAAACATAAAGTAGTTAAACTTTAAAAAAAAAAAAAAAAAAAAGTTTAAGTATTCTAGCTAAATGATCACTGTGGTAGCCAATGTTACCACAGCGATCATATAGCTGTAAAAAGTCACATTCACTTTTTAAAAATGGCCGATACTAATTTTTAATCCCATGATCCCTTTGACCATGGGGTTAAATTTAGCCAACGGTAGAGGGAGGCAATTTTTGAAATCCTGATGAACTGCAAATATTAATAAAATCAGCCATAAAATCATCCCTGGAGCAGTAAAAGTGATTTTTTTTTTCTCCCTTTACCATCATTTCTTTGGGATTGTAACGGGAAAGAATGGTGTGTGCTTCTGTGAGTGAATGTATGGAAGGTATGGTGTGTGCTTCTGCGAGTGAATGGAGATATGAAAGGCGTGTGAATGGTCAGTAATTAGGGTTGAAGCCTTGATGTGGCATTACTGCTCATGTAGGAAGTTAAATTATGGCACAAAAAGTACACATTTGCAAGAACTACACCCCTTGGCGCATCAAATGAGGGGCTGTATGTGTTTCTAGTACAAACCTGGAGTGCGCTAGACACAAATGAACATGTCGCTATGGATAGAAAAAACATTTTCTAGCCAAAGCGACATATTCCATCATTATTTGTGCACTCAACTTTTGTCCTCGAAATACATGTAGCCCCTCATTTGAAGCTCCAAGGGGCGTAGTTTCTTAAAATGGATGAATTGTCTGAGTGAGGGAGAGCATGAGTTAATGTGTGGATGAATTGTCTGAATGAGGGAGAGCATGAGTTAATGTGTTTGTGTGTATCATAGATGTATAATTGTGGAAGGGCAAAGATGGCACTAGCAGGATGTTTGAGCCTTGGGGACCAAGATGGCACAGGCCGGGTGTATATGGGACAAAGATGGCCAGGTTCTATGTGGGCAGTGTGGACGCCAGGGCTTGCTTTGGGGTGTGCAACCTGTGATCTATGCCTGTAATTTAGGGGGTTTTAAATATACTTTTAATGCCGTGTTTTTATGTGAATTCCAATTGATCTGTACCTGCAAAGCTGGGTTTCTGTGTTATTCTGTAGATCCATATCTGCTATGCTATGTTTCCATACATTATTTATGTATACCTGCAAATACAGTATGTATGTCTGATTCTGTTGATTTGATATATACCTTCAGTGCTGAGATCACAAGTGAATTTTAATTGATCTATACATGCAAAGCTGGGTTTGTGTGTTAATGTGTTGATCTATACCTGCTACCGGCAGCAGGGTCTAATATTTATATATATATATTTATATATATATATATATATCGGTAGCAGGGACTAATATTAATATATATCGGCAACTGGGGCTAATATTAATATATATGGGCAGCAGGATCTAATATTAGGTCCTGAAATCATTTAGTGCAAAAGTTAAGGTATTGTGTTGTTTAAAGGATTTCAAGGATTAGTCGTACTAAATTGTGGCTTCAGGCTTCCCATGTTGAATAATCAAGTATTGTATTGTCCAATAACAAAAGTATCATTCCATAGCACATTACTTTTGGCTATATATATATATATATATATATATATATATATATATACCGGTGTGTTTTTTTCAGTGGTATGATTTAATGGTGGGAATTATTAATGCCCCCCCAGTTTGACTGTGGTATCTTGTGTGCCCCCCCATATACTGTTTCTAGAGTCGCCACTGGTTTTATGCCTATGTATGTCAATGTGTTATGCGTGTGGCTATAGGCATATAGGATATTAATCTGGCACTGGCCCAAATTCTCTACTGTAGACTACTTACATGGACATATTAATCAAACAAGAAATTTAAAATTACAAGAAACGAAGGATAAAAAACAAACAAAACATCATACACAGATAACATGCTAACTTTGTATAATGGTAATTGTTGTCCCATTATGCAGACATGTCACAGGTTGTCTCGTCCTTGTACAGAATTGGTGTGATTTTTTTAAAATAGAATTTCACTGCCAAGCAGTATTTTAGGAAAAAAAAATGTTATCTCACACTACACAGATGAAAGTATAGGACCTCATTTGCATAGGAATAGAGAGTTGTCAAATCCTCAATAAGGAATGGTCTGAAAGAGGGTCCCTGGAGATGACATTTTCTAGTCCTCAACATACACCTACATCATTTAGAACAAAGCATAACTAGAACAATTAAACTTTTCTTTTTTCCTTTTCTTGCCTTTGTAACGTTGTTGTACATTCATTTTGATTTAGTCATTGCAACATGAAAGATTTTTCTTGTAGTATTTATTATATAAACAGACTAAAGAATTAAATGTAATCTTACAAGATTGTGTCCTTGATAAAAATGCATTATGGGGTCAAACATTAATATTTGCCATTCCCTTTGTTTATAAATATGCATGCATACTGTACGTGGGAATGAGACTTTTAGTTTAAAAATATATTATAATAGGGTTTTGTAGCTTTTGTTGTTTTATTGTCATAGCTGCAGTGTCTTCCTTGCCAGCTCTGTTTATGATACGAAAGTTCTTTTGGGACGCAAGAGAGGTTAAGGATAAAGCTAAACGTCGGTGTCTGCTGAACTCAAAATATTCAGAATATTGCAGGTTATATTATTATTGTGTTATTAAGTGCTTTACTGTTTACTGTGTTTACTGTTTTAAACCGGTGATAATGTCCTTAACCTATTTTAGAGTCAATGCAAGCTATATATATATATATATATATCTAGAGAGATTCTGGTGCAAACACTGAAAAGTAGCCATAATATAGCAAACAATGGAATTGCCTAACCAACATTAACATACCACCAGATGCTATGATGATAGGTCTGTATTTAGAAATTTGTATCAGACTCACAAAGCACTTGAATAATGGAAGTCCTTCCAGAAGTGAACTACTTGGAAGACATAAAGAACTTTAGTTGGGCAACATTGTCACACAGAAGAAGTTATGCCAGTGAACAAGGTACCATGTAGGCTCAACCTTAGAAGTAAATATAAACATAACTTGTACTTTTCCCTTATATCTTAAAATATCTATTCACATTTTTTGATGGATCGGACTCTTTGTGTTTCTCTTTACAGTTCATAGTGTCTTTATTTTATGAATTCTTGTTCAAAACTGTGCTATTTATTCAAGCATAGGTCTTACAATAGATTCATAAAATGACAAAATTATACTGTTTTCCAATACATCTTTTTCTCTTTTCATACAAGGTAAAATTGAATTCACCTTTGCAGCTGTTACTTAACGGTGAACAATGCTGTAATATCTATTGTATACAGGCACGCTATAGTCCACCTCTGTTGTAGATGTTTTGTACAATTTCTATAAAAGCATCTTTGCTTTAATATTTATTCTAAGTTGCCTTTGTCAAATTTCACCACTAATTACCCGTTGGCGCATAGAATGTATACAGCAAAACTACTTGTGCCTTAATTTGTGTTTTATATATATGATAGCAATTTTTAAAGTCTCTATTTCTCAATTCTCTTAGCAATAAATACTATACTCTGGTCATTAAATCTGACCTGATCTTCAACTAAGTAATAACAACCAACATAACATAGTCTTCTACTAATAACACACAAACAATTACATGCTTTCATGACTTTATTAAGCACACCGTGTAAACCCTACTTTTCCTAACCTAACTCTTAACCTCCCTTACAAAGAGTCAGTCCTTATGAGCCTATCATGTAAGAAGGAATAAATTGGATTGGCATTATGCATAGTTCAGGCTTAAAATTCATCATAAAGATTACAGTAAACCCTTCTGCAGGACTTGGTCACTTGGGTTGGCCATCCATATCATACTAGGGATTTAGCCTGGTTTGACATAAAGGTCCAGGTATGGCACTTACTGCCTTTTTCAAATCACATGAAGGTAACCTGCTTGACTTATGCATTTAGATTCAAACAAGTTTTAATTTCCAAAATGTGGTTAAATTTGTTAATTTGTAAAAATGTTGAAAATGAGGAAGGAGTCCCAAGAAAACAAAAAAGTTAAGGAGAAAAGGAGGAATTTTCATTTGAAATGTGTTGTTTTTTCCCTCACTCTCTCATTCCCTCATTCCCAACCACTACAGTGTTTCTCTTGCGCAGACATTCTTCTTCTCTCTTCAATACTCTTCAGAGTTCTCTTGAACAAGACAGATCCTTCATGCACACCATGAGGGCAACCTCTTCCCCTATTCATCCAATCATATGAGAGGAAGGGGGGAAAATGCTGTAATGGAAGTTGATTGGGCCCATACTGTAACAGACAGAGGTGGGACCAATAGAGGAGCTAGGAGGGAGGAATCCTGTCCTCTCTTTTTCTTTTACCTCCCCTACAACTTCTGAGTGAGAGGGCGCGAGAAAGAACAACAAATTTTGTTTCTGGATAAAAGAGAGCCTTCTGCATTTCGTCCAAATGAAAGAGCAGGAAATTAAATTAGCTTCCTGAAAATGGACCAAAAATAAAGCAAAATGCAAATGTCTATTGGCTCTCCTTCCTAATGCTTGAGATGAAACCAAATGCATGTTGATTTTCTGAGCACCAACAACGAAAGTACAAATTATTAATTAAAAATATGTTAAAAACGTCAGCACTACTTTCTTTAAATAATTGCTGGTTTAACCGTACTACTTGATGTAAAATCGATAAATAACTTAACACTTCAATTAATATAGATAATATAAGTAGATAATAGTGATGTGGCTTAAAATGGCTGGGGTCCTTCTTGCCATTTCAACAAAAAACTGTGATTTAGTAAAAAAAAAATTGCACATGGCTGGAATAAATAATGTCTGACATCATAAGCACTATATTTGAAGGGCTTGCGGGTCACAAAAAATATTGGGGTCACTTAAACCTGGGAATTGGCTGTACTATTTAGTCTCCTTCTTTGCTGATATCCCTTGCACAAGTATAAAGATCTTAAGTAACATTATTTAGAGATATAACCAGTAATTAAATACATACAAATAATTTCCTGTTTGTGCCTTTAAATCATGGTAACTTTCAAGTTCAATATTTTACTCTTTTGATTGATTTAGAATATTTGCTTTGTGGGGGTCCATTGTATTTCTTCTAAGCTCTGTGATATGCCTGAGTGGTTTTCTACTGGTGAATTGCTTGATTATGCTATAAGCATGTTATCATAAGATTTAAATCATTTAATGCATTGCATTTATTAGTAGAAGTTCTACCGAAGAATGAAGCATTCTATTTATTGATAATGCTATTTCCACAGGACTAAGTGGTATGCCATTGTCCGAGATCTAACATTATTACCATACCAGAATAATTGGTAGTCTTTTTCTGTTTTATGTGTTATTTGCGTTTCCATATGGCTGCATAAATGTTATTGTTTTGTTATTGGAAAGCTGTCACTTTGTACGACGTTAGAATCAAACAGAATTCAAAGCGTATAGTGATTGTCTTTGTCTTGTACTTAAAATAATTATTAAGTTTGTAAGTTTCTACTTTTTGAAGTGCATATACCTTTGGCATTAATTTAAGTTGTAAGTTTAGCAGTACAATCTTAAAAAGTATATTCTTTTTTTTTTCCTTTTTGGATGTTGCTACCTTCTTAGAACATGTGCAGGGTCTTGCTTTCTTATTAGGTAGACTAGATGTGCACAGATTCTGGTGTCATATTTTTTAGAAGCACAGTGAAGACAGAGAGTCATAATGGTGTCCCACCTACTCATGCCTATGCCCTGCCCATTTTAGGGAACAAAACTCATACCCTGCCTGGGATTTAGGAGAGGACTGGCACCTCCTGGCCCCTATGGCAGGTAAAACTGAGTGGCCCCAGATCCCCATAGCCCCCCAAGTAATTAACATATGTACTAGCGCTCACACACTCATACACTCACTCTAACACACAGAATTCCACATTTACAATGAAACACACCTATGCATATGCACAAACACACTCACTTTAACACATACTTGCACATACAGACGCACACTTTAATATTCTAACTCTATCACATCATCACACTTTACCTTATCTCACACCCTTAAATTTTCCATAGTCTTTTATAGCTGCCAACACACTGTGTAAGCTCCCACACTGCAGGGCAATATAACATCATAAATATATTTTAAATATCGGGGTTAATTCAGTAAGAGGAAGAGTTGTCCCTCTGCTTAAAGGATAAGGACTCAGTACTTTAACCCCCTCGCGACCTTTGCCGGTTCAGGACCGTCATGACATGAAGGTCACTAAATGACCTTTGACGGTCCTGAACCCTCAAAAAGTAAAATAAGCTTAGAAAGTGATCAACGATCACTTTCTTTGCTTAAACAGCGTTACTGTAATGCCTCTATGTCAAGGCATTCAGTAACGCCGAGATTGGCATCGGGGGCCATGTCTGGCCCCTCCCCGAGGCGTCAACAGCCGCCATACATTGTATGGCGGCGGACGCCCGTTTTAAAAGCATTTAGGAGGCGATCAACGATCAACTTAAATGGTGTCAGGAGGCATCCAGCGACACCAAACACTTACCTCTGGGTGGGCTGTGACCGCTCCGGAGAGCAGTCACAGCCGCAGCTGCCGGTGTTCTTCGCCATCAACAAGATGGCGGCCGCCCTGTAAAAGAAACAAACAAGTTTTTAAAGTTCGCTAGATGGTCTAGAGAACTCTGGCTCCACTTGCAGATTGAATACAGGTACTGCATTCAACCATGCAAGTGAATGGAGCCCAGCTTTCTAATCACAATGTGATTAGTAAAATATTCAAAAAAAAAAAAATATGGAAAAAAAAAATATGGAAAAAATTAAAAGTGCTAACATTTAAAAATAATTATGCAGTGATGTCACTAGATGAACCATCCAGCAAAATGTGTAAAAAAAATATAAAAAAAAAAAGTATTAAAAAAATAAAATAAAAAAATAAAGTTTATTATTTTGAGCAAGTGCTAAAATTTCTCTAAAATCTCAACAAAGAGTTAAAATAAAAGCACTTCAAATACCCAAGGGGTGTCTAATATAAAAAAAAAATGGCTGATGGGGTAAATTGGAGTGGCTGAGCTCAAAGATAGGGCATAGGTACAGACTTTCCAAAATGGACAAAAAAAGCGCACTTGCCAAATGTGGCATTTTAAATCTCAAACAACACGACAAATCCATGCATGTCGGGTATCACTGCACTCAGGAGATGTTCCTGAACACAAATTGGGGTGTTGTTTGACAGTGGCATATACCAGGACCTGTATATCTATAACTAAAGTACAATTTGTGTGAAAAAAAATTAAAAAAAATTACTATTACAAAGTTTGACAAAGTGTAATTGTATAATTGGTGCATGGAAAGGGTTAAAATAACAGCATTTGGAATACCCTGGGGTGTCTAGTTTTCAAAAATATATGGTTTGAATGGGTTAAATTGAGTTAACCGGCTTCAAAGATGTTCCAAAGAGGAGATGGAGGCAGAATGACCAGATTTGTTAAAAAAGATTTGGAAATCATAAAACGCTGCTTGTACTTATTGCCCTATAACTTACAAAAAACAGCAAAAAAACATAAAAACATTGGGTATTTCTAAACTCAGGACAAGTAGTAGAATCTATTTAGCTAGTTTTTTTACTTGCTTTTTTAGGTGAGTAAAAGATTTTTCAAATAAAAGTCATAAAATGTGTTTTTTTCAATTTTTCACCATGTTTTTTTTTTTTTTTATAGTAAATAAGATGATACGATCAAAATAATGGTATCTGAAGAAAGCCCATCTTGTCCTGAAAATAACAATATATAACTTATGTGGGTACACTAAATGGGTGAGGAGAAAATTACAGCTGAACACAAGCACCACAAAAGTATTAAAACAGCCTCGGTCCCACAGGGTACAAAACGAAAAATGAGCCCAGTCCTTAAGGGGTTAATATGCATTCATTGTCTGTACAAAACAAAAGATCTCAGGAAAGATCTCCCAATGTGAAGATCTGTGAAGGTAATAGTTTATAGGAATGCACATGAGGGGGTTCCATTAGGTCTCCTTAAAAAATCTTAAGTAAAAAAGCACTGGAGTTGGCTTATAGTGTCTGTGCATATGTCCTGATGAGCAGGAGATGCATTTGATGGGGTCCAATTCCTGCAAGGCATATACTGTACTTGGAGGATGAGAAAATAGAATGATTCACACTTAAATAGCTAGAGGGACATACAAGTCTATGAGTAAATGGCTTCATTGGTATAAGCAGCACAATTTAAGCTCTTATAAAAGCTTAATGTGGCTTTTTGTTTAGGAAATGTAATCCAACAGTCTTACTAAATGTTGACCTTTATCTCGTTAAATATATGCTACATTGCATTCCTGTATGCAACATTCACTGCTCAAAAACATTTCATTGTCCTTATGACAATAATATACAAAGGTTTGAGACCAATTCAACGCAAACCAGACAACTATTTAATAATCTGCCCTATAGTGTGTCCCTTCTTGGGCGCATCTCAAGCGGTAGCTGACTTGTGCTATTACAGACAAAAACATTTCCATTAACATAACTTTTTGATTCTGCACACAAAAACAGACGAAAAACAAAATATGAGGTTGAAATATACAGTAATTTCAACCTTCATGAGCCTTGTGAGTGTGATACATCACCTACCCTATGATGCGCCCACATTCAGGAGTTCACTTATGCCATTACAGGTAAAACCTCCATCAACACGTTAGTCTGATCCTACCCAAAAGAACAGGTCAGAACCAAAACCAAGAGGCAAATTTCCTCTGCACAACAGAACAACAAGCGCATATATATGACCAAAGACATGTGGACATCTGACCAGCATACCTACATAATGGACATCCTATTCCAAAAAAATATGGAGTTGGTCCCTCCTTTGTGGCTGAAACTGCCGCTTTTCAATTCAGTACTAAAATCCTAATAATTTGTGTTATTAGTTTTAGTGTTTTGTTTTTATTTTCCAACATCACATCACATCTGCCTTCATCAAAAGCATGTCAAAGATACTTAATGCAATATTCCTTCCCATGAACTTATTAAAGATAGTATTATTATTAAAGACAGCATCCACCTTTCACAATAACTGCAACACATGTACTGTACTTTTTTTTTTGTTTGTTTTTTTTTACGTTTTACAATTTTTTTTTTAATAAATCTTTATTTTCATTTTTAACAAGACAAACATTTAGTCTTTACATATAAACAATCATGACAAATAAAAAAAAAAATATTCGACATAAATGAATAATAAGACACAGCAAAAACGATTCAGTTACATCTTCCTTTGCTCATATGTCGAACATTCTAAACAAAAAAATCTACAAAAACTACATAGAATTCGAAGATGAAGCTTAGGGAAAAAAGGCGGTGCAAGGTAGAACTTAGTAATTATTACTGCTAAGTAGGTTTGAGATATTTACTTTTTCAAGGCACGTTTCCCATATTTGTATTTTCTTGAAAGACATATGTGATATACGCGATACTTCCCTCTCCATTATGATCTGTACATGTACTGTACTCTAAATGTACTACTTTAATAGAATTTAACTGCAGTTATAGCTGTAGAGATTGTAGCCCTTTTCTAAAGATATTCTCATGGTACCTTATATCTATTTTAATGGGCAGAGATTATGTTTATACTAGACTTGGGCACCAGGGGGCTCTTCGTGTTCGTCTTCGTGCTTGTCTTCGGCAAAAAAAAAAACTTCGTATTCCGCGAATATTCGCCTGGTCCTGTCTTCTCTTCGGGCGAATATTCGCGGACATTCTTCGTGTTTGGGTTTTCTTCGTTTTCCCCGGTTAAGGGGTTAAAACGGGGTTAAAGCCGCTCTGGCGCCAGGAGTTTAAATGTCCGTATGAGCAACTCTATTGGTCGTCAGCAGGGGGCTCGTCTGCCATTGGTTGATGGCAGACGAGCCCCTTGCTGGCGACCAATAGGGTCGCTCGTTCAGACTGTTAAACTCCTGGTGCCGTAATTGTCCGGCAGATCCCGCTGGTCTCCCTGTTCTATCATTTATTAACTGATAGAACAGGGAGACCAGTGGGATCTGCCGGGTAAGTTGCAGCATTGGGGTTTTAAAAGTCTGCACGAGCCCCTCAGTTGGTCGCTCGTGCAGACTTTTAAAACCCCAATGCTGCAACTTACCCGGCACATCCCACTGGTCTCCCTCCCTATTCAATTAATTAAATGTCCGTACGAGCGAACAATAAAGTCGCTCGTATGGACATGTAACTAATGGAACAGGGAGGGAGACCAGTGGCATCGGCAGGGTAAGTTGCAGCATTGAGGTTTTAAAACCCCAATGCTGCAACTTGCCCTGCAGATGCCACTGGTCTTTAACTAATTGAACAGGGAGGGAGACCAGTGGCATCTGCAGGGTAAGTTGCAGCATTGGGGTTTTAAAACCCCAATGCTGCAACTTACCCGGCACATCCCACTGGTCTCCCTCCCTGTTTAATTAATTAAATGTCCGTACGAGCGAACAATAAAGTCGCTCGTACGGACATTTAACTAATTGAACAGGGAGGGAGACCAGTGGCATCGGCAGGGTAAGTTGCAGCATTGGGGTTTTAAAACCCCAATGCTGCAACTTACCCGGCACATCCCACTGGTCTCCCTCCTTGTTCAATTAATTTAATGTCCGTACAAGCGAACAATAAAGTCGTTCGTACGGACATTTAACTAATTGAACAGGGAGGGAGATCAGTGGCATCTGCAGGGTAAGTTGCAGCATTGGGGTTTTAAAACCTCAATGCTGCAACTTACCCGGCAGATCCCACTGGTCTCCCTCCCTGTTCAATTAGTTAGGGGTTAACTTTATTTTTAAAGGGTTAAGGGGCCGTGCAAGTGAGCCTATTGGTCGCTTGCACGGCCCTTTAACCTATGGATTTCCGCTCCCGTTAACCCCTTCGATGCTGTGTTAGATAACGCAGCATCGAAGGGGTTAACGGGAGCGGAAATCCATAGGTTCGCTGGCAGGGGTTACAAAGACCGTGCGAGTGAGCCTATTGGTCACCTGCAGGGTCTTCCTCTGGCATCAACCAATTGGTTGATGCCAGAGGAGGTCCCTGTAGGCGACCAATAAGCTCATTCGCACTGCCCTGTAACCTGTGACGGCGAACCTGCGGATTTCCACTTCCGGGAACTGCCACGAAGCTGCGAAGACAAGGTAAGTTTGAAGAGGGGGGGAGAATGGTAGACGAAGACGAAGACAATCACGAAGATCTTTGTGGTGTGTATCTTCGTCTTCGCCTATGTTTTACCGCCGCCGTCTTCTCTTCGGCGTGTCTTCGGAACGAACACGAAAACGCACTCTTCGTGTTCGTTTCCATGTTCGCCCGAAGACGAATGCACAAGTCTAGTTTATACTAAAACAAAGTTTTTTTCCCTCTTAAAAAGTGAAAACAATAATAATTTAACAACCAAACTGATATAGACGTAAAAAGAAATCCCTGTGATGCTGTCACAAAATCATCAGGGCTCCTTCGTGTGCAATATAGATTCCCTTTGTCTACAAAGAAATCTGCCAATAATAAGGGTGAAAAGATATTTAAAGAAAGTCCCCAAAAACCGTGGACACCTATCCTTTGTTTGGCTTAAACTGTCATTCTTCCATTGATCCGCTAAGTGTCTGTCCTCCAAAATGCCAACATAAAGCTACAGTGGAAGATTTCCAAGTGTTCCTGTTCTGGAAGGAAGGAAGGAAGGAAGGAAGGAAGGAAGGAAGGAAGGAAGGAAGGTATATGCAGTGTGTGCCTAGCCAAAACTCCTTGGTCCTACACAAAAAGGACAATTCATTGGTTTCATTGAAGTCTTCAAAGGAAAGCAGCAGCTAAAAAAACAAAAAGCTTAATAGCTAAAATGTATCTGCCCCACAAACATAAAGGCCACAATCTGAATCAGGTCCTCAATCTTCTTCTGGGGATGCACTCTCCACAGAGGCATGTGCACTATGCAGTCACTTCCTTCCCTCCCTGGCCAAAACCAAGGGAGGGCCATATCTTCTAGGGCCTCTGAGAGGGCATCTACTAAATTCCTCAAGGATGGGTGGTAGCTAAAAGACACAGCCCATTACATCCTCCAAACAGCTGAATCTTCAGGACCTAGCTTCACTTTGGCTTTTTTTCACTGGGGGAAAAAATCAGGAGAATTCCATGTGCACAAAAGCAACTATAATTGTTCTGGTGATAAGTGTCGTATTGGCCTTAACCCATAGCTGGTATTTTAAAACTCTACCCCTGCACCCATAGGCTAGGGCATGTTTAAGTGAGGGGAAAAAAAAATAAAGTACAGGTTGAGGGGTCCAGCTGCATTTTGGTGCACTTACCAATCCAAGCAGTATTATGAATAGTGCCCCATCACATGGACCAAATCAAGGGGACTCCAAAATGTACACTGGGCTTCATTAACCTGTTTGGCCTTAAAGTCAGAAAACAAAGCTTTCCCTTTTTTCACATGTACTCACTTGATCTTAGCCAAAAAGCCAAGAATTAACCTTTAACATATGTGATTTAAATCACAAAGCCTGGTAAAAATGGTATGTGCTACTATAAAATCCCCCAGAGACTATTTACTGCTACCTGTTTTATGAGCCAGATTTGTAAGCGTATAATTCGAATTTCCTCAGTTCACAATTCGACTTGTCATCTGATGAGGTCTCTTATCCAACTGCCTGATGTAGGCCTCAGGTTGGGCTGTCCTTTGGAACTGTATCCTTAGATGGTTTTCTTGTGACTTCTCCTAACTATATTTACAGGTATCTCACATAATAGCTCATTTTTCACAACATAAGTATCTGAGATACCTGGGACAAGCTGGAACTTTAGTTCAGTGCAATGTTTTGTGAGTGCAAATATTATTTGTCATGAATATGGAAGTTAGGCTTCAGGCCAACACGGGCAGTTTGCCACTACAAACTTCCATTTGCATTTTAGAAAATATACCTCTTTGTGGAAGCACATTTTCCGACCTTTATTTTTACTCCAATACTAATGTACAGTATATTGACCAGTGGACCTGATAGACTACAGCAAATGGACGATAATAGAATAAATAAAAAACGTATAAGTATTGTCTAAATCAAACAATCTAAAGGTTCTGAAAATGCTTTGGATGTTATGCATACATGCACTGGTTTTATGCTGAAACTTCACTTTTTTGACAAAAACGAGATTAAATATTTACAGGCAAGAATATCACATGTGCTCCCTTCATGACAATAAAAATGTGAATAACCATAAAGCTTGAGCACATTGTTACCAAACTGTGTACATTTCCCAGCAGTACTAGAGTTTAATTGGCCCTGACATCCCTGAAAGAATCGGTTGCTCATTACTCTCCTTTGCTGAATGCTCCAAATAGATCCATTTGTAGTAGGCAGACCTATTTGTTTAGTGTTCCAGATACTGTGGGCTAGTGACATTCCACATGAGTATTGCTCCTTCTATCAATAGCTAAGTATCCCAGGACAAAATAAAGTAGAAGGAGCAATGGTTGTGTGACATTCCTCATGAACATTGCTCTTTATAGCCCATTGTGCTGGGATACTTATCTATTGAGAGAAAAGAACCTCCTTTTTGGGGAAGATCTTTATTAATCCTCATATGTAACTATATTAAAAAAGCAGATATAGTGACCTTTTAAGTAGCGACAGCTGGAACCAGAAGCTATGTAGGTGAAGCTCGATTGCAAGCTTACGGGCAGGGCCCCCAACCTGTATGTGTCCCATATTTAACCATATTTAACATTGTTGCAGAATGTAAAATCCTAGTATACAAACAATAATCATCCTCATCTACATGGCTGCATCTGGACACCACAACCATTGCCTAACAGGAGTAACCTATAAAGCCAAGAAAGGGTTAAGTCCATACTACTATGGCAGCATAGGATATCACTGTATACAGAATAAATTCCAACTCACATTATTGTCATCAGTGAACAGAATTATACGGGATCCTTTAAATTAATTTTGTGAGAATTGAGCAAAGGCAAGTACTAGAGTGAATGCCAAATAATGTGATAGTTTGGGTGGTCAGTCCTAATATACTACATAACAATACAGATATTAGATATTTTTTCTTTATATGAGGGGGGGGGTATATTCTCTGATCCATTTATTTGAGGGGATCCAGAACACGTGTCGTTGTCATTGTCATAAGATTTATGTCATAGAACCTGAGATTTGGTTGTTAGTATGGCAAAACCATGGATATTTCTTCAGTTTTCTGCCATGAGGTTCTCTCTGTTCAGACACAAAGGGTGTCTACACAATTAGCAACTTAACAAAAATAGGAGAGGTAACTTAGTGGGGATGAATAATCATGCAGATCCTTTTTCAATTAAGATACCCTTTATCATGATATGCATATAAAGTAGACTTGTGTAACATTGGAGATGCTTCTGCACGTCACTTTCTCCGCAAACCATCTGAACTAAAAAGGGCAGGACACTAAATTTGTTGTATAAAAACAAATGGACCAAAAACTAAACAAAAATGTGTCGAAATATGTGACTGGCAAAGTCCAACTATGTATCTGGTACTAGGCATCAATCACTATAATAGATAATATAAGTCCTGAGAACACAAGTTCAAATTTGTGAGTCAAGTCACTTTTCTGAGTTGAGATAAGAACTTAACTGTGAATTTGCATGAAACTCCATTAAAAAAAATCTCAGTCTGGAAGTTTATTTTAGTGGACAAATGTTAGGCATGGTCAAAAACTGCAGCTTCAGAGGTAAAGATGTAAAGTAAGGAACTTTTACTTTACTGTGAGGGTGGTAGATAAATGGAACAGACTCCCATTAGAAGTGGTAGAGGCTAATACCGTAAGGGAATTAAAACATGTATGGGACCGACATAAAGCTATCCTAAATCTAAGTCGTGACCAAGGACTGATTAAGGTCTGAGTCTCTATATCGGGAAAAATGGGCAGACTAGGTGTGTTCTTACGCTGAATAATTCTTATGTTCCATTAGAGTTTCTATGATTAATTTGAGAGCTGGAACTTTTTTTGTCCAACTTGAGCATCTTTGCACTAAAAACGCAACCTGACCAGAACACTTAATCACTTAATAGACCCAAGCGTCACAAACATCTTCAAATATGGTGGTGAGTATTTATTTTATTATTACCTTTATATAGCTATTAAAAACATTACATTTTGGTAACATATGACTTAAATTACTATATAACATGTTTGTGTAGTATAGAGTGATTACAAAATTCACATCCAATAAAAAAATAAAAACATGTGCAGCAATAAAAAAAGTGTGAAACTTGATGGTGTCTTTAGTGGTCTCCCTGGCGCAATAAAGTTCTCTGTGGTCACACTAACAACCCTGATGATTATGTTCCCTTCCAAATGCACTAGAATTAGCTGCACTTTGCATTAGGTTGTAGATGTAGATATGGCTCCTGTAGTGATGATGCAGAATGCAGCATTCGATTGGCTCTTGGCTTTGTAAATTTCATTCAGTTTGCTCCAATAGCTGAAGAGGAACGACTGGTACAGCCTGGTCCTCTCTCTCCCTCTCCCTCTCCCCCCTCAATCTCTCTTTTCCTTGCAGATCGGTCTCCCTCTCGTCTCTGCATAGGCAATCAGAGCTCTTTACTAGCAGAACCTCCTCACGCTGATTGTAATGAATTTTCATGCTGAATGAAATACAGCAGATGCTTTCTTTCCACCCCACCATCAAGACATCCTTTTTCCTTATTTTTGGTTAACTACATTCCTTTGGACTGCAAGATCGCCTTGGATTTCAACAAATAATGTATATCTGATCCTAGATGTAAAAAAAAAAGAAAGAAAAGAAAGGAGTCTGATTTGCATCAAGCAATCTGATTAGGATTCCCTTTGGCAGGATTTGGCTGTTGTAAGAAACACTGCATTTATCTCCCTCTCTCTCTGTGATACTGCTTTATCCAGGTAGGTTCATATCAGACTTTCACAAGCATCCATTCATGTGTTAGTTAACCTAAGTGTGCTTGCAACAAAAAAAAAAAAAAAGAAAAAAAATCATCTGTGCTGCAGACTACTTTTCCCTTATGGTTGCAAGTCAATACTTTTTTTTTTCCTCCCCAGCTACACACTCTGCCGTATTCCTTTCTTGATCCCCCCTTGATACTGTATGTGTGTTCTGGGCAGTAATGATCATTTTGCTGCAGTCCCCAAGTCTAAAAAAAAAAAGAGAAAGAGATCCTTGATTGTGTGTTTTGTGTGATGTTTACAAAGTAACAGACAAAGCTTAGGGGTAAATAAAAACAGAGTAGAGAGATTGATATCTCAAATAATTCTGGGGCAATAGATAAACGGCAGGGTTTTCTGTTCTTTTTTTTTCTTGCTATAATGAGATCACAGAGAAAGCAGTACTTGTGCTGTGTGTTTGGCAAGCAAATTCCAAACCATGATGTAGTATTGGTCAGAGAAGAAGAAAAAGAGGATTATTCTACTCCTATCCTTTTACATCAGGGACACTGTGTCTAATCAACCCTCTTTCCACTTAAACATTGTTGCAATAGAAGTGTGTATATTGAAATCTTGTTATTTTTGTTGGAGGCTTTGATGATGTGATTTGTGGCTTCTGATGGGAAATGAAGGGCATACTGTGGGGAGAAAAAAATAATAATAATCAAAGGCTCTATTATAAGCTTGGGCATTGCATGTGGAATGATGATTGTTTTATTGGAGGCTGCTGCAACTATTGCAACACATTGCTTGCTTTCATGTACATGAGACAGAAATGCGCTTTATGCCATGGCTATCCTATTATCACCTGCAAAGGAAAAGTTATGATTCGCAGAGGGAATAGTACCCCTCCTGATTTACCAATACCTTCACCTGATCTATCCTACCCTATTGCCCAAACCCCCCCCTCCCCTCCTCCGTTGCCCCCTTCAACTCTCACCCACCCCTCCCCGCCCACATGCTAAATGGATGAATGCAGTTCTTCATAACTCGCTTATTGCCTGCCTTTCGGTTGGTGTTTCTCTCTCCCCATAAGCTAAAGCCGATCTCCCCCTCACCCCACCTTGTTTAAGCTGCATGGCTGATCTGATCCCGCACTGAGAAGAAGACTTTAAGGTCCCCTGTCGCCTGCCAAGCAGGAGGGCACCTACCAGACAGAAAGCTCCTCCACATGTTATTTTTCTTTTTTTGCACGATGTCTGTAATGTATATCACACTGGAAGGATACAGTGATCATCATATGATAATTGTATGGGTCTGAAACCAGCCCAACGAGAATATCAAGCACGTTTCACACGTTATGTTAGCAAAGCTAATATGTGTCCTTCTCACCACCATGCTTATATGAGCATACTGCTAATAGTGGTGGCATATTAGTCTATATGATCCCTGATGACATATCTTTGGGAAGATTTTGAGGGACAAAAGCAATTTACTAGGTTCTGAACGAATTCAGGACGAATGCAGGACGAATGCAGGTAGACTATTGATTGTTGGACTTTTGGAGGCACGAAGGCAGGCTTTTGCAGCATGTCTTATGTACAGAAAGTGTACACATATGTGTCATATTGTTTAATTGTAAGAATTGGGTATACATAAATACAGCCATCAGTCATTAGAGCTTCAGCTCCTTAAATTTATTGGCATATCAGCCGTTTGTGAATCATGAAATGGCAAGTGATGGGTGTTTGCATGTTCCTAAATTATGGGCTTCACTGACATTAATTGACCACCAACTGTGAAATTTGACATTGTTCAACCTTTTCTTTGTAGGATTTGTCACATAACATTATAATAAACGATCTTAGCCTGAGGTCAATACTTGTACCTTTTACCAGCAACCTCCTATGCTTTCACTCTGTTGCTATATACGGGTCATTAACCCTCTCATGCCCGGAATGGAGGGTTTCTCATACTACTCAACCTTCTTTTTCGCACAAAGGGTTATTCAGTGGACTAGTGAGAAAATGTCATTATTGAATTGGACTGTTTTGTTTTTATTTTCATGTTACTACCATAAAAATATGTTAGTATCAATATATGTACATATACAGCTCTATACTATTTCCTTTTTTTTCCAGAAAGCATAAAATATTCCTGGAAATGTCTGTGTGTCCTGACAATGATATATAACCCTCTGGGTGCTAAGTGTTGCATTACAAAGGTTAATCTGGTGCAGTGGATGCTTCTGGATACCCCTAAATTAACAGAATTCCTAAGAAACCTATTGCCAGGAACAAGAAACAGAATCTGTCCTTTTAAGATGAATCCACAAGGTGGTAGTGTGTGCACTTTTTTCCCTTAGTGTTCTTCCTCTGTAGTGGTCACTTACATAAAATATTTGGTTTGATGTATAAGGTCTTTTACAGAGACACCTATTATACATTTAACCCCTTGTGTGCCAAAAAAGGGGTTTGTCTGCCGAGTCCCTGCTATGCCTGAACAAGCACACAATGGCCTACCTATATACTAATTATGCATCTGAAAATGCACCATATACATAACATCCCTGTACATTTCTGTTTAGAAAAAGATATGTTTGCAAAAATAACAGCATACTACTTTTAAATTGCCACTTTGTAAAAAGTTCACTCTCCTAACATACGTTTTGTACTAATATTGAAAATCATACATTGAATGATTGGGTGTTGACTTAGCTAATTAGAAATCTACTCTTGAGTTTCTAAGGTATTACGCAATTGCAAGGAAATTATTGACAGCTTATTCCCTATAGAGTTCCTGAGGATTTTCCATTAGTCTCAAAGTTCAGAACATCAATCTTACAAGGAACGCAAATGAAAGTCAATAAATAATTGCCAAAGACATTTAATGGCACCCTTTTTCCGTCATTGTAAACAGTTAATCTTTATCCATGCATCATATTATGTACCCGGTTATGTGTAGGCGTCCTCTGTAACTTTAGCTGGTGTGGACAACAACTCCCACTTTGCTGTTGCCAATAATTCAGTTAAGTTTTTTTGTGTATACTGGTTCTTAGTACACATCACTTAGTGCCGTAGAGGTCAGCTGTAGACCGTAGTCTACAGCACTTGTCTGAGAACTGTAATCAAAGCAGCTGGGGCATAAAGGCATTACTAATTGTAGTTATCTGGCAAGCAGAGTGGGAGTTGTAGTCTGTGGGGATATTGATTAACAAATACTGAGGATATAACTGTCCTTGCCATGTTTGCTATATTTATGTAAACCTGGAACATGCTACGTGGAATCATCTCAAGGTCATTCATAGACATTTATTATATTCATACATTTAAAAGTAGTCAAGAAATACTTAGCACATAGCACAAAGCTATGTATCTGACATTTTGTAATGATCGTCACAAATAGAATATAATTTATCAGCGTATTATAATGAAGTTTCATTTTATGACTTCGGATTCAGTATCCATCCTCTTTGTTACTGCAAGGGTCTTTCAGGCTTTCAAGAGAGTGGAATGACCTGCAATGTATCATAAGTACTCATTACAATTTGATTATGGGCATCTACTTCAAAGGCAATTTCACCAGCACTAGCAATAATCTTTTTTTGTCTGTGACCTTTTTATTAAACATTACCATAAAAATGACACTATGGCCCAGTTTTCGTTATTTAGACCTGAATATAATCTATCATGTAATATAAAAAAAAAATGATTGGTTTGCATTGTACCATAAATTACATCATTATATGATACAAGTAATGATGTTCTTTCTCCGTTCTTTGTTTCCAACAAAACCTATGTATTGGGAAATAATAAAAAAAGGACATCCCTTATTTTCCCCTTAAAGAATAGTTATTCTAAGTATCTGTGTCTACTTTAACTAAATTTAATTAGGGTGTTGACATGTGTTCACTGAATGCAGCAGGGGTATAATCTGTGTGTTTCAGAATTGTGGAGTAGTTGGGTTTAATTGAGGATACTTAATTGAAAACATTAAACAGAAACCTTATGAGGAAACATTTTTATAGTTCGATGGAGTACTAATTGACTGGGTAAATTCGGCATACACAACAGAGAAGCTCTGCTTCTGTTTTTGACACTTTCTCAATACAACCCCCTTGGCTTTTAAGAAGGGATCTATCTGCCTTTCATGTGACATAGTCTTTCATGGTGACAGAACCACCTGGGATAATAAAAAGAGACAAGGTTAATTCTACAATCCAACATATTGGTCTGTCAGTTCTGAGATAAATCATATTAAGGAATGGGAACGGCTCGAACATACGTGTTGCCAATGTATGTGGGGGATACAAGACTACAAAAAAAACAACAAACTTATAATAAAATGGTTGTAAGCTTACAGCTGGCAATAAGCCACAGAGATCAATATGGATCTCTCATTTCAAATAGAAGTCCCTTTTCTGTCACAGTTCAGCTAGGGTGCACTCAAGCAGTGTTTGTAAAGCATTTATGCTCTGAATCATTTTGATCCCCACATTAGAAAGGGTTATGTACTCAGCCCTGTCACCTTTTAATAGTTCTCATTCTGTTTGCTTTACTATTCCAAAGATCTGAATGATAAAAACGATGCTCTGTGATTTCTAAACCTATACCCTATTTTAAATGTTTGTTTATTATCTAGGAAGGAAACACACTCTTTAAAGTAGAGCTTTATAACAAAAAGCTTTAGTGTATGTGGGTATATATATATATATATAGAATGTATATAGAATGTAACAAATATGTAATGTTATTATTATTTTTTAATTTATGTAGCATCATATTCTGTGGAATGTTCTCTTTAACATATTCGGATCATAGTCCTGCTGTGTATCATTTGCAAATATTGTGTTACTTGAATGTATGTGTTCTCTTAATAAGAACACATTGTTGTAGGATGCTTTCATATGACACTAATCACTGTGGGAAAATACCTGTGAGACTCCATGGCAGCAATAGTAAGTTGCAGTTCAGTTGCATCAATAGCAACTTTAACCCAAGGCTTTCCAAGTTCCAATATGGAGATACTACAGCAAGTACACACAGATGTTGTGAGCAAACACTGGAAGGTAGCCCATCAAGTGTCCTTTCCTAAAGATCGAGTGTTGTCTTTGGAGTTTAGCCAGTGATGGTGTTTATTTGCTAAAAAGAAGGAGAGTATGCAATATAAATAGTGTCACATTTGAACATTATGGAACCTGTGGCAAACTGCCCTTATTCCTCTCCAGGATGATCTTGCTGACAGAGGTCTATGCAGCCACCTGCACATAACACTTCCTCTATGATCATCCTTCTGCTGGCCTTCTGCATATTACAGTGCTCTGCAATGACAGACGGTGGACAGACTTCTACAATGAATTTCCACCTCCAGTCTATGGTGGCTTTTGCAGAGGCTCATGGGACAGCTGCCTTGGGCCTCTAGGGTAAGCCAAGGCCTAGGGCAGCTGCCCCTTTTTCCTTGCTCCGATTGTAAAAGGGCCTTCCCTGTGATCTTTTATGATTTTTATGATTTAAGTAGCTGCATTGGCTCAGCAAAATGCATAGTTCGATCAGTGAGGTGGCTTTCAAGAAATCTCTCGTACTTAAATATGTGTTATTCATGTCCAAACTATTCTTGGATCTAGTAGCTCACTAATGCATACTGAGGACAGGGAGATGAAGTCAACTTTCATGCAATCGCTTGTATGAATTACCATTTTATTAAAATTATATATTTAACATCTGTTTTTACTTTTTTAATTGGCTTAGCAAAGTCTCTGTTGCCATAAATTCTGGCTCAGCGGAAGGGGGAGAAGCATAGATTGCATGATCTGCTCCTTCAGCGTGACTTCTCATGGGGCCCTTCCCAATCCTATGTGAACCCAACAGTGGATTCAACTTTCACTCAGCTAGTCCGTTCACCACTATTTACTACCAGTCAAAGCAGGAATGTGTTATGAATAGTTCAATATAGTGCAATGAGGCTATCACCAAGAAGTCTAAAATATAATGCGCTAAAAAAGGACATTTTAAGTGCGCTACTCCTGTTTTGTAAATCCACATTACTAATGTCTACCATTCATTTAACTAAAATCATGTAATATTTTGACATTTTTACAGCCAATCAATGCTTTTACTGTAGGGAATTACAGAGTGGATAAGGTACTAAAAAAGATAGACATAAAGGTGCATGTAGAATACATCCAGTCCTCGCTGCACCTGTTATGTGTTACCTGTTTTCTGTCACTGTCAATCTTTTTACTGATCGAACAAATCTGTTATTCTGCCTACCCTGCTCATTTTGACACTTCTGTAAATAAATGCAGAGTTAGAAATGCAATTCCTAGCACTGATGGATGTCCAAACCCTTTTGCAGAAATAATTCTTGATTCTGCCTCATTGAAAATTATTTCAGGGAATACCTAATTTCCATGTGACATAAAAGCAGGCACTGATTGGTTGTTGCCCTAAAAAAGACAAAAGCATCTTAAAAATGTCTGTTTCTTTATGTGATCAATCTGCTAAGGTTTAATACATGATTTATCTAAATGGAATTATATTTTTGTTCATAATTTTCCAAGCTCATTATTCAATTTAGTTTTTTTGTGACACTTGAAACTAGTGTATGGTTATGTTAGCTAGATTAAATATTACTGTGCTTTTTTGATATTATTTGATTTTAACTTGATTTAACAGTCTGCAATTAGAAGGTTATTGTTAATGCAGCGAAGTACATTTCAGTTACTGATAAATTGTGCATTTTACATTGATTGCTAGTGATGAACCATTAAATTTAATTGGCTGTTTAGAACAGATTCACAGGACAAAGTAACTGAAGAATCTTCACCTTTAATTGTGAGGATAGTTTCAAGTATTTGTGACACTAAAGACAATAATCATTCGAGCAATAATGAGTATAATTGCATTCTAAATTCATGGACACCTAACTTTAACACTTGACATTGGAGCAAAGTAGGATACATTTGACTGAATATCGGTATCATGGCATAGCATCTTAAGACCACATATAATTATATTTCAATGACTATAGCTAATTTAGTAGCTAAAGAAACATAATCAGTAAGGTGATTTGTTCACAGACCAAGGCATCTGAATACTGAAAATAATGTTTAAAATCTGGATTTGGAATTAAATGGCTTGGCTACATGTAGAGCGTTCCAATTACAATACAAATTGAATTATTAATATAATACTATCATTTATGTGAAAGAGTATGGCAGTCATGCACACCTACAATGTCTAAGCGGTGATTTATTGTTGAAATCCCATTGAAGTAACATAGTCACTTATTCCGCTTGCCTCCTGGCAAATCGGCCTTAATCAATGGAAATCCATTTTCCTGATGAGTTTGTCACATCATTGGAAAGATGCTGAAGCAAGCTACAGCAAACAGTAATGCTGAATTTGACAACGTCCAAAGTAGCCCTTCGTTTTAGCGTGAGAAGTTTAAAATAATTTCAGCAATGCAGCCTTCCTGCAATTCTAACTACAATATTTAGTTTTCACAGTTTGAAAAATGCTAACCAAAAACTCACTTGATTCTCTACTTATTATTCATGGGGTTGTGTTACCTGTACTTAAAAAAAATAAAAAATCTGTGTTGGTAAAGTAATGGTGTTTCCCTATCTTATTCGGGTGTGCAGGTGGTGATCTGGGTTAAGAACCAGATGTCAAAACAGTACGCAGCTTGTAAGCCAAAATGTTACAAGTCCAAACATACTATTACTATAATATTAGTCTATACCCTGGTTAGTGATAAAGGATGGAGCCATCAATTAATGCAAATAATGAAAGAAAATAATGGTATTTTTTGACAAGGAGTGAATAAAAAAAACCAAAAACTCTAAATGACACCAATACATTTACAGCTACTCTACCAAAACCTTCCACACGTAGCAAAGTTAGCATGCACAGAGAAACATTTTAGTCCTTGGATTGGAGGTCTGAAAGGAGAAGAAAAGAGTAGAATAGTCATACTGTGTCAATTAATGAAATACAACATAATCTTGTTGCAAAACAACAATTTCTTGGCAGTATCTCTACTTGCGTTCCTGGCCTTTTTTGGCTCCACTACACAATGTGAATAAGTACAAGACACACACAGATGTGTGAAGATCTATAAATCAAGGAGCTAGACCTGTTCTTTGTAGCTGCATGATTATTCCGCCCCATTAATTTGCCTCTCACATATTGTTAAGTTGAAGATAGTTGTTGATTTATTTGGGCAGCCTTTTTGAAGATCAGTTAGGAGCACAGAGATAATCTAAGAACAGGAAATTGATTGCTAATAGCTTTACCTTTTCCAAAACAATTATAGTGACAAATGGTGGAAGCAGCAGGTAGTCTTAATAAATTAATTTTAGTATATATAACGCTGTGATGGCAACAGTTCCTTTCAAAGGTGGTGTTCCACTTGCACTATAAATGAGTCGCATATTCCAGTATTAAAAACAGACATTTTTTAAGGAACTTTTTCGTTTTTATGGCAATAATGCATAAGAGCCTGTTTTGTTGCGTCACAAGACAATTAATAGTTCCATAACAAAGAAAAAAACGGATTAAGGAAGCAACATTTCACCATTGAACCATACATAGAATGATGTTTCTAATGGCGCATATAAATAGAAAAAAAATTTTTTTTACGTATTAAGTAAATAAAGCATGTAATATTCTGATGACAGGCCAGACAGGTCCATAGGGAATATTTTGAACAGGAGAGGATCAAATTGCAATTTGCAGCACAATAACAAATTGCTCTTTCACCTATAATCTCAATGTGATAAATAATGTATGAGTTTTGCAAAAAAAAATAGCAATGTTCTTTTCTCGCTTCTCTGCCTTTTGGCTAAGATCAAGTGAGTACCTGTGAGAGTAGGAAAGCTTGATCCTCTTTCTTTAAGGTCAAGGATGCTGGGGAGCCCAAATAAGGTTCACCTGGGCACCCAACAATTGTGTAGTTTTGGATGATGTGTTTGGATGACATGTTCAATGTGAATATGTTTGTGATATTAATGTGTCCTGCACATTGAAACAAGATACACAGATATATGTGAACATACAGTATGAGATCCATTGTGCTGCCAAATCCTCATCTTACAAAATGTATTTTCTAGTATAGTAGTTTAATTTCCAATAAAATACATTTTCAATTCATTTTCACTTTGACTATAAGGATTCCCACTTTTACATAGGGGAACTAAAGTTACCTTTATTTATGCATTAATTATGTTGCATGTTTATAAATCCCCATTTAAAAAGCAGGACTAGACTATTTTTAGGATTCTACATTGAGTACTAAACTGAAAAATTAAGTTTTTAACAAAGAAATGACTTGACAGTAATTAACATAGTTATGTAGTTACATTGTAAAGTTGAAATAATACATGCCCATTGTGTTCAGCCTGTCCAAGGCTGGTGCATCAAGTACAGGGTATCCTAGACATATTCAGCCCATTCAACATAAGTGTGAATATAGCAGTCTAAAACCATAGCACATATTTTGCAACATTAGTGGTCTCAGACTTGAGTGTTTCCTTAATTCCAGTGCCTGACTTGACCCATATGGACAAGAATGGAGGAATATAAGTGTGATCTAGCTCAAACTCCTCTTTTTAAGGATTTTGGCCCAAATGAATGCTTGCAAAGACTGCCTTTACACTGTAGGTTAGTCTGGTTCAACTGATGTGTCTGGGATCTGACCCTTGACCAACAGTGGTCCACCCACCTCTAGGGACAAGAGGGAGGATTATTTTTGAAACTCAGGAAAACCTAGATTTCTTTTTTGGAGGAAGATGTAAAGCTATTGTCATGGTCGTTTAAAGCTAATTTCACCTGTATTTCTTTATTTTTTTAAATATAGAGTATGACTGTTAAACATATTATATAATAGTTATATTTAACACTTTTTTCTAGAAAGCACTCAGACTTTTAGTTTTTCTTGATTTGAAGGCGGAGAAATCTAAAACCAATCATTTTGTATGGCTTATATGGTGGTTTAGAATTAAGGAAACTGTGTAAAAGTACAGTATGCTGAGCATAGTGGCACTGCAATAACAGATCATAAATGAATCAGTTAAGAGTGGAATTTGTGCACGGTTTGTAATCATAAATGCTAATCAAAGCACAATTCCTAATTTGTTTGCTTTTTGCTGTGCCAAATAAGTGTTCTGCCAGATCTCAATAGTGCTATTTTGAAAACTGCATCATTTTCGCCCACCTTATGTTGGATGAAAATAAAAATTCTAACAACATTTATTATAAGTCTGAGAGGTTCTCTTTACATTGCCATCAATACCATGATACAAGGCCAAAAAATGAATGGGGAAAAATGACTCACGATTGATTCCTAAATTCTGTTAACTTCTAAATTATTTATATGGAAGATATATTATGCTATGTGAAAAAAATACTATGCTACATGATAAATGGGGGATACTTATCAGTACTACATACTGGTTACTGTTTTTGATAGAAGGGGTAGTGTATTAAAAATGAGAAGGAGAAAAAAAAGCAGTTTTTCAGTACAGTGCTTTCAAAAAAGTATTTTCTGTTTTTTTTCCATGTTATGATTATTTGCCACATTTACATGTTTCAGATCATCCAACTATTTTAGTATAAGACAAAGACAATGTGAGTACATGCAAAATGCAGCTTTCTAAATGATAATTGAATTAAAGGTAAATATATAATGTATTTTTTGAAGGTTAATAAATAATCAAAACCCATGTAAAAAAAGTTATTGCCCCCTAAATCTATTAACTAGTTGTGCCACCCTTGGCAGCAACAATTGCAATCAAACATTTGCAATAACTGAGTCTTCTACATTGATGTAGAGGAATTTTGGTCCACTCTTTTTGTAGGAATTGTTTTAATTCAGCCACATTGGAGAGAGTTCACAAGCATGAACCGCATTTTTAACAACGTCTCAATCGAATTTAAGTCAGGACCTTGACTAGACCACTTCAACACCTTCACTTTGTTTCTTTCTAGCCATTCAGAGATGGACTTGCTTGAGTGCTTCGAATTATTGTCCTGCTGCATAACCCAACCATGCTTTGAGCTTTAGGTCATGAACTGATGACCATTGATTAATTATGGTGACCAGGTCCTGAAGCAGTCGCAGACCATCATACTACCACTGCTGTTCTTAAACTGTATAGGGTTCTTATTGTGGAATGCTGTGGCAGCTTTACACCAGATGTAAAGGGACCTATGTCTTCCAAAGGTTACACTTTTTACTCAATGGTCCACAGAATATTATCCCAAAAGTCTTGGGGGTCATCAAGATGTTTTTGGCGAATGCGAGACCAGACCATTTTTGTCCAGAAGTGGGTTTCTCTTTACAAATCCCCCATAGATGCACAAAAGCTGGCTGATTGCGATAGAATGTATTATCATTTTGTTTATTATTTCTAAAGTGCCAACATGTTCTGTAATGATGCACAATCAATTTGAGACCAATCTGACAGGTAATCAACGTTGTAAATAAGGGCTGCTGATGACAGCTTATAGTTTATACCAGGGTTG
This sequence comes from Spea hammondii, assembly GCA_029215755.1. Taxonomy (NCBI): domain Eukaryota; kingdom Metazoa; phylum Chordata; class Amphibia; order Anura; family Pelobatidae; genus Spea; species Spea hammondii. The sequence continues at coordinate 117,277,218 of JARDYJ010000002.1, forward strand.
TAGAGTTCCTGTTCTCAAGATCTGCAAACAGTTTTAGAATAGTAAGTGCACATACCTAGAAGCATTTTAAATGAGCTGACACTAGCCAGTTGTGAAGTTTCAAAGTAGTTACTTGCCAAATGTATTAAACTAATGGTTATAATGCGAAGCCTCATGGCAACTTTGCCTTGTCATTTTTTAACAATACAGAAATATCAACCATAACCAAAGGAGGTTTATACTCTAGGAAGCTCGTCTTTAATATGGGATGTAAGTCCAAAAAAATTGTATAATTTTATATTGCAACACTCATTTATTTTTTGATTTTTTTTAATAATATGTATTAACGTCAGAGAGCTTAACAGTTTAGCCTTCTTGCAAGCACTCACGTTTACAAGCGTTAATAAGGTGATAATGTAAAAACCCTTTTCTCTTATTTAAAAAAAAAATAGTTTAATTTTAATATTATGAGCCTTACCTGCATTTTCATTCTGTGACTCATTGTAAGTGTTAGTATTGTTCTAGTTTTCTGGCAAATGAGGATAAAATGATATTAGTGTATTTAGTGTTTTCTTTATTTTTGTGTTTGCTTGTTCTTCTTTTATATGGTTGAGATTTTGAGGAACAATGCCTTTCTTACTTCATACTTAAATTATGTTTCTAAAAGCTACACATGTCATAATGATCAGAGAACTATGACGTGATATTATGAGATCACTACAAATTATGTTTAAAACAAAATAACAAATTTGCGATGACATGCCCCTGGTGTAGAAGCAAAAGCAATCGAAGCAGTGTATATATTTTTTCATGCATAAAAAGCTTTGTGTTAGGAGACATCACTACTTATGCTTATAGACATCTGTCAGTTTCATAACATTGTAAACACAGAATAACACTTAACAACTGCTGAAATAGCACCAACCAGTGAACAGAACAGCTTCCAGTGAATGCTTGTGTTTCTGTTTTTAATTAAAGTGGAATAATAAAGGCGGACTAGATTTTGAATATTTCATATATTTGAAATATAGATACAATAAAGTGTGTTGGCTATAAGAGTAATTATTCATACAGTAGAGGTGTTTCTAGAAGATGCTTTCAGTGTAGAATGTCTATTGTGTTAAAACCTGGCAAGACCAATCTATAAAATCCATTATGTTGTCTGGGTATACAAGACAATTTGTTGGCTCTTGTATATCTCACACAAATGCAATTAATAAGTAATGCTATACTTAATATCCACTGGGACAGTTTAATGCAAGAGAATGTTTAAATTAATTTAGACTAGAAACTGACAAGATGAATGTGTCAGTAGAGGGACGTAATGTGAACCAGTCAAAGGCTACTACATTAAGATATATATATATATATATATATATATATATATATATATATATATATATATATATGAGAGACAATAAAATTATAAAATTAGAAGGTAAGGACATAATGCAAACATTTTAGGCATGTGTGCAAATAGGTTGCAAGGTTAGAATGCTTTAAAAAATAGACATGTTAATGGCTTACTTTTATCCTTTAACAAAATGCAAAGTGTGTGAACAAAAGAAAAATCTAAATCAAATCAATATTTGGTGTGAGCACTTTTTGCCTTCAAAACAGCATCAATTATTCTAGGTACACTTGCGCACAGTTTTAAAAGGAACTCAATAGGCAGATTGTTCCAAGCATCTTGGAGAACTAACCACAGTTCTGTGGATTTAGGCAGCCTCAGTTGCTCCTCTCTCTTCATATAATCCCAGGCAGACTTGATGATGTTGAGATCAGGGCTCCTTGGTGGCCATACCATCACTTTCAGGACTCCTTGTTCTTCTTTACACAGAAGATAATTCTTGAGGAGACTTATTCTATATTGACAGTAAAATAAAAATCACCCATCTGCAAAAAAAGGAAAAACCTTTTTACCACTGAAGATGGCATATACAGTATGTCCTGAGACCACTTGTTACATCATAGCATGTATATGACATTTTTTGAAGTTGCTGTGTGATGTTGTGAAGAAAATGCTAAAAATACATTTTAATATTAATCACAATATTAAGTGATCACTGCTTTCAGCCATAATAGAACTTTCTCGATAAACAGCATTTGACTTGTTTGTGTAACTTTAGGAGTAAACATGTTTTTAAACCACAAATATCCTCAGTAAATGTTCTGAAACCCATGCGTGTTTAATAGAGAATAATGACAACACAACTACACCCTGAGTAGAGAGGGCAATAGATAGAATGCTATAGCAGATTCTCGAATGTTCCCTCGGTTCTCCTAAATGCCTGGCCAGCATCTGGGGTGTGGACTGATGGGACAGAGAGACAGCCCAGAACCATTATTCCTGAGTAGTTGGTGGCTCTTCTGACCGACTGATAAAGGGCTCCCAGGCATTGCTGTGTTATGTAGTCAGAATATGCGGCTCTGTGATGTATTGAATTGACTGTATTCTTTTTTACTTACGTGTGTGTTTAATTTGACATTTAGATTGTATATCCAGATAGTAAGTGATCAGAGGTATTTTTGCTGTGAAATAAATATTATTGTTTACTCAACATTTTACAGTTGTGTTGTTTATCTCGCATCCACCATTTCATAGGAAAACAGATGTCAATGAGCAGACATGTTTTTGCTTGTCAAGTGGTAGTATTCATGGAAGAAAAGAAAAAGTTACTTCCCAAGGTAACTCACACTTTTGCATTTTTATTTTTATTTTGCCTTGCTCAATTGTAGAACAAGCAGCCACATATCTACAGATAGCATTTGTATGTTGCTTGCCAAACACCAGAAAGAGCTGCACATTTGAACAAATTTTGTGAAGCCATGTTAGAAGGTAATCATTATGGTTGTTAATAGTAGACCCTCTACATAAAACATCAAAGGCAAGAACATGTGTTAAGCTCTTTAGATATTCTACTTATAAAGCTGAACTGTTTGATATCTCGGTTCATATAATTAAACTGCAATTTAAGACTAAATGTGCTCCAACACACACAAAAAATGGATTGCTAAGGCTGATCCAAATGTAAGACTCCATCATAAAGACCATTGGACATATGGTCCTAAATGTAGGTGGGACACTAAATGATTACATAGAAAAAGCAATTTCTACAATGACCTTGGGCATGAGTCGCATGTTTGTAGACTTTAGTCCTTTGTAGAAAACTTTAACTATCACCACACACATAATCTATCTACACTTTAGGTTAACCCCTAAAATAAACTATCTATTCACTCTGTACCCAGACATTTTTATGGTTTTTGTCTTATATTTCTAAAGACAGAAGATTCCCTTAGCCATCAGTTAACAATGCTTTTGGTGGGATATATTTTCTTTTTATATTTCTATATGGAAACTATCATCTGTATACTGTATTATGGGCATATGATTGGGTTGGCTGCTTGTCATCCTGGCCTACTCACACTGATTTACTTCATATCTTCACAAATTAAAGATCTGTATTAAACAGCAATCCTCCTCAAATTTTCATAGTCATATCCTATTCCACCAAATGCGGTATCTAAAAACAAACATTTACCTATTGATTCATGAAATGAAATATGTATGTGCCCTTTCATTCTATGCTGTATCAGAGGACTATTCACAAGATAGAAATTGCATAAGATCACCTGTAGGAGATGTAGGGCCTCTTTTATACAATTACATGTATTTTATTGACATGTTCTTTTTCTATTATGTGTCTTCTAATTGGGCTCCTGCATACGTGAGCTTTTATCCATTTTTTTTTTCTATTACAATTCACTCTTTGGTAGAGAACGGCATAGCATGAATATTTTACTTTCTTCCTCTGTATGAATTATAGGAATCTGAAATAAAGGAATGCATTAGGAATAACGTAAACAAGTTTCCCCTTTAAGCAGTAATGAATGTGGAAACTGTTCTACATTGCTTCCCTGAATCATTTTATGCATGTCACTGTTAAAGGAGACATCTGGTCACCTTCATTTGTGACTTCTAATATTTTATTAAATTATTATTATACATATATTAACCATTTCATTGGTTTAAACTGTACTTATTTTCCTTGGAATTAGCAAAAGATGGTATTGAAGAGATAAATTAGTTTAAAATGTGTTATGCTCCAGTCTTTGACTGTTTTGCTTAGCAGATGGCAGTGACTCTGCAAGCAGATAATTTGTTTCCTTTCATCTTGTACTACAGTTTTAAATTTGTCCTTTTAAATTGTTGTTAGCTGCTCTGTTAATATATCTATATTTTTTCTGTTTCAGTGACAACTAATAAAATGTAAATGAAAATTAAAAATACTGCACAATTAAGACAAGCTAATAATGAAAAATAATGATGTCATAATGGACAAACTAAGTCCTTCTGACTCTTATGAAAAACAACAATTACATTCAGAAACAAAATTTGTTTTCACTTCACTCTCTCAAATTCTTTTATACTATCTTACCCTCATTCACTCTTTCACGCTCTCTCTGAATGTCTCCCTTTTCCGCCAACTGCTCCCGTGTCTCTGTCTGAAGACCAGCTTTCTAATCTAATCCAATGTGATTAGTAAAAAAAAATAAAAAATAGAAAAAATATAGTAACATTTAAAAATAATTATGCAAGTGAAAAATTAGTGCTGTATCTCCCCAAAATTCCTGGCATAGAAATAGTTTATATATTTGCATTTGAAATACCCATAGTAAATTCAATTGGCCTGGTCCAAAGAAATCCCAAATATGGGGGAAAGGATGACCAGATGGTGAGATTCTAAATTGGAAAATGCACAACTTACAAATGTGGCCTTTTAGCCCCCCCTCCCTAACATCCTGACATGCATTGGTGGTATAAATGACTACCACATTACTTTTATAAAGGCTGATAGTAGAATTAGTGTTTAGAGGGTTAAACCACCACCATTTCAAATACCCATGCGCTGTCTAGTTTTCAAAAATATAGGGTTTAATGGGGTCTGGGTTCAAAGATGTACCAAATGGGACATGGCGACAGAATGACCAGATAGTAATATTCTAAATTGAAAAATGCACACCTTCCAAATGTGACATTTTACCTCCCAAACAACCCAACAAACCCTTGCATTTGTGGTATCAGTCTACTTAGTAGATGTTGCTGTTGGGGTGTTTGGCAGTGACACATACCAGGGCCTGAAGTACAATTTGTGTGAAAAACCCCCCACAATATAACTTACTGCCACAAAGTTTGATAAAAGTTGTAAAATCAGTGCATGGAAAATGTTAAAAAATGAGGGTAAATTGAATTCATTGGCTTTTGTAGATTATGAAAATATTGTTCAATTAAAAGTGAGAAAATGTCAATTATTTTATATACCCATGATATACCTTGGTGAAACATCCCACTAGTTAAAAGTCATTTGTAAAACATTTTTTACAGATTTCAAAGTTTAATTTTGCAAAGCTTTTAGTAGCATTTTACTTTAGGGAATCTTGTCAGTTATCGACAAAGGAGTAGGTGGAAAAGTGGTTAATATTCTGATCTCTTCTTATAAGCCAAAAAAATTACAAAGAGAAACATACTTTATAATTAATTTAATATAACGTTTATATTACCTTAAGAATTGTTAAATACGTTTATCATATTGTAGTGTACCAGATGGTGAACATTACTGATTGTAATCCTAAATTCGGCCCTGCTATTTCCCACATACTTCCACACTTCCTGTGTAAATGGTCAATGATATGGCCATAGCAATAAGTAACCTAATCCAGCGATGTGATTGCTTAAAACATTAAAAGACATCGGATTTGCATTTTTTTATATATAGATGAGCTGGTGTGGACTCAAGTAGCCTTCTCCACAACAGCACTAAAGCCCTCCTCTTGCTATTTTAGTCACCTAGCAATTTGCTTACTTCTACTCAGTAAATGTATGCATTTTTTCCTTTTTTTTGAGGAATTCAACATTGACCTACCAATTAACAAGATGACAGAGAGGGGATTAATTTAAATTTAAAAATATTTGCATAACATTTATTTTTATTAATTTTATTTTAAAAAACTAAGCAGTAAGATAGGGATATAAATGAATATGCATGCATGTATGTATATACAAACACTTCTAACTTGATTGGGTCTTTATGTCAAAGCACCTCTTTCTTCTTTGGGGAAAAATACAATTCTTGGTATACTTAAGCCTTAAGTATAAAAGGCAAGGAAGCATCACAGAAAAGATAGGATAGCAAATTAAATCATCAGGAGAGGAAAAACAAAAGAAAGGAAATAAATAAATAAATAAAAAGAAAAAAGAGAGAGAGAGGAGGAGAGGATGAAAGGAAGGAAGTGAGGAATGGAGGTAGGGCACATAAAAAATTCAGTAAATGATTGCTGTGACTTCGAATATTTCAGAGGACCATCAGTGCATAATAAATCCATTCCTGCTTATTCAAATGGTCAAAGTTTACTTCTTTACATACAGAATAGAAATATTAGAGGTATGAAAAATGGATATTATTACATGTCAGTCTTTCAGACAGGCTAATTATATTTTGATTTAAGGGAAAGAAAATGATTTCAGAATTTAACTCACCGGATACTAATTCCCCTTGTTGAATGATCTATCATATGCTTTGGTGTTTAAATTTATCTCTTTGAAACAGAAGCATAGAAATTATGGAAATATGATAGAGATGGCAGAACGTGGAAAATTAGATTTTTTTCAGTTTAAAATCAAAACTTTATGGATTTAAAATATATTTTCATTTTAAAGAAAAAGTTTACAACTTCACAAAGGAGATCATTTAAAAATATTCCCAATAAAACAAATATTTTTCAAAAAAATATTTAGAATAACATAGTAGCTTTTAAAAATATACATGCATTCACAATTTTCTGAAATATATCAGTACATTATAGAAACATAATATATACATAATATATTGCCATTGAATTGATTACATAAAGATTAAAAAAAATATCTAATTCTTTACATGTGACATTCATTCAAAAAAGTGAATAGTTTGGCTAAAAAACAGCTATATCGGTTCATATGTAACTTTAGATACAACTGCCAAAATATCAGAATTAAGGTAGTTAATTCCAATGTTAATATATTATGCCAATATATATATGTGCATTCGGATTCGTACGAATTGCAAATTTACCGAATTTTGGTAAACTTGATTATTTGTACCTAGTCCTGAGGCCAGCCCCTCCCCCCACGAATCGGATGAAAACAAACCAAAAAGCTTGTGGGTCCACATTCACTCACACTCTCATTCACTCTTTCGTTAACTTTCTCTTTTACCCTCTCTCTTTTCTGTTCTATCTTCAATCCTTAACCCCTTGATGACAATTGCCGGTCCGGGCACGTCACGGAAATTCAAGTTGATAACGACAAATGACATGCCAGGACTGGCACGTCTTTAAACGGGTGCAGAAAGCGATCTATTTTCGCTTTCTGTACCGAAACGGCGTTGCTGTAATGCCTTGACCTCGAGGCATTCAGCAACGCCATTATCGGCACAGAGGGGCCATCTCTGGCCCCTCCCCGGGGCGTCAACATCCGCCATACTTTGTATGGCGGCGGACGCCCATTTTAAAAGCGTTTAGGAGGTGATCAACGATCGCCTCCTAAACTTAAATGGTGTCGCTGGAATGCCTCGATCAGGAGGCATCCAGCGACACCAAACACTTACCTGGGGATGGACCTGGAGAGCGGTCACAGCCGCAGCTGCCGGTGATCTTCGCCATCAGCAAGATGGCGGCGGCCCGGGGAAAAAAAAACAATAAAGGCTAAAAAGTTCGCTAGACGGTCTCCAGACCCTCTAGAGAACTCTGGCTCCACTTGCAGGTTGAATATAGGTACTGCAGTCAACCATGCAAGTCAATGGATCTCAGCTTTCTAATCACAGTGTGATTAGAAAAAATAAATTAAAAATAAAATAAAATTAATAATAATTAGAAAAAAAATAGTAAAAAACCAGTAAAATGTAAAAATAATTTCCCACTGATGTCACTATCAGGGGAACCTTCAAGTTGAAAAAAAATGTTAAATTTTTTTTTTTAATAAAAGGCAAAAAAAAAAATATATATATATATAAAAAATATATTTTTGTGAGCAAGTCCTAAAATTAGCATATTAGCTTAAAACAATTCTCGCATGGAAAGAGTTAAAATACTGGCATATTAAATGCCCATGGGGTGTCTACTTTTAAAAATGTATGATTTGATGGGGTAAATTGAATTGGCCGGGTTCAACAAGGTCCCAATTAACACGGGGGGAAGGATGGCCACACATCTAATTTCCAATTAGAAAAATGCACACGTACCAAATGTGGCCTTTTAGTTCCCCCCAAAAATGACAAACCCATGCATGTGGGGTATCACTGTACTCAGGAGATGTTGCTGAACACATATTGGGGTGCCGTGTGACAGCGGCATATACCAGGAGCTGTAAATTCATACATAAAGTAGTAGTGTGTGTGGGAAAAATACACGCACAAAAATACTACTGCAAACTTTGAAAAAATGCTGGTGGTAAAATGTGTGCATGCAAAGAGTTAAAATACCAGCATTTAAAATACCCTGTGGTGTCTCGTTTTCAAAAATATATGATTTTGTTGGGCACACTGAAATGGCCCGGCTCGAAGATGTACCAAATAGGGCTGAACACATATTGGGGTGTTTTGTGATAGTGACATATACGAGAAATTTTTAATTCATACCTGAAGTAAAATGTGTGTGACAAAACAAATGCAAAAAAATGACTACCACAAAGTTTGACAAAGACTGGTGGCAGATATGGTGCATGGAAAGAGTTAAAATACTAGCATTTGAAATACCCTGTGGTGTCTAGTTTTCAAAAATATAAGGCTTTATTGGGCACACTGAAATGGCCCGGCTCAAAGATGTACCAAATAGGGCATGGGCAGTGGATCCCCAAATGCCAAAGTTCAACATTGAAAAATGTGCATGCCCCAAATGTGGCCCTTTTGCCCCCAAACAGCCAGGCAAAATCATTCATGTGAGGTATCGCTGTACTCAGGAGATGTTGCTAAACACATATTGGGGTGTTTTATGATGGTGACATATACCAGAACCTGTTTATTCATACCTAAAGTAAAATGTGCGTGAAAAAACAAATCCAAAAAAATTACTACCATAAAGTTTGACAAAGGCTGATGGTAGAATAAGTGCTTGGAAAGGGTTAAAATACCAGCATTTGGAATACCCTGGGCTGTCTAGTTTTCAAAAATATATGATTTGATGGGGTAAATTGCATTGACCGGCTTCAAAGATACCCGAAATGGCACATGGGGGGAAGAATTACCAGATTTGGAAAAAATGGCTTTGAAATAGCAAAACGCTACCTGTACTTATTGCTCCATAACGTGCAGAAAAAAGCAAAAAAAAACAAAAAAACATTGGGTATTTCTAAACTCAGGACAAATAGTAGAATCTATTTAGCAGGTTTTTTCATTACCTTTTATAGATGAGTAAAAGATTTTTCAACTAAAAGTTAGAAACAGTCATTTTTTTCTAAATTTTTCACCATATTTTATACTTTTTTTAATAGTAAATAATATGATACAATCAAAACAATGTCATCTAAAGAAAGCCCTTCTTGTCCTGAAAAAAACAATATCTAATGTGTGTGGGTTCAGTAAACGGGAAAGAAGAAAATTACAGCTAAACACGAGCAGCGCAGAAATGTTAAAACGGCCATTGTCACGAAGGGTACAAAAAGTAAAATCAGCCTTTGTCACGAAGGGGTTAATCTGGTATCTTTTTTCGTTGTTTGTATCTCCGCTGACATAGCCTGGCAACTTCCGCCAATCAGGGGAGAGGGCGTCACTGCAGGCACCGCCATATTGTCCTTAGTTCCAACAATGGGAGGATGATCCTAAATTAGTTTAGCTAGGGTGAAAAGAATTTAAAAGTGTGAAAATGGAAACAGTTTTTAAAACAGTATTTCATACAGTATATACACAGTTATATACCAGAAAATGGCTTAATGCATGGGGCAGGGGGAGGGCATGATAAAATATTGCTCCCCTGTCTGGAGAAAAAAAAAAGAGACTGACCAGGAGACCCTGAAACATGGAGAGTTCCCAGTTCTGTATATACATTTAAATATATAACAGAAATGACATATGAAAATGTAGATTACATATACTATTTACATATAAATATATTTAATATATCAGAATGCAATATATTACATATATCATCACGCATAAATAAATAATTTTACTTTTTGTTAAAATATTGTTTTTAAATATGTCCTCAAATGCTAGAGCAATAATTGCTTTTATAGGTTTTATGATAATCAATAATGGTCACAGGTACAGCTTTACAAATATGATTGTTCAAAAAAAATGTTCCTTTCTGAACATTATATAGAAGCTGATGTTCTTGTTTACTATTTCTGAACCTTCCTTATAAATTATCAGTATCGCCTACTGGTGGAATAAAATAAATAAATAAGTGAAACATAGTGATTCATTAAGTATGTCATTTTGTTCTATTGGTAAAGTACACTTAATTTTTAAATTACACAAAATTACTATTTTTAAAAAATACAATTGGAAAGGACCAAATCTTTTTAATCTTTTGATTTATTCAAAAAAGGTGGATATGTTGAAACTTTCACTTTTAATAACCTGCTGTGCTATTTTAAATCTCTTTAATATCTTCATATTTGAGATAGGATTAAGCTCACTTATTAAAGACGTCTCTCCACTTCTTATGAATTATCTTTGGTGATTCCCATATGTGACATCTCAGAAGCTTATAAAGTCCCAGAATCATAATTTTAAATGACATGCAAATTGGAAAATGGGAAATGACGGATTAATGCTTTAATAATCACCTACCCATATTACTGTTGAATGTTATGGAAAAATTCATCATACTTGATGATAATTTTACTATTTTTCTAGGTATCTTAATAAAAATAACTTTTAAAATAACCTTTTTTGGAAACATAAAAGAAATAATATGGGCAAATAAAGATGACTTGATTCTTGATTATAATAATTTAGCTACAGTTGAATGAAGTTAAGTTTAGTCTTGCCAAGACATATCTTCAAAACCTTCAGCCTTTTTTTTAATTTAGAGTTTTGTGGGATTTATGCTTGGAGCAATAGCAATAATCTAATGAAAGGAATATTTATATCATCGCTTTCATGGAATCTATTTTTAAAGCAGGAACTACTTATAATAATAGAAATATAAAAATATTCATGACATTGCTCCAATATATGTACCATGAAACAAATATAAATACATACTACGTCTAAAAATCAGTGGGAAAGTTGCTTGTGTCCAAATATTAATATAGCTACTTGCTCACTGGCCATTATCACCAGGTCCCTCGGTCCAATGACAATTTTCATACTCTAATTAATGGTATCATCCAAGATATGAACTTAATTCTTACTATTTTCTCACTTTCTACCAAATGGTATAGCCATTTTTAGTTGTCCTACTTACATCACATTAGGTCAGACACATTTTAAAAATGTTAATGCCCAAGACTCCTTTACGAATATAGAGCTCAGATATCTCTATCTATACATTATCCGGGCACTGTTGGCTCAGTGACCTAAATGTGAAAAATAAGCATTGCAGTACATAATAAAAGATTTTTCTCTGGCCAACATTGATTGTTAACGGGAATGCATATTAGAAAAGTCTTGTCATAAAACTAAAACAATATAAAACAATAAAACAATGGCATAGATACCATTGGACACAACATTCCCCAATAAATATATTTTGTCTTAGACAAAGGTCAAAGCTGATACCTTTTGTTGGTCAAGCTTTCAGGACCTCAGATCTCTTGGTTGGATTGAAATCATTCAATTGCCCAGTGGTGTCTTCTTCCTTTAATCTAAAACAGAGAGCTATCAGTTGCTAAAGCTTATGTTACTTTAAAGCTTCCTCTACATTGGCCATGTAAATTGTAACAACGTGACTAAAGAATGCATGTTCTTATACCTAAAGCCATTTTTCATATACTGTATACACATAGGTGGACATAAAGAGCCCCAGACTGGTGAGAGGTACTACAGATATAACAGAAATTGTTAAAACAAGCATTAATTACTAAAACATACACAAGATAATTGACAGTGTTTGGACAAACCCTAGAAATGTTTGTGTATTTATTGAATGGAACATCTATAAATATGTATTTTAACATATATATATATATATATATGATAATACTATTCTGTATCAAACACCTTCAAATTTTAATAAAGCAGCTCAAAACATGGAGAATATACTTAGTGGAAAATTGATAACACATTACATGCAAAGTTGTGAGAAGTACTGTAGAAAGAGAAATCGGATAAGATTTATTTACAGTTAAGGGAAGCAGAAACATTAGATTAATCAAAATCTAAAGCAGCAGAGAGTTTATCAGAGAATAAGAGGATAACGATGAGCATTAAGGAGAAAACAAAACAAGGTCACTGGCAATGTTTATAGTATGCAAAACAGAAAGCCTAATTAAAATTGTGTGAATGTATTACATCTTAAATGTAAAGAAAGAAAGAAAGAAAGAGAAAGAAAGAAAGAAAGAAAGAAAAAAGAAAGAAAAAAATGAACAATGCATTAATACAATAGTATCCTATTGATTTAATGATAAATACTGCTGTAGGACTATTGTCTCTAAATTATATGTGGCTTCATACAGTTATTTTATTTATGCATTTATATTGACATCCACTAAAAGAAGAAAGCACTTTAAAGATTTTTAGACATCTCCTTTCAGAAGATGCAATTCACTTAATGTGATCTCTACCAATTAACTTGATTGTGTGCAATTTTCCAGCTATCTAACTGATAGCATGTTGATTGTCTGGAATTAGTATAATAAAAAAAGTCAAAGGGCATCTTTAAATTACAAACACCAATATTTCTACATAAGTACTCAGTTCTTTAAAGTGTATTAATATAATAAGTATGTATTACTTTAAGGTAAAACATAAAAATCTGACTAGCCCCATTGAAATTGTATAAAAGATAGAACAATACTGTATATGTATTATATATATATATATATATATATCACCTATACAGCCTTTAGCATTATTGAATGTATTTCTCATGCTTAAAATTTTAACCTCCAGTGTCAGGGCCGGCCCAAGACAAAATGCCGCCTTGGGCGAAGTTTAAAATGCCGCCCCCCCCATTATCTACCCTTCCTCTCCCCCCCCCCGTACTTACCTTTCAGCAGTCCTGCAGTGAGTCTCCTTGCTCGGTCTCGGTGCCGGCTTGTAATGCTGAGCGCCGGAAATGAGGTCATCTTCTGGCGCTCAGCATTACAAGCCGGCACCGAGACCGAGCTAGAGGGCTCGCAGAAGAGAGAGAGAGCCCTCTCGCTCTCTCATTGTCAGGCCGGCCCTGTCCAGTGTTACAAATTAGCTGCCAACCATCATAAAAATAACATAAAAATAAAAATAACATAAAAATTCCTAGTATGTCTAAATTGCTTAATTAGTCCTCAAGATAATTTTAATGACACATTTGTATAAACTTTGTGTCATTTTAGAGTGGAATATTTCCCAGCATGCATCTGACCTTCTTTTGCTAGCCTGTTTTGTAAATTCTATTTTGTCCTACAACTGTTCGATATAATAGTAAAGGATAAAGGGCTACATTCTCAATGCCTTAATATAAAAAAAAAAAAGCTTTAATAGGCTATGTTATATACTTCATTAGAGGAAAAACAATTGTAGAATCGGATAAGCAGAATTGTAACCCATTGGCTTATAACAAGCAGAAGAAGGAATGTAACATACTTTGTGTCCATGTAATCTTAAAGACGTAATGGTGTTATGGTAACATTTCACGGTTTCATTAATTTATTGTACTGCAAAAGTTATACAAAACAATCCATATAATCATAGTAACATAGTAACATAGTAACATAGTTCATAAGGTTGAAAAAAGACCAAAGTCCATCAAGTTCAACCTATATACATATTGTGTCCCTACTGTGTTGATCCAGAGGAAGGCAAAAAAACCTTTATGAAGCAGATGCCAATTGCCCCATACCAGGGGGAAAAATTCCTTCCCGACTCCAAATATGGCAATCAGAATAAATCCCTGGATCAACGTTCTGTCCCTATTAATCTAATATCCATAACTTGTAATATTATTGCTTTCAAGAAACACGTCCAGGCTCCTTTTGAACTCTTTTATTGAGTTTGCCATAACCACTTCCTCTGGCAGAGAGTTCCATAATCTCACCGCTCTTACTGTAAAGAACCCCCGTCTGTGCTGGTGTAGAAACCTTCTTTCCTCCAACCGTAGAGGATGTCCCCTTGTTATAGATACAGTCCTGGGTATAAATAGGTCCTGGGAGTGATCTCTGTACTGTCCCCTTATATATTTATACATAGTTATTAAATCCCCCCTAAGCCGTCTTTTTTCCAAACTAAATAACCCTAATTCTGATAATCTTTCTGGGTACTGTAGTCCTCCCATTCCCCTTATTACTCTGGTTGCCCGTCTTTGAACCCTCTCCAGCTCCACTATATCTTTCTTGTACACTGGTGCCCAGTACTGTACACAGTATTCCATGTGTGGTCTGACTAGTGACTTGTACAGTGATAGAATTATTTCCTTGTCGTGGGCATCTATGCCCCTTTTGATGCACCCCATGATTTTATTTGCCTTAGCAGCAGCTGCCTGACACTGGTCGCTACAGGTAAATTTACTGTTAACTAAAACTCCTAAGTCCTTTTCCATGTCAGTCGTCCCCAGTGTTTTCCCATTTAATACATATTCCCAGCCTGGATTTTTCTTCCCCATGTGCATAACCTTACATTTATCTGTGTTGAACCTCATCTGCCACATCCCAGCCCAAGCCTCCAACCTATGCAGATCCATTTGTAATCGTGCACTGTCCTCTATTGTGTTAACCACGTTACAGAGCTTAGTATCGTCTGCAAAGATTGATACTTTACTATGCAATCCCTCTACAAGGTCATTAATAAATATATTAAAAAGAATAGGACCCAAAACTGACCCCTGTGGTACCCCACTAGCAACAGTAACCCACTCAGAGTATGTACCATTAATAACCACCCTCTGTTTCCTATCACTGAGCCAGTTACTTACCCACATATACACATTCTCCCCCAGCCCAAGCATTCTCATTTTATGTACCAGCCTTTTATGTGGCACCGTATCAAATGCTTTGGAAAAATCAAGATATACGGCATCCAGCGATTCACCCCGATCCAGTCTTGAGCTCACCTCCTCATAAAAGCTGATCAGGTTAGTTTGACAGGACCGATCCCTTGTAAACCCATGCTGATATAGAGTCATACACTTATTTTCATTGAGATACTCCAAAATAGCATCTCTTAGGAAACCCTCAAACAGTTTACACACAACAGAAGTTAAACTAACAGGCCTATAATTCCCCGGGTCACTTTTTGTCCCCTTTTTGAATATTGGCACAACATTTGCTATGCGCCAGTCCTGGGGAACAGACCCTGTCACTATAGAGTCCTTGAATATTAGAAATAGGGGTCTGTCTATTACATTACTTAACTCCCTTAGAACGCGGGGGTGAATGCCATCTGGACCTGGTGATTTGTCTATTTTGATTTTTTTTAGGCGGCACTGCACTTCTTCCTGGGTTAGACAGGCGACATGTACTGGGGCAGTTATCTCATTCTGCTGTATATTACCTGGCATTTCATTTTCCTCTGTGAATACAGCAGAGAAGAATATATTTAATAGATTAGCTTTTTCCTGATCCCTGATCCTATAACTTCTCCCTCATTACTTTTTAAGGGGCCAACGCTTTCATTTTTAACCTTTTTACTATTTATATAGTTAAAGAACATTTTGGGGTTTGTCTTACTCTCTTTGGCAATGAGTCTTTCTGTCTCCACTTTTGCTGCTTTTATCTGATTTTTACATATTTTATTTTTTTCCCGATAGCTTTTTAGTGCTTCCTCACTGCCTTCCTGTTTTAGTAGCTTAAATGCCTTTTTTTTGCCATTTATTACCCCCTTTACATTTTTATTTATCCACATTGGTTTTCTCTTGTTCCTGACTCTTTTATTCCCATACGGTATGTACCTTTCACAGTGAGAATTTAAGATATCCTTAAAAATCTCCCATTGAGTGTCTGTACTCTTGTTTTTGAGGACATTTTCCCAATTTACAGTGTTAAGGGCTTCTCTTAGTTGATCAAACTTTGCCTTCCTAAAGTTCATGGTTCTTGTGGCTCCTCTAAGAGTTCCCTTATTGAAGGACAAGTTATAATGTATCATATTGTGATCACTATTTCCTAGATGCCCCCTGACCTGCACATTAGTTACTCTGTCAGGTCTGTTGGTTAATATTAAGTCCAGTAGGGCGCCTCCTCTGGTCGGGTCCTGTACCATTTGGGACAGATAATTATCCTTACTTATAGTCAGAAACCGGTTTCCTTTATGAGATTCACAGGTCTCTGTTTCCCAGTTTATGTCGGGATAGTTAAAGTCCCCCATAATAACCACCTCATTGTGATTTGCTGCCTTGTTTATTTGCTTTAATAATTGATCTTCTGCTGCTTCCATTATATTTGGTGGCTTATAGCAAACCCCGATCAGTATTTTATTATTTTTCTTTCCATATATTTCTACCCATAATGACTCCACATTATCATTTCCCTCACATATATTCTCCCGCAGTGTGGCCTTTAGGCTGGACTTTACATAAAGGCAAACTCCTCCCCCTTTTCATTTTTTTCGATCCTTCCTGAATAGACTATAACCCTGTATGTTAACCGCCCAGTCATAGCTATCATCCAACCATGTCTCTGTTATACCCACTATGTCATAGTTTTCTTCAGACATTATTAACTCCAGTTCGTCAGGTTTATTGGTCAGACTTCTGGCATTAGTAAACATACAATTTAGAGGTGTATGGTTTTTTTCCCTATGAAGCCTATCCCTATTGACTATTCTAACCCCTCCCTCCGCTCCACCCCAGGTACATTTATAAGCCCCAGCTTTCTATCTACACTATCTTCCCCTTCTATATTGTAGTTTCCCTCCCCCCCTTTACCTAGTTTAAACACTCCTCCACCCTTCTGGCCATCTTCTCCCCGAGCACAGCTGCACCCTCCCCATTGAGGTGCAGCCCGTCCCTACCGTAGAGCCTGTATCCGACAGAGAAGTCGGCCCAGTTCTCCATGAACCCAAACCCCTCCTTCCTACACCAGCTTCTGAGCCACTTGTTTAGCTCCCTAATCTCCCGCTGCCTCTCTGGTGTGGCACGTGGTACAGGTAATATTTCAGAAAATACTACCTTGGAGGTCCTTGCCTTAAGCTTGCTACCTAAGTCCCTGAAATCATTTTTAAGGACACTCCGCCTACCTCTCACTTTGTCATTGGTGCCAATGTGCACCATGACTGCTGGGTCTTCTCCAGCCCCCCCCAGTAATCTGTCAACCCGATCCGCGATGTGCCGAACGCGAGCGCCAGGCAGACAACACACTGTTCGGCGATCCCGGTCTTTGTGACAGATCGCCCTGTCTGTCCCCCTAATAATTGAGTCCCCCACTACCAGCACCTGTCTGGCCTGCCCTGCCCTCCTCCTTCCCTCCTTACTGGAGCAGACACCCCTCTGGTGGTCAGAGGCAGTGACTTGCTGCAGTACTGCTAACTCTGAACTAACATCCCCCTCATCTGCCAACCGGGCAAACTTGTTGGGGTGTGCTAGATCAGGACTAGCCTCCCTGGCGCTTTTCCCCCTACCCCGCCTTCTAACTGTAACCCAGCTAGCTGCCCGACTGTCCTGTACCTCCATCCCGCTATCCTCCCCCACCTCTACCCCCGAGAGAGCTTGCTCAGTGAGCAGCAGACTCCTCTCCAAGTTGTCAATAGATCTCAGTGTTGCCAGTTGCTCCTCTAGACTCAGGATTTGTGCTTCCAAATGAGCAACCCGCACACATCTCGCACAGCAATATGCACCCTCGAAGCGCTGATCAAGGATTGCATACATTGAGCAAGATGTACACCTGACCGCATTGTCAAACATGGAGGACATCTTGGCAATGGGGATAGCTCAAATAACTGGCAAAAACAGACAGTAAGGTGCAATATATATATATATATATAAATATATGGAATCACAAGGATTTATACTTTACCCTCCTTCTTGCTTTTTAACTCCTTCTTTGCTTGTAACTCCTCACTTAGAGATGTCACTTAGGAGATTCGCCCCAGCTCAGGATTCGCTTGTGTGTCCAAGCTAAATGCAACTGCAAAAGCCAAGCAGAACTCACAGAGACTCAGATTGCTGATCTTAAATACTTATCAGAAAATCACTGGCTTAACAAAAACTCCTGTATTGTTTCACTTGAGAAACTGCCATTGCATGGTGTATTCACTAAACCATGCAATAGTCACTAACTTTTAGGTATTTAAACCCAAAATATTTAAACTTTGAACTATGGGCTTTCTTGGCCAACTGAAATATAAAAAAAAAATAAAACGGGACATTTTTATTCATTTATTACTTTAAGTTTTGTGTTTATTCTTTATTTTTAGTTCTGACAGTAAGTTACTTTAGTTAAAGCTCTGATTTCATGTAAACGAATGCATATTGGACTCCAGTATTCATTTCATTGAATGTTAATTGGTGCATGTATTCTTTGCTTAGAAATGAGATTCATGTATCATTTTTGCTAGTTGTCTAGATGAAACATTATTAAAGTTACTGTTACTGTACCTGTTACCTTAGCATGTTGACAAAATAAACATTAACCCCTTTTAGTCCCCTATGGACGTACATGTATGTCCTAAAAAAAACATTCAATAAAGCCCTATGTATGGTTGATCAGGCTGTCAACCTGGACTCCCCTCTGTCAGTAGAAGTCACTGGTAAACCCTTATAGAAGGAATGCAGGGTGGCAAAATCAGATATTACCTCCTGGAAGACCACATTGCTAATGTCTCCTGGGGATGGATGTGGCCCTCTAGAACATAAAACCATTAAGTATGTAGGCTATGTCTGTAATCAGGGGATGTTGTGGAACATAAATTTGGCCATTGGACAGTGGCGCCTAAAGAATTTTTTTTTTACAAACTAGCACTCACAATTATTACTTTTTGCAAGTTTCAATTGTTTCAAATGAACGGTTTATTTTTTTCTGAAAAAAAGGGATGGGTCATTTGTGTTGGTACATCAAACACAGAAAAAGGGAATCTTAATAAAACCCACATATGGAAAAAATGGCAAAAAAAGCTCTGGGAGGTAAGGTACTGAAGACCCCTGGGACTGAATGGGTTAAAGGCTCATCACTTAATGAATCAGTTAATGCTTTTGGGTCTCACAGCAATTCAACATCCAATGAAAACATAGGAATGAGACATTTTATACGATTAAACTATAGAGTAAATGAAAAAAATTCCCTTGTGAGGGACTAAAACGTCAGTTCTCTGATTCACTGATATTCACTACATTCTTCAAGTCTCCTGAGTGTTCTTTTGTATGTTATATATATATATATATATATATATATATATATATATATATATAATAACCATATGCTGATACATTGCACAACACCGCAAAATGTGCTGTAGCTTTATAGATCAATGTGGCTGCTAATAACTTTAAAAAATAAATTGGCTTGTTACTTAATAATATGACATATTCCTTAGGCTTGTTGTGTGTCATTTTGAAAAGGTTATTAATATTACATCTATATGCTTCATTGATTCTAATTCTGCAACTTAAAAAAAATTGACTGGCATTTATGATACAAATTCATTATTTGAAAATAAATAACCCACTAGCTGTAAGGAAATATGAAACACAATTATTGGCTTACCTTTTTACCTTATCGACATTATTTCTATTTGTCTGGGGATCCTAACTTGTGTTGCTAAAGGGGTCAGAGACGTTGTAAAGCATGACGAGTGTCTTGTTTAAAGCTGAATTCCCACTGAATTGTTTTATTACAAGTATCATATATTTTTTTTATATATATAAATAGTTTTCACATAAATTCTAAACCTGTTTAATGAAAGTCTATGGAGGTTTACCGCTTTAGCATTGCCATAAAGAATCAGCTCAGTGTGGGGTTTCAGGTGGGAAAGTCACCCAAAATATCACATAAATAACAACAACGGCAGCCTCCAGGTCTGTGGAATTGAATTGAAGCAACATTAGATAAAACCAGGTATCGATGCTAACCTATGTTAATGTATACAACACTTTATTTTACGCTCAAGAAGAAAAATATTTTTTTTTCTATGGAACGTCCCACTTAATTACCTGTAAGCCAGCCTTCAATTTCATTTCATTTAACTTTTCATAAAACTCGATTCTTTTCCAAATCTGCATCTTTGAAATAATGGACTTTTTAAAGCTACTGCACTCTTTTTTTTATGTCAAATTATAGCAATTTAATGCTGCTGGAAGTTCTAATGGAAGAGTTTTGAGATAAATGTGTTTATTGGGTAAATGGTAAACTTTCTTTTTGTGAAAGGCTAATGCAATACAATTGTATATGCTTTTTTTTAAATCTACAGTTGCAATTAAAGTTGAGGTCTACAACTCACTAGTGTCATACTGTGAGAGCTATTCAGCAGAAATGTTCTCATCAACAGGGAATGCAACCAAATCGTGTTATGTAAGGCCCAGGGTAAAAGAAAGTCACTTAACCTCTATGTACTCTTTCACTGTGTCTTTATTCTAGCTGTGCTTTACTCATTTTTTCACCCCTCACTGTGCTGGCATATTAAAAATTGCTCCTTTGTTCTCGCTATAAATGTAGCATATACTGTTACTATCTTTACACATATTGGAAATTCTTTTTATACATGTTGCCTTACATTTTTTAAAATAAAAAACACTGTTTTAAAAAGTCCTTACTATTTATATAATGGTGTATATATGTACGATATAGTTTAGATTCTAGAATTGTATTCTTGTATTTTATGCAGCAATCACAATTAGGTTAGTTAACAACCATGTGTTTATATTCATGTCAATATACTACAAAGTTAATAATACATCCTGTGTGAGAAGAGATTACAATTAGTAATTAAAGCACTTACTTAAATCTTTTTTACTTGGTAGTTACTAATTACATAAAGTGGCATTTTACCATGTCAGTTATCACTTAATATACTAAGTTACAAATAGAAAAGTATTTTATTTTTTAGATTATGCAAATGTGTTTTTTTTGGTTTTTTTAGCCCTTAAGACTTTCATTGCTGAGGGTTTGTTCCTACTATAAATACTGGAGCTTTTTGGCCAGCAAGATTACAAACACTGATTCTTCTTTTTCCGTGTTTAGTGTACCCACACACATAACACTGTTTTCTCATTCATTGGGTCTCTATAATTAATAATGTTTTTGTTACTATCTTATTCTTTTTTTTTCTTTTTTTTTTAAGAGGGAGATCTTTTGTTTCTCCTTCTTCTACCTCTGATCTCCATTCCTCTGCTCAGCAGGTGCCAGCATGATCAGGTATCAGTGAAGGAGTGCCAGCGATCACATAAAAATGGGAGTCCAGGCTGTCTTTAGACACTGTTCTTTGTTCTGACTCATATTTGCAATTTGTAGATTAATTATTTAGAAAATGATGTATGAACTGTGAGTGGTTGTGAGTACTTTAAAATGAATTTGTGAATTTTACTCTTGCCCACCTCATGACTGCAGCAAACAATTAAAAATATATATGTCAGTATCAGTGAAATAAACCACCAAAAATAGAATATAATAAATAATATAACCCAATTAAAGCACCCTCCGATGCCCACACAAAACGACAAGCAAAAATGTTTAATATGTGTATAATATTGCACTGAAAAACAGACTTGTTCGCTTGAGCTCATCTTAAAATTATTTACTTCCATGGTATCTAAAAACAAGAAAGTTTCACAAATGGTACAGTATCTTCACAATATTAGTATGGAAAAAAAAGCCGAGCTTGCGCTTTCGTCTTCGGGCGAACATGTAAACGAGCACGAACTTTGTAGTGCTGTTGAGTTGACATTGCACTCAGTGCCTCACTGGCACTGGGGTGTCCTTGCCCTGGGCTGGCACTAGTGCCTACTGCCTGTCCTGCTTAAATAAATTAAATAATAGAATTTATAAATAATTTAATAGAATATATTATTAATAATTGAATACATATAAAATTATATATATATTTGTCAGTTATATATACTATAGTTAGTATAGTATTAGTAATAGTATACTAGTGTAGAGTGTACTGTAGACATTCAAGACATCTACTAGTGTCTAATCTAAAATCATTAATATCAATAATTCTATAATTCTTTCTTATCTTAATAGTTAATTAAATTAGCTATAAATATAATTAATAATTACTACTAGCTTATAGTTCAGCTAATCTTATTAGTACTGGTGCTGCAGCTCTATAGTTTGTGCTTTGTTTTAGCAACAGCAAGAGACCAAGTCAATTTTTCTTAATTAATAATATTTCATTTTTATTTCATTTGTTTTGCTCACCTCAGTCCATCAGTGAAGTAAACTTGTTGGGCTAGTGAGTGCAGCCGCATAAGTGCTGTGTTCTTTTTTGATCACCAAGCAGTGACGTTAACTGTTTTGCAAAGATTTTCTCATTTATTTTACATTTTATTTTAATTTTATTAAAAGTACGGTTAGTGTTTTGCTCACCTCAGTCCATCAGTGAAGTGAACTTGTTGGGCTAGTGAATGCAGCCGCATAAGTGCTGTGTGTTTCAGCAAGCAGTGAAGCTAACTGTTTTGCTGTGACATTTTATTTTATTTCTAATTTCTTTTCAAGAAAAATTGACTGTGTGACGACAACAACTAAGCAAAGCTTCAACCTACTAGCTGTAGTACTAAAATAATTATAATCTTCTTAATCTTTTATATATTATATAATATGATATGAATTCTAATTCATAATCTATAATATATATAAGTAATTCTTTCTAATTCATAATCTATATTCTATCTATAATCCATAATATAAGTAATTCTAATCTATTAATAATATAATATTATATATAATTTAACCTCACTTTAGCTTAGTGGGCTTGAGAGCGTCTGCCTAGAGTTAGACTAGAATACTAATATAGCTGTAGGTTTAGCATAGTAGTAGGATAGGCTCTTAGGCCTGTGTAAATTCAAAGTCTTTAATTTTTTTATCCCCCTTTTTTTTTTTTTTTTTTTTTTTAAGTTTTTTTAAGTTTTTTTAAACACTACACTACACACACAACACAAAATTTGAAATGGATCCTCCTTTTGGGACTAAGGAGGGACAAGCTCCATCTACCACCACCACCACCACCAGCACCACCACCAGTTCTAAGATGCAGCCTTTGCGTCAGTATAGTCGGCCAAGTAGGCCAAGCTCTTGCTTATCATTTGGGGAAGCATTGCTTGAAGGATCATCAAGTAAAGGAAAGGCACCAAAAGCAGGCAGTAGTAGTGTGGCTAGGCCCACAAGCTCTATGGTTTTTTTACGGAAAGCCTAAAGCACCAGAAGCACGTTCAAAGTTAAAGGGTAGCACAACTAGTACTTCTACTAGCCCAGTGAGTAAAAAGAAGTGCCTTTTGCCCCAAGCAGCATCTTCCCCATCCACAAGCAGCATGCAAGGTACCAAGCAGAGCCAAATTAGCAGCAAGACTCAGAGGGGTCCCAAACCAAAGCGATCTCATTCCTTTGTAGGGAAAACCACCACCACCACCACCCCCACTTCTACCGCCTCTACCACCACTAGTGCTGCGCCTACTGTTCCCACCGGTACCGCCACGCCATGTCCTCCTAGTACCTCTAGCAAGCCACCAAGTCCTTACAATATTTTTGTAAAGACAGTTAGAGAGAGGGCTACACATAGTGGAACTCCACCTAGCGAGGTAGCAGAGGAGCCTGAGACTGAGAGGCCAAGTGCAGAGTCTGTTCTTCCTGCTCGCACTACTACTAGTCACGAGTCTCATGACGATATCAGTCTTAGCTCCAGCCTAGAAGGAATTCCATTCGATCTGGCTAATGAAGAACTAGACTATGAGCCAGAGGAAGTAGAGAAGATGAGTGGTCAGAAATCAGATTCCTCAGGGAGCAGTGTCCAAATGACTAGTGCACAATTTTCCCCTGAGCCTCCGCCTTCTCCGCTACGATCATCACCATCACCACCACCAGCAGCAGCAAAACCTAGCAAATCTAAAGTTAAAGCAATTAGCAGTCCCACTATGGCCAGTACTGTTACCACCAGTCCCACCACCACTAGTTCTGCCTCTGTTCATCCACCCCGAGCAGTAGGAGCAGCACCCAAGGCACACTCCAAGGCTATGCGCGCCCCAATTTGGGAGCACTTTCAAAATGTTGAAGAAGGGCGCTATGGAAAGTGCAAACATTGTGGGAAGCTAATAAGCAGAGGGAAAGTGTCTGGCCATTTTACCAGTGCTAGCATGAAGAATCACCTCAGCACTCAACACAACGCTGTGCTATTGGGGAAAGATGCAGAAGTAAAACTTAGTGCAGGTGGCCATGGAAAAACCCCAACAGCTGCTTCTGAGCCAATAGCAGCAGCAGCAGCTAGTCTGGCAGCCAGAGACCAAGGCAGGTTGGAGCACTGCATGTCCAGCCCACCCTGGAACAATTTGTGGCATTCCAATCCAAAAGGTCAATGCCCAAACAGCAGGCCAATAAAGTAACGCGACTTATTGGTCAGTTCATTGCTGTTGGAGGGGCATCCTTCTCTATGATCAAACAATTGATGGCGGCTGTGGCTCCACAATATACAGTTCCGTCACGCTCCACTTTCAGCAGGAACATTGTCCCCTCATTGTATCGGTCCTGTGTTACAGCAGTGAAAGAGGAGCTTTCCAAGGCTGCTGGTCAGTCTGTTCATTTCACTACAGATTTGTGGAGTGCACCTAGCGGCCAGCATGCCTTTCTTTCTTTGACAGCACACTGGTGGCAGCCCGGTGTGTCTAAGGAAGCTGCTGCAGCAGGCTACCGATCTTTCCTTCTCCATGCAGAAGTGATGGATGAAAAGCACACTTCCCAAAATATTCTGCATGCAATGAGGAAAATGTTTAGCCTTTGGGTGGGAGCAGAGGCGGGCACCAATGTTGAAGTTGGTTTTGGGGTAACTGACGGAGGTGCCAATATGGTGAAAGCGCTGCGAGATGGTCATATTGTTGGTGTGCGCTGTGCAGCCCACATCATCCATCTTGTAGTGAAGGCAGCAATGTCAGAAGGAACTAAAGTGGCAGCAGTAGTTCTGTCCCGCTTCAGAAAGATCGCTGGGCACTTTCACCATAGTGTTAAGGCTAGCCAACTTTTGAGGGAAGAGCAAGAGAGGTCAGGTCTTCCTGTACACTGCCTACGTCAGGATGTCACGGTGGAACTCCACGTTAGACATGCTGGAGAGGATTTTGGAGCAGTAGAGGGCAATCCATAATCTTGCCTCAGAGCACAATATTGGGATTACATCTCCATTGAATAGGGAGGATTGGACAGTGATCGCCCAGCTAGTGGCAGTCCTTAAACCATTCAGGGATGCCACTGAAAATTTAAGATCAAACACTGCCAGTCTGGCCCAGTTAATCCCAGTGTTCTCCCATCTAGGCAGCAAGATGAATGTGTTCCTTGAAAACCGTGAGGCTGTTCAAGGTGGCACTCTACATCCTGATGTAGCAGCCATAGCCAGGAAGCTGAAGGATCTGCTAAAAGTACACCTTCGCAAACGCATGGAAGAGAGTCCCTAAATGATGCTAGCGTGCCTTTGCGATCCAAGAATTAAGAAAACGCTAGCTTTGAAATTCAATGTTCTCAGTAGCTACCGGGAGCAAATGGTCAACAAGGTGCTTGACTGGCAGCCTAAAATGGGAATGCTGTCCGAGGAGGGAGAGGTGCAGGAGGAGGAAGAGATTATGTGGTCTGCTACTCCTAGCAGCAGCATCAGCAGCAGTGCCACAAGCATCACAACAACACAGCTGAGTGGAGCAGCTGCGTTTTGGGAAGAGGCACTTGGGAGTATAGTTGGACCATGTGACAGAGCTAGCAGCAGAAAGGAGAGTAGTGCTGCTGAAATGGTCAAACTTTACCTCTGTGAAGTTCCTTCTGCACCTAATGTTGATCCTCTTAGCTACTGGGATGAAAAGAAGAGTGTGTGGCCTGCACTCTCATGGGTTGCGCAGCAGCTTCTATCATGTCCGCCAACCACTGTTCAAAGTGAGCGCGTGTTTTCTATGACTGGAAACAGCGCTCACGCATTGCACCTCATCTGATGGAGCAGATTGCCTTTCTTAAATTCAATCTGCCCAAGTTGGGTTACCCAGCTCTTAGCTTGGAAAGTTAATTTTTTTTCTCTCTAATGTTTAAGGTAGTTTCTCCCCCTGGTTGCACGTGTTTGCGGTGTGGCAACGTCTGCTACCAAACGCCATGGACTAACAGACTTTCATGCTTTGCCCTGGGGTGAAACAGGTGAGCGGGTCGTCAATTGCCCACTCATTCAACTTTCCCAATGCTGCTGCTGCTGCTGGTTGTGGTGCCAGCGTCTCTTCTCTGCCACTTCGCTTGAGTCATGCCCAAAATGTCCCTAATGGTAAGGGCAGTTTCTCCCCCCATGGCTGCGTCTGTTTGCGGTGTGGCAACGCCTGCTACCTCCGCCGGTGTAGCCAGCTTACGCTAGGGCCTTGTGTCTGAGCTCTGGAAGTCCGCTCCCAAACGCCAAGGACTGACAGTGATTAGATGCTTTGCTCTGGGGTGAAACAGGTGAGCGGGTCGCCAATTGCTCACTAATTCGCCTTCCCAATGCTGCTGCTGCTGGTGGTGCCAGCGTCTCTTCTCTGCCAGTTTGCTTCCTGGCTAGAGTCATGCCCAAAATGTCCCTAATGGTAAGGGCAGTTTCTCCCCCCCTGGGTGCGTCTGTTTGCGGTGTGGCAACGCCTGCTACCTCCGCCGGTGTAGCCAGCTTACGCTAGGGCCTTGTGTCTGAGTTCTGTAAGTCCGCTCCCAAACGCCAAGGACTGATAGTGTTTGGATGCTTTGCCCTAGGGTGAAACAGGTGAGCGGGTTGCCAATTGCCCACTCATTCGCCTTTCCCAATGCTGCTGCTGCTGGTGGTGGTGCCAGCGTCTCTTCAATGCCAGTTCCCTTCCTGGCTAGTGTCATGCCTCAAATGTCCCGAATGGTAAGGGCAGTTTCTCCCCCTGGCTGCGTCTGTTTGCGGTGTGGCAACGCCTGCTACCTCTGCCGGTGTAGCCAGCTTACGCTAGGGCCTTGTGTCTGAGTTCTGTAAGTCCGCTCCCAAACGCCAAGGACTGACAGTGTTTGGATGCTTTGCTTTGGGGTGGAACAGGTGAGCGGGTCGTCAATTGCCCACTCATTCGTCTTTCCCAATGCTGCTGCTGCTGGTGGTGGTGCCAGCGTTTCTTCAATGCCAGTTCGCTTCCTGGCTAGAGTCATGCCCAAAATGTCCCTAATGGTAAGGGCAGTTTCTCCCCCCTGGCTGCGTCTGTTTGCGGTGTGGCAACGCCTGCTACCTCCGCCGGAGTAGCCAGCTTAAGCTAGGGCCTAGTGTCTGAGCTCTGGAAGTCCGCTGCGAAACGTCTAGGACTGACAGTTGTTTGGATGCTTTGCCCTGGGGTGAAACATGTGAGTGGGTCGCCAATTGCCCACTCATTCGCCTTTTCCATTTTTCAATGCTGCTGGTGGTGGTGCCAGCGTCTCTTCTTTGCCAGTTCGCTTCCTGGCTAGAGTCATGCCCAAAATGTCCCTAATGGTAAGGGTAGTTTCTCCCCCCTGACTGCGTCTGTTTGCGGTGTGGCAACGCCTGCTACCTCCGCCGGAGTAGCCAGCTTACGCTAGGGCCTAGTGTCTGAGCTCTGGAAGTCCGCTGCCAAACGTCTAGGACTGACAGTTGTTTGGATGCTTTGCCCTGGGGTGAAACAGGTGAGTGGGTCACCAATTGCCCACTCATTCGCCTTTTCCATTTCCTTTTCCATTTCCATTTCATACACAACCTACCAAACATAACACATACAATAACACATATAACACAGTGACATAACACACATAACACATATAACACAGTGACATAACACATAACACACATAACACATAGATGTACAATTCACAAATCACAAGGAGCTTTCCTCCTATTATTTGCCCTGGCCTTCACTTCTACACTCACTAGCATTAACGCTATAACTCACACTTCACCCTATAAAATTTTTCCATCCACATAGCTTTTTTCCCGTCCCATCAAATTTAGCTAAACTAGGTATGCTAGTGCACATAGGTATAGCTGGGTAGGGTAGCACTACAACATTAAATAAATATAATAAAGTAAATAATAATAAATATAACTTTCATTCAATAAACCCATTAAAATTAAAATTAAATTATTTTTTAGACATAATACATCTTTAACCAAAACAATGCACTGCTAATAATCTTAAAAATAACCGTACATTAACCCTAAGCTATTTTTTAGTTCTTGTCCAACATTTTTACACTGCATACCTGCCAACACACCCAACATTTTTGTGGACAGTCCTGCTTTTTTCCAGTCCTGTCCAGTAAAAGTTGGGTTGTTGCAAAGTATGCCATTATAGTAGCAAATGTTAGGCATGTATTACAAGTGGTCCAAAATCTATTTAAAAATGTAAAATAATCCCTATTATTTTATGAAACATCTATGGATGTGTGACTGTGTATGATAAAAAGGAGGCCAAGTTCCTTGGAGCATTTGTCTAGGGCATTTTGTGTACAGTACACCTCGGTACGTGTGTGCAACTCTATTGGTCGTTTCGACAGGGGGCTGGCCTGCCATCAACGAATGAGGTGCATTCTGCAGTTCTGCAATTCATTTGTTGATGCCAGACCAGCCCCCTTCTGGCGACCAATAGTGTTGCACACACGTACCTTCACGGCGCGAACGCATCTGCTGCTGCTGCTGCTGCTCCGATGTGTTCTTAACCCTGTATTAACCCCTGTTACGCAGCCGGGAGAAAACAAAAATGAAACGCGCACGAAGAATGGCCACGAATATTCGCCCGAAAAGAAGACAGGAACGGGCGAATATTCGCGGAATACGAAGGTTTTTTTTTCTCCGAAGACGAGTACGAAGACGAACACGAAGAGCCCCCTGGTGCCCAAGTCTACCGAGAACACTTACAGGAATAATTACACATAGATCATATGTGCAAAAAAACGAAGTGGAGGCAACCCCCTTTAAAGTGCTTCACTCCAATCCTTTAATAAAGTGCAGAATACTGCCATAAAGTGCTATAGATACAAGGCATACCGTCTTATGTGTTTATCACTATCCATTGGCAATGGACATAAAGAAAATTTGTGTTCCTAAGAGGATTCCTTACACATGTCTAATACCTCGACACATGGGACATCCCCGCTGATTTTAGAGGAAGACATATGCATGAGAAACATATAAACAGCACAACCAAAACTTGAATAACTACATCAATTTCTCCTCCTGATGAAGCCCAAGTGTGGCGAAGCGGGTTGAGGACACTAGAGGACATTATTCTACAGTTTTTGCATGTCTTTATATTTATTTATTTATTCATATCTATCCATTTATTTATCGGTGATGGGATGGAATATTTGTGTCCAACTAGATGTAAGGGTAAGTCAGGTCAGATAGCACTATGTGAAGATATAGTGCAAATTAGCATGATTTACAAGACATCTGCTGTATAGAAACGGTGCTACTGCTGACAAAACCTTTTAACTCTATTCTATAATGCAGCTTTCGCATCCTGGTCTAAACGATCTGTCACATATTGCGGTTATTGCTTTGGTGCTATCTCATTAGCTCAAATTCAATCTTAAAGCATGTATTATATTACTACCAAGTTATTTTAGAGAAGTAGTTAAGGACACAAAATGTGAGATTGTCAAAAAAAACAAATGTCTGCAATATAGAATTCTTTATAATCCTTCTATAGAAAGGCAAGTACCAAATTATAATAATTATCTTGAACATCTTAATCAAACCTAATCAAAACTTCATCAAATGCTGTTCATTTGTTTGAGGAGAATGTCCTTGAACACTCTAAATGATATCAAATATTAAGTGTCAATGTTGACGGTATTATGGTTTTATAAAGTTTTACACCCATGGGGGTTGAGTCATAGTCATCACATATAGACATACCAATGACTAACAGTCTAAGTGCATAGAGCAATCCTAGAGCATTTTTCATGTTTTTGTTATGTCTTTCTTCAAGCGATAATTCTCATTTAGTGAACCCACACAAACTATGTATATATATATATATATATATATATATATATATATATATATATATATATATATATATATATACACAGCTAGTATAAATGGTACAAAATACCAAAAAATATGTTTGTTAATCTGCCATGGTTTGGAAACCACCCTGTATTCCTATACAATTTTTCATATATTTTAAGTTTTCTGACCTTAATTATTATTCTTATTATTTTAGTATAACCTCTACCTAACCCTATTTAACCGATCCCCCTGACTAACCCCCACCATAATAACAACATATTAACTCCTTATTGTCAGGTAAAATAAATGAAACAAAAGTTTTTTTTTCTTGAGTCTCTCCCTAACTCATGATTACAGTAAGAAGAAGAAAGAGAATAGAGACATTTAATTTTATGCATGGAAGGATAGGCAATCCGCTTTAGACCGGTCATAGAGAGGTGAGCAACAGAGGTGACGTGGGACTGTTTTTAACTCATAAAGGGACAATGTTTCATTATTTTCCTGTTAAAATTAAATTTAATTTTGAAACCGGTTTGGAAACCTCTATGTGATCTATGTGATGCTTTATTTCCATTTTCCATTCGTATGAAAATTACTTCATATCTGTCACTCTGTGTAACAATCCTGAATCTGTATTATGAAGCAAATGCTGAAGTCGTCAGGGAATATTATTTTGTGCTTCCCAACGTAAATTTAAATTCTAATGCTAAATATTTGTATTAAAGCAAAACAGATGCTGTGGTGCAAAATGGGTAAATGTTATTTAATTGTTTGATTGGATGGAAGAGAAACCATAAAAATTGCTAACTTTTTATCTTAGATTAGCCATCTTTATATCTATAAGCTTCTCCCCATGCACTCCCTGGTACATTTAGCCACCACAACATACCTCTCAATAAACGATTCCTTCTTCGCAGTCTGAGGACCTGGATATGATGTCATATCTTGGCACTCTACACAAGGATGTGGCAACAAGAGAGCAAGTTTTAAGGGCAGGCCTGGACTGGTCATCTGGCAAAAAATGCTACTGCCCTGGTGGCCAATGGCACCGCATACTTACCTTTTCGGATGCTCCAGTGTGCAGCCACTGGCTGGATACATGCGGGTGCAAACTGTGAAAGTGTAAAAGCATAGCGTGTGGCCACATGTATCCAGCTGCAAGTCTTCTATCTTAAAGTGGTTGTTAAGATACTTAGGGGACAAGGTACAGTGGGGCAAAAAAGTATTTAGTCAGCCACCAATTGTGCAAGTTCTCCCACTTACAAAGATGAGAGAGGCCTGTAATTTTCACCATAGGTACACTTCAACTATGAGAGACAGAATGGGGGGAAAGAATACAGGAAATCACATTGTCTGATTTTTAAATAATTTATTTGCAAATGATGGTGGAAAATAATTATTTGGTCAATAACAAAAGTTATATACCCTTTATTGGCAATGACAGAGGTCAAACGTTTTCTGTAAGTCTTCACAAGGTTTTCACACACTGTTGCTGGTATTTTGGACCATTCCTCCATGCAGATCTCCTCTAGAGCAGTGATGTTTTGGGGCTGTCGCTGGGCAACACGGACTTTCAACTCCCTCCAAAGGTTTTCTATGGGGTTGAGATCTGGAGACTGGCTAGGCCACTCCAGGACCTTGAAATGCTTCTTACGAAGCCACTCCTTCGTTGCCCGGGCGGTGTGTTTGGGATCATTGTCATGCTGAAAGACCCAGCCACGTTTCATCTTCAATGCCCTTGCTGATGGAAGGAGGTTTTGACTCAAAATCTCACGATACATGGCCCAATTCATTCTTTCCTTTACACGGATCAGTCGTCCTGGTCCCTTTGCAGAAAAACAGCCCCAAAGCATGATGTTTCCACCCCCATGCTTCACCGTAGGTATGGCGTTCTTTGGATGCAACTCAGCATTCTTTCTCCTCCAAACACGACGAGTTGAGTTTCTACCAAAAAGTTCTACCTTGGTTTCATCTAACCATATGACATTCGCCCAATTCTCTTCTGGATCATCCAAATGCTCTCTAGCAAACTTCAGACGGGCCCGGACATGTACTGGCTTAACAGGGGGACACTGCATGATTTGAGTCCCTGGCGGCGTAGTGTGTTACTGATGGTAGCCTTTGTTACTTTGGTCCCAGCTCTCTGCAGGTCATTCACTAGGTCCCCCCGTGTGGTTCTGGGATTTTTGCTCGCCGTTCTTGTGATCATTTTGACACCACGGGGTGAGATCTTGCGTGGAGCCCCAGATCGAGGGAGATTATCAGTGGTCCTGTATGTCTTCCATTTTCGAATAATTGCTAACACAGTTGATTTCTTCACACCCAGCTGCTTGCTTATTGCAGATTCAGTCTTCCCAGCCTGGTGCAGGTCTACAATTTTGTTTCCGGTGTCTTTCGACAGCTCTTTGGTCTTGGCCATAGTGGGGTTTGGAGTGTGACTGTTTGAGGTTGTGGACAGGTGTCTTTTATACTGATAACAAGTTCAAACAGGTGCCATTAATACAGGTAACGAGTGGAGGACAGAGGAGACTCTTAAAGAGGATGTTACAGGTCTGTGAGAGCCAGATATCTTGCTTGTTTGTAGGTGACCAAATACTTATTTTACCGAGGAATTTACCAATGAATTCATTAGAAATCCTACAATGTGATTTCCTGTATTCTTTCCCCCCATTCTGTCTCTTATAGTTGAAGTGTACCTATGGTGAAACTTAAAGGCCTCTCTCATCTTTTTAAGTGGGAGAACTTGCACAATTGGTGGCTGACTAAATACTTTTTTTGCCCTACTGTAAGCCCGGGCTCAAGGCAGCTGCCCTTTTTGTCCTACATGAAAAACAACCCTGCTTTCAGTTAATGTATTACTTAGTATACATTAGTTTTTAGCCTTTGTGGAAAACAAAATATCATTGAATACAACATATTATGCAAATGTTGTTTTATTAAAATGCAAGCTTACTACAGTATGAATGTATTTAATACATTACTCAGTTTGCGTTTTTTTCCTGGAAATACCCCTCCTTTCTCTGCCCACCGATCACTGTACTCTTATGAACACTAACCTCAGGGCATAATCTTGCTGGATGTATCATTGAACTCTTTGTGTGCAGTTTAAATAGAGACTCATAACAGGGGTTAATGACTCAGTAAATACAATATGCATTCACTCTAACCAGGTTTAACATATTCTCATTTAGCTATGATCTTGAAACACAGAGTGATCTTTTCTTTTCTGTCGTTTTTAATTATGACATATTAATTCTTGAGTCATGAACATCTGTGCCATGCTAAAAATGTTTTTCAAAAGCCTTATTAAAGGACTTTACCATATATCAAGGAAGGGGACGGAGAGAATAGAATTATTATTATTTTTTTATTATTCCAAATAAAATAAAAACCTAAATATAGGAGACGTGACTGACGAAAGTTATGAAAAAAAGGTGTTTCATTAACTACCAATGTCAGAACTATGAAACCTTTATTGAGCTCAGTCTTATGTAAAAAGATCCTGAAAACACATGACTCTAAAATAGAGTAATAGTGTCACGCTACCGACAGGGAGATCCTCCGGTTCCCTCGGCCGGCAACGGCAGCCGCCGCGAGGTAGGGGGAGACCCCCCACTTCGGTCCGGCAGCCGCCGCAAAGAAGAGGGAGACCCCCCGCTTCGGAGCGGCAGCAGCAGCCGCCGCGAGGTAGGGGGAGACCCCCCGTTTCAGCACGGCAACCACAGCCGCAGCCACCGCGCAGAAGGGGGAGACCCCCCGCTTCTGCACAGCAGACGCAGACGCCGCGAAGAAGGGGGAGACCCCCCGCTTCTGCACAGCAGACGCAGCCGCCGCGAAGAAGGGGGAGACCCCCCGCTTCTGCACAGCAGCCGCTGCAACTTGAAGGAGGACTTACCTCATCCACGCCGCGTTCCCAGCAGCTTCAGCCGGAGTACAGGTCCGGCTCTGGTGTCCGGACACTTTCTTCTTCACGCCACCTAGTGGCGCCGGCAGATACTACATCGACCTATATTGGGAGATTACGTGAACGCCACACACAAGATGGACGCGCAGGAAGTGACGTATCGGCAGTTTGAAAATTTGGCGGGAAATCCCTAATTAGTGCCCTAACTCCTGGGCCTATTTAAGAGACGCTCTAACACTCAGACTTTGCCTTCTGATGGTCGTGCCTATCTCGGTAGTGCCTTCCCAGTACGCGTTCCTGTTGTTTCCTGTTATTTGACCTCGGTTTATTCCACGACTATCCTGCTCTCCGGTATCCTGACCTCGGCTATTCCTACGATGATCCTGCTCTCCGGTATCCTGACCTCGGCTATTCCTACGACGATCCTGCTCTCCGGAATCCTGACCACAGCTCTCTGGACCATCCTTTGCCAGTCCTACCTGACTTCGGTGTCTCCTCTGTACGCTGTGCCGTGACAAATAGGACTTATTTATTGCTACCTGCTGAAGAAGCCTCCTGAGTGTAGTAAAAAGAACAACTCTAAATTTGAGGTTCCTTAAGGGAACATTTTAAGAGGGAGAAATCTCTGATATTAGAAATGTGTTCAGTGATACACAAACTGTGAAACATAGTACATGTATTGATTTAAAAAATAAAAAGTGATAAACAAATATGTGAAAAAGTGACAGATCCCAATGCCATAAAAGCTAACTACTCAAATGTAAAACTAACAACAAAAACTGCATGTAAAATAATTGTAAATGCTAACCAGATAATACCGGTTAGTATTTGCAAAAGCCAACTACATAATTGTGGTATAATTACAGTGCCGACTTGACTTGCAGCAACTCTGCGTAGCAAATAAGTTGAGCCTCTCTAGATGACATTATTTTTTGGTTAGACTCTTTTGAGACTAAAGCATGCCGTGAGAACAGAATGTATAAAACTGGAGTGGGAGTAATAAAGTATTAAGCACTAAGGAAAAACTTTAAACACAGAGGACAAATTAGTGATTGCAATAAATGCTCCATAAAATAAGAGTGATGAGAACTAAAGGTGCGACTTTAATTATTGTTGGAATCCAACTAAAAAAAATAAATGCTCTGGGTAGACAACTATTCCATCAGAAATACGGAGTACAGCTAGAACATGCCAGGAGATAATAAAAATATTTCAAAACTTTGTAAGATTTTTTTTTGTTTTAAACAATAATCAAATACAACAAACATCTGAGATGCTTACCAAGAACAGACTGCCATAGTTTGGCCTATGGTGCGGTCCTGCTTGTTAAAATATAAATGCTCTGAGTACGCAACTATTCCATTGAAAATAAAATCAGGAGTACAACTAGAATACACCAGTAAATAAAATGAAGTAAAAACAATAATGAAACACACAATTTTGCAAGGTACATGTGTATGTACAAGCCTATGTTTCGGCATCAAATGAGCATTTTTTTATTTAATTTGCCTTCATAGTTTATTGGTATTGACATGTGCTTTACTTTATCCTTTGTACATGTTTCTCCAATGGTACACAATAAGTGCTGGAAAAAATATTTTTCCTGCCCTACCTACTTGTATGTCTAATATAAAAGATACACTTTTCATTTTTGACTTTTTGAATCCGTACTTATTTCCAAGCTATGCATTCTAAGAATCCCTTTTATACTTGTTGTTTTATCCTCCAACCCTTGAGTCATTAAGTAACTTTGGATTGCCATCTTTTTTTTCTCTTTACAAGAATAATGTGTAAGATACTTGGTAAAATCTTATACGTAATCAATAAGTGCATACATGCCTTTTTTCACCACTCACATCATTAGCTTGTTTTGAAATAAATCAAAGAATTTTGTTTTTCTCCTTACAGAAAATAGTGGGTCCCATTTGCATAACATAACAAATGTCTGGCTTCATGACATTGCTACAATAAGACTAAGTCCTCTTAACCCCTTACGGACCAGGCTATTTTTTTATTTTTTTGTACCCTTTGTGACCATGGCTGTTTTAAAATCTTTACAGTGCTTGTGTTTAGCTGTTATTTTCTCCTCTCCCATTTAAGGAACCCACACAAGTTATATACTGTTTTGTTTTCAGGAAAAGAAGGGCTTTCTTCAGATACCATTTTTTGCTCATATTATCTAATGCTTTATAAAAAATATGAAAATTGAAAAAAGCAATTCTCACCTTTATTTGAAAAATATTTTACTTGTCTACACAAGCTAAGGAAAAACCCTGCTAACTCGCTTCTACTATTTGTCCTGGGTTTTGCCAGTTATAGGGCAATAAGTACAAGTAGCTATTTTTTTTCAAATCTGATCATTCTGCCCCATGTGCTATTTGGGAGATCTTTGAAGCTAGCCAATGCAATTTACCCCATCAAATCATATATTTTTGTAAACTAGACATCCCAGGGTATTTCACATGCTGGTATTTTAACCCCTTTAATGCATTAATTCTACTATCACCCTTTGACAAACTTTGTGGTAGTAATTTATTTTGTGTTTATTTATCACACAAATTGTAATTCAGGTATACATTTACAGCTCCTGGTACATGTCACTGGCAAATAACACCCCAATATGTGTTTAGCAACATCTCCTGAGTACAGTGGTCCTTCTGCCTCCATGTCCTAGTTCAGACATCTTTAAAGCTGGCCAATGGAATTTAACCACATATTTTTTGAAAACTAGACACAACCAAGGTATTTTAACCATTTCCCTTAATGAATTCTACCACTAGCCTTTGCCAAAGTTTGTGGTAGTAATTTTTTGTATATTTTTTCACACAAATTGTACTTTTGTTGTACAGGTATGAATGTTTGATGTCTTTT
Organism: Spea hammondii; assembly: GCA_029215755.1. Lineage (NCBI taxonomy): Eukaryota > Metazoa > Chordata > Amphibia > Anura > Pelobatidae > Spea > Spea hammondii. The sequence goes on from JARDYJ010000002.1 coordinate 117,314,184, forward strand.
TAAAATTTTTGAATGTGATATATTTGTATACTCAATTTAAGATCACTTCATTGCAAGCATAGACTGTTTAGTAACTTACTCATGCTGATTACTCATATTCTAATTAAAACATAGGTAAGGTGTGCGAATAGACACTTTTAATCATCGATGAAGAAAATTAAGAAAAAATACCTTTTAAGATAAATACCTTTCAATACATGGTCTAAAAACAGGTGTCCTTAGGGTTGCCAATGTACCCACTTTAGAATAAATATATTAATTTCAAATGTTTCTTTCTGGTAATGCTATAGATTACAATATTTGATTAAAATATTCAGATTATAATATCTGTGTTCATGAATAGGGATCCGATGATTTCTATTACCTACAATTACTAATGTAATAAACTACATGATACTGCCATTGATCACTTTCCAAACATTGGCCAAATGCAGGAGACATTCTCTGTGGTGAAAAGGGTGATAATTCCCCTTTCTGGATAGCAAATATTCTACTGTCTCCTAAACCTTAGTGATATTTTTCAAGCCTTGTGTATCAATGAAATAGAAATATTCATTTATTTTCCCTACCAAAAAGGCCTTGCCATGCATCCGCAATAAAAGTGTGCTTTCCACATGATCTACAGTCAGAGAAGCATGTGAAAAACCAAAGGATTCATTGCACCATCTGTTTAAATTATGGAAGTCCACATGCAGCTTCGGTTGTGTTGTGAAAACAGATGGAGCACTCTAAATAATCTGAACTGTAATCATTCTACACAGGGCCATTATAAGGCTCCTGATAAATATTTTTTATTACATCAGGAAAGCTGAGCACAACACAGGTCCTCCACAAATTGGAAAGAGTTATGTTTGTTGTCTATTTTTGCAGGGAAAAGTAGAATAACTGTGTATCCCTAATGTAATAAGGCATTGTTTTGTTTCGTTCCCAGAACTACACTTGATATTTTACTAACGACTAATGCTTAAACAGATGATAATGAACTGATAACCTTGCAGTGAGATGTAACTTCCCTTCAGGGAAGATGTAATGCTACATAGAAATGCTTTGAAAATGATATAAAGGTTGCTAGAGAAACTGCAGCTAATATCTTTACTATATAAAGCATATTGAGCTGCGCAGTAAGTTTGAAGGTCACCAGAGAAGCAGTTGAACTAAAGTGATAGATCTCTACGCCAACACAGTAAGCTAAAGTGTAACTGTAGCCAACGCTGGCATTTAGAATGTAGCCGGTAATGCTTTGTTGGGTAAGGAATATTTTTATGATCTTTAAAATGCACAAATGCAATTTTTGCAATTTTGTTTCTTTTTTTGTATACCATCAACATTTTACCACCTGTGCAAATCAAATCTAAATTTGTAAATTTATGAGTGAGGCATAAATGAAAGTACACTCCAATTTAGATTTTGCAAGTTGTTTCACATTTCATATATGTATAAAATCCTGAAAATGCTAAAATCATATTTTAATTATTTTTTTTTGCATAGCATCAATATTTACCCCCCATGTGAATAGATAGCTCAGTCCTTATTTGACCCAATAAAAAAAGGAATACCATTGGGCTTTTTTTTAAACAAAAAAAGTACTGATAGTGGGATTACAACCACTTGAACACTCTGAATTAGTGAAAAGCAAATTTCTTAGTGCTTTTTACTTTTTGTATAGATTTTCTATTCTAACCACATAACTGGTTTATTTAGATGTGGTTTGTTTAACCACTTGCATTAAATAATTAAAAAAGGCTGGTTTGTTAATTTGTTTTGCTTGCTGAAAGCACTTTCATGAAGTGCCTGTGATTAATGGGCCACTGGGCTTCAATTACTAGGATAGCTTTTACGGTTGCCAGTCCAGTACAGCCTACAAGAGAGTGCCAGCATAAAAGTGTGTGCCTAGTTGTCATTTTTCTTGGTACATTGATTTTTTCTGATGTCTATAGACAAGCCATCCCAGAAAACAAGCATATTGGCTAAGGTCTGCACCCCTTCTCTGCAAAAGCCACTGTTAAGTATTGTTCTGTTAAGATTATAGTTATGCATTTGAAAAAATATGATCTCTTCTGTCACGTTAACCCTTTATGGCTGAGGACTCATGAGGATATGTTTGAGTTGAGGAGGGGGCACTAGTGGATTTCTGATGAGACTCCTTACCTGCCTGCCCAGTCCCTTCTTATGTCTAAGTAACCCTGTGCTGATTGGGGGCCACAGGGTTACCAGGAAACCCCGTCTGGTCTGCCGGAACCAGACTCCCACTAAAGCTCGGCTAGTACTTGGGTGGAAAAATGAAAGGGTTAATCACTTGAGCAATTTAGCTTTCAGCGGCAAGGAAGATCTCTATGGCGGACCAACTCAGTCCAAGTACGGGTCTCTGTCATATTTTCCATCTAATCAATCCATTATAATTCAGAAGAAAAGCATCTTGTTAAAAATATGTTTAATTAGCCAAACACTGTGTGACCATGACTATCACTAAGCAGTTACCATTCAAATTTATCGTAATGCTAAATAACGTTAACAGTGGATATTTAGGACTTTTTTTTTTAACATTTGGGTTGGACAACCATTACCCTAAGAAATATCATAAGGATACTGCTAAATCAAAACACTGCTTGATACGCATTACATTAGTTATACTAAGATATTAAATAAAGATGAGTAATCTGGCTGTTTTTCTTTTTCCGGATAAAGTTAATAGATCTCCTAAATTGGTTTATACTAAATAAACTAAAATGAAATGAGTCACTAAAAAATATTAAACATAAACAATTGGAGCAGATGTCGGAAAAAGCAGACAAAGAAAGAAGGCAGAAGAACATAAAGAGGCAAGAGAAGAAGTAGAGCTGCGTAAAAGGAGACAGGGATATGAAAACAGTTGGTAGAGAAGGTAGGGAGAGAGAGTGTAAGAAAGAATGAGTGAAAGTATGAAAGGCGTGAAAGCAATGAAATGCAAACAAAAATTCAGAGCTGTCTGCTTAGTTTTTATTTGTTTCATCGGGGGTCTCTACTCGTTTTCGAACATTCATACAAATTGCCAAAAAATGTACATTCATAGAAATCTAAATGCACAAGTCTAGTGGCAAATCGTAATGCTCCCATTGTTCTTTATAGAAGAATCTAATTAACTACAATTTCCACAGCACTTTGGGGTATTTTCCATAAAAAATATTATCTGATATGGTTTGGGAGAAAATACCTGTATAAAATAAGTTATTACTTTAATTAAATTGTTTGTGTTTTTTTAAGATATAAGCTGCTTTTCAGAGTGAGGGAGGCATGTTTGCCAAAGAAAATAGCCAGCATATTACATGACAAATGTTAACTGCAGTTCACTTGTGATAGAGCATCCATCATCTTGACATTCATTTGTGCACCTGATCTGTACTGTCATTATTAAAATCAGAAGGTGAAGTAACACTTCTTGTATGTTTTTTGTTGTCTTGTATATAGTTCTTGTTATACTTATTTTAGCTTTAAATGCTATAATTGCATACTTGCAACAATAAAGCACTTGAATGGACAGTAGGCTAAAGAAAACAAATACTCTTTTATGATTTTCTGTTTATTTTAATAACATACCGTATTTATTGGCGTATAACACGCACCCTCGTATAACATGCACCCTCATTTTAACACGGAAATTTGAGTAAAAAAGTTTAAATAATAAAAAACTCAGACACACACACTAAGACACACACACACTCAAACACACATTAAGACACACACTCAGACACACACACAGACACACACACATTCATTTTATATATTGCCAATATAACTGCCCCTAAATTAACCCTAAACACCCCATCAACCATAACTGCCCCTGAATTAACCCTAAAGACCCCGTTATCCATAACTGCCCTTAAATTAACACTTAAGACCCCATCAACCATACCAATTTATTAGGTAATGTATC
>JARDYJ010000002.1:117923093-118210593 GCA_029215755.1 Spea hammondii
TATCTTATTTAATTACTTAATTAAATTCAATTTAAATAACAAAACAAACAAACACATTGTTCCCAAATATCTTGAACTATACAAAGAGCCCAGGCTGACTTAAACACTACTGGTATATGATCCAACTACTACAATTGCCCTTGCTGAAAACTATCTTGGAATTGTATGTGATAAAAGCTTTACAGAGTAACTGCATAGTAACCTTCTGATGTTTGGGCTGATTCCGATGCAGTGTTTCCGGTGGGATAAGGAGAAATGAAGGGATTTTGGTTACGCTAATGTCAAGTCAGAGTTGAAAAATATAAACCTGGGTAATTTAGAAATAATCAAAAAATGATGTTTTAAGTGCTAGATTTAATTTATTTAATCTCTTTAAGAGAGCTTGTGAATTATCGGATGTATACCGTATTTGCTCGATTATAAGACGACCCTGATTATAAGACGACCCCCCAAATCTTAATATTAATTTAGGAAAAAAAGAAAAAGCCTGAATATAAGACGACCCTATAGGAAAAAAGTTTTACCAGTAAATGTTAATTCATTTAAACACTTTTTTTAATAAAAGCTATGCTTGAGAAAAATATTTTGGTTTTATTTCCTTCTATTTTCCAACCTGTCCCCCAGTTATGCACATCTGCCCCAGAAGTGCCTTATACCCCCTATATGCCACTGTGCCCCATGATATGCCTTTTAACCCTCTAAATGCCACAGTGCCCCATAATATGCCTTTTAACCCTATATGCCACTGTGCCCCATGATATGCCTTTTAACCCTATATGCCACTCTGGCACTTAGAGGGTTAAAAGGCATATTATGGGGAAGAGTGGCATATAGGGAGGTTTAAGGCATTTCAGGAGGCAGAGTGGCATTAAAGGGGTTAAAAGGCATTTCACAGAGCACTCTGCCTCCAGAAATGCCTTACACCCCCCATTTAACACTCCCCCTCCCTCCTCCAAACTTACCGGTGCTTCTGAGTTGGGGGGGGCGCATAACACAGGAGGGTCCAGGTCCCCTGCATCTGAGCCCCAGGTGCTTAGTCCGGGCAGCATGTAGAGCTCCACGCGAATCGCGTAGAGCTCTAAGCACCGGGGACACAGAAGCACCGGTACGTTGGAGGGGGCATAACACAGGAGGATGCAGGTCCCCTGCATCCTCCTGTGTTATGCCCCCCCCCTCCAACTTACCGGTGCTTCTGAGTCCCCGGTGCTTAGTCCGGGCAGCGTTTAGAGCTCTACGCGATTGTATCGTGTAGAGCGTAGAGCTCTACACGATACAATCGTGTAGAGCTCTACACACAGCCCGGACTAAGCACCGGCGACTCAGATGCACCGGTAAGTTGGGTCGGGGGTTAACACAGGAGGATCCAGGTCCCCTGCATCTGGGTCCCCAGTGCTTAGTCCGGGAAGCGTGTAGAGCTCTACGCGATTGTATCGCGTAGAGCTCTACACGCAGCCCGGACTAAGCACCGGGGACTCAGAAGCACCGGTAAATTGGGGGGGGGGGATTAACACAGGAGGATCCAGGTCCTCTGCATCGCTGCGGGGGATCTGGATCTTAGTCTCATAATCAGACCTATTTGAGGTCTGATTATAAGACGACCCTGATTATAAGACGAGGGGTATTTTTCAGAGCATTTGCTCTGGAAAAAACCTCGTCTTATAATCGAGCAAATACGGTACTATGATTTATTAGTTCTCTCAATATAATCAGTTGATATCTCCTGTAATAAAAAAGGACATTGGTCGAAGGCTAAATCACTTGTAACTCCCAGTAACTACTATATCAGGGGCGTCCAACACCTCGAGGTGCGGCCCGCGTGAGATCGGCAGCCAGGATCACAAGAGCCCTGCTGCTTACTTGTGGGAGGGTCCATTCTCCGCTCCAGTCCTGCCTCCTCTGTGTGGAGAACGAGGGAGGCCCCTGCTGAAGTCTGTGAGTGGCATCGAGAGCTGTAGAGCAGGTAAGGGGGTGGGGTAGGTTGTGTGAATGAGTATGTCTGATTGAGGGAATGTGAATTAATGAATTTGTGTGATAGCATGGATGTGTAAGTGCTGGAACCTAGGCATGATGGGACTGTAATTGCTGTTAGCAATCACACTCCTATCATGCCAAGTCAGCCAGTACATGCTGAAACCTGGCTAGCTGCCCCCCTTGTATATTGATGCTGCCAGCAGTATGGGGTCTGCACTTACAGCCATCCTGTACCAGCTGTATTGGCTGACTTGGGATGATAGGAGTGTGCTTGCTAACAGGTAACAGCAATCTGCTAACAGCAATCACAGTCCCATCATGCCTAGGTTCCAGTATTTACTGGTTTCCTGGGTATAAAAAGAGTTTGCTGTTAGCAATCACACTCCTATCATGCCAAGTCAGCCAGTACATGCTGAAACCTGACTAGCTGCCCCCCTTGTGTATTGATGCTGCCAGCAGTATGGGGTCTGCACTTACAGCCACCCTGTACCAGCATGTATTTGGCTGACTTGGGATGATAGGAGTGTGATTGCTAACAGCTAACAGCAATCACAGTCCCATCATGCCTAGGTTCCGGCATTCACTGGTTGCCTGGGTATAAAAAGAGTGTGTTTGATTTATGAGCTTCTGCAAGTGGGTTTGGCACGCTGCTGCACTTGCTGTTTTTCGCGAATGTGCCTTACTTTTCCTGAACACTCGGCGTGATCGGACTCGTTGCAGGGCGGTTTTCCTTTAGTTGGCTAACGTGTTAATTTTTTTTTTTTTTTTTTTTTTTTTTTAATTATTATTATTATTATATTCTTATTATTCTTATATTATTATTATTCTTATTATACATTATTATTATTATTACCGCGATGTTGCACTTATTGATTTTCATGCTTGTGCCTTACTCTTCCTGTACCTTCTACGTGATTGGCGGCTTTCCACGGCAGCTTTCGTCTAGTAGGCTACCATTTATTATTCACGCTGCGGCATTGCATTAACCCCCCCCCCCCTTTTTTTTTTTTCTTTTTTTTTAATTATTATTTATTTATTTATTTATTTATTTTATTTTTTATTTATTTATTTTTTTTACGATGCCTAAAGGGGGTACGTTTATGCGTTTATGAGCCCAGGGGGGGCATCCTGGTTGCCCTGGGCGATTGCTTTATAAGGGATCTGTATACTCTGTCTATCGGATTGCCGTTGTGTACAACCTTATGTGCTCATGCAAGTGGGTATAGCTAGCTGTTGAACTTATTGCTTTTCACGGATGTGCCTTAATTTTTCTGTACACTCTGCACGATTGCAAACGCTACGGGGCAGCTTTCATTTCTAATAATTATTATTTTCGCTGCGGCGCTCCCTTTTTTTTTTTTTTTTTTTTTTTTTTTTTTTGTTTCGGCTGCCTACAGGGGGTTACCTTGCTACGTTTCTTAGCCCGGGGAGGGCATGCTGGTTGGCCTGGGAGACTATTTTACAATCGAACTAATTATTCTGTACATTAGGTTCTCACTGTGTGTAAAACTTATGTGCTTATACAAGTGGCTGTAGCATGCTGCTGAACTTATTGATCTTCACTGATGTACCTTACTCCTCCTGCACACTCTGAGTGTCTGGACACATTGCCAGACAGTTTTCGTTCTGTAGGCTGCCGTTTTTTTGTTTTTTTGTTTTTTTTTCTTTTCCTTTTTTCCTCTTTCTCCTCTCTTTTCTTTATGATCGAGTGGCGGGTCGAGTGGCGGGAGGTGCTTGTGGTGTTCTTCACTAACATAGCTTATACTGTGGTTTGTGTTGTGTTCTGTTTCCGGTTGGTTCAGCTCATTGATTCTGACTATGTGAGTTGCGGCTGCGGGGTAATGTGGAGTTCTTGTTACCTCTAGTTTTTGGTTTCTTCCGACTCATTTTGGTTCTCTCCACCTTGCTGCCGCTTTGGGCGGGGCTTCTACTACCCCCCTAGCAGGTCGGACTCCATCTTGCTGGACGCCTGGCTTTGTTGCCGCCGTCCTTTCCGACAACTGCTGCTACGCGCTTCTTGCGCGGGTTACCGTTAGTGTCTTGTGTGTTTCTCCTCCCTGTGTTGTGTGTTCCTCCCTGGCCTTTCTCTTTTGTTACCTGTTGCCCACCCCTTTTCTTTTTCGTGTCTTACTCCCCCCCCTCCCTCTTTACCTCCCTTTCTCCCACCTCCTTGTTGTTTTATTTTTGTCTTTTTCTTTATTTGCTTGTGATTTTTTTTTTTTTTTTTTCTTTCTTTTCCTCTCTTTCTCCTCTCCTCTTCCTCTCTCTCTCTCTTCCTTTCGCGTTTTTCCACGCTCACGTTCTCTTTGCTAGCTTCTCATCATGCCCCGTCTCGCCTCCGCCTTTCGGGCAGTGGACTTGGTTGCTCTTAGCCTCAATGTTAGGGGCCTTAACTCACCGGAGAAGCGGTCAAGGGTTTTCCGGACCCTATGCAAAGCTAACCCTTCGGTGGTGTTCCTCCAGGAAACTCATTTTCGCGGTGGACATGCCCCAGTGTTTCGTCACCCGGCCTTCCCGCAGATATACACGAGTAATTTTGTGGATTCTAAGTCCCGCGGCACGGCTATCCTGCTCTCCCGTCGTGTTCCCTTTCTTATGACTGCACAACAGGAGGACCCTGGAGGCAGGTTCACGTTTGTCAAGGGCACTGTTCATGATCAGGTGTTCACCTTCGCATCGATATATCTCCCCAACAGGGGACAGTGCTCCGCCCTGTCTCGTATCCTTCGCGCTCTTATGGGCTTCAAGGAGGGCGTATTGATTGCGGGAGGGGACTTTAATGTAACGCCCGACCACAGATTGGATTCGACAGCGCGCTCGCCCCTTACTCCACCATCCCATGTCAAGCAGTTTAACTCTATTTTGCGCCGATACAGGCTTGTTGATTGTTGGCGAGCGTTTCATCCGGGTGAGCGTGATTTCACTTGTTATTCTGCTCCGCACCGGTCATATTCTCGGATTGATCTGTTCTTGATGGAATACTATCACTTGGGTCAGGCTGAAGGGTGTTCTATCGGTGTTGCTGAGATATCAGATCATTCCCCAGTGACCCTGCGACTTCGGGCTCCCCTTTATAAGCCTTCCACTACTTCATGGCGCCTTAATGACTCTCTCCTGACTAATGACGATGTGGTTCAGGCTGCTTCGGAGCTGCTGTCCCATTTTTTCCTAGATCATGCCGATTCGGAGGTGAGCTGCCCCGCAGTTTGGGAGGCTCACAAGTGCACGGTCCGGGGGCTCTTTATCAGTAAGGCATCTTACTTTAAGAAACTCCGCTCCCGGGAGATATCCGATCTTTCTCAGCGAATCGCGGACGTGGACGCTCTCCACAAACGCACCTGCGACGATTGCACATATCTCGAGCTACTCACCTTGCGGCAACGCTTGAATACTCTTCTCAACCACGATATTCAGAGATCGTTCCTCCGCACTCGTTCCCTTTTTTATGAACATGGCAACAAGAGTGGCCGTCTCCTAGCTAAGGCGCTGCGCTCCAAACAGCAATCTCTATATGTTAGTAAGATCAAAACTCCTGGGGGCCTGGTTTCCTGCTCTCCCACTGACATAGCGGACGCCTTTTGCCATTATTATCGCTCTTTATATAATCTCCCTGTTGGCTCCTCGGGTTCTGGGCGGGACTCTCTCATACGTGAATACTTAGGCAAACATATCTGTCGTAAACTGACTGCGGAACAGTCGGCGGCCCTGGAGGGGGAGATTGGTGAGGAGGAGGCGTGGGCGGCGGTGAAGTCGATGTCGGCGGGAAAGGCTCCGGGGCCGGACGGCCTCCCCTTGCGGTATTATCGCATTTTCTGGGAGCAGTTGAAGGTCCCCTTTGTGACTCTTCTTAATGCTGTGCGGCAGGGAGACCTCTTGCACCCCCATTCGTTGATGGCGACGATTGCTGTGTTGCCTAAGGAGGGGAAAGACCCTTTACTGTGTCAAAGCTATCGGCCTATATCTCTCCTGAACGCAGATTTAAAAATCTTCGCTAAGGTCCTGGCTTCTAGACTGCAGGGTGTGTTGGGCTCCTTGATTCATCCTGATCAGTCGGGTTTTATCGTTGGCAGGGAGGGGCGTGACGGGACCTATAGGGCATTGAATTCGATTCACCTTGCCCAAGCGACGGGACAAAAAATACTTCTCTTGTCAACGGACGCCGAAAAGGCGTTCGACAGGGTGGCTTGGGACTTTCTGTTCCAGACCCTCCGGACCATGGGTTTCGGACGGTTTTGGCTTCATTGGGTCATGTCGTTGTACTCTGCCCCTTCTGCACGAATTCGCCTGAATGGGGCCCTCACAGATTCCTTTCCGATCCGCAACGGCACCAGGCAGGGATGTCCTCCTTTTTGCCATCGCTCTGGAGCCTTTCCTACAGGCGGTTCGGGATGACCCTGGCATCCACGGCCTGACTTGTTCTGGCCGCGAACTGAAGGTGTCGGCGTACGCTGATGATTTGCTTTTTGCGATCTCGCAACCGGTAGTCTCCCTCCCGCACTTGCATGGCGCGCTCAGGCTGTTTGGCTCCCTCTCCAACTTTAAAATCAACACAGACAAATCTGAGGTAATGGATATTTCTTTGTCCGCAGCTGACTCCCGTGCTGTTGGTGCTTCCTATCCGTATCGGTGGTGTCGTGGTTGTCTTAAATATTTGGGGGTCTGGATTCCTACGGACCTCTCCTCTATCTACAGGGTCAATTTCCCCAGTCTCCTACTGCGCCTACGTCGCGACCTCCGGCGCTGGGATCTCTCTCACGTGTCCTGGCATGGGCGTGTTAATGTCATCAAAATGAATGTCCTGCCGAGGATATTGTATCCTTTTCAGACGCTGCCGGTGACCATTCCGAGTTCCTTTTTTTCTGAGTTACGCACGCTCGTTACGAGCTATGTTTGGCGGGGGTCTCGCCCTCGGCTACGCTATGCGGTGCTTACGCGCTTGAAAGACAGCGGGGGACTTTCCCTGCCTGACTTTTTCAAGTATTACTGTGCTACCCACTTATTGCGACTGTTGGAATGGAAGTTTCAGCCGTCTTCTAAACTCTGGATTGCTATGGAGCAGGCTGATACACCTTTCTCCCTGCCTGGTAGCGTGGGGCTCCGACCTGGGGCCCTCCGTCTTTCCTCTTGCCCGAATCCTTTTGTGCGGGCTACTCTGGGGACTTGGCGTCGACGTCACGTCGGTGGGGCGCTTTCTTCCTTCCCGTCCCCGCTGACCCCTGTTGCTGGGAACACGGATTTCCCTCCGGGGCTGGAGAGGGGATACCTCGACTCTCTTATGCTGTCTCCGGACACTACTCTGTCCGCCGTGTGGGATGGTGCTGCTGCCCTGCCTTTCGAGCGGGCTGCTCCTGCCGCTGAGGGCACTCTGATGCAGCGCTTCCGCTATGCGCAGATCTCTCGCTATGTTCGTTCGGTTCCGGGCAAGCATCATCTTTCCAGACCTCTTACCCCTTTTGAGCAACTTGTCCGGCAATCTTGTGTCCCCAGAGGGGGGATCTCCGTCCTCTATCACATGCTGTTGGTGAAAGACTCTCTGGTCCCTCCGGTGTTCATGGGACGCTGGGAGGCTGACCTGGGGGAACCGCTCTCGGAACCCCAGTGGTTGAAGGTTTGCGTCTTGGCCCACAAATGCTCTGTTGCTACTCGCTATCAGGAGACGGCTTACAAGCTCTTATCTCGGTGGTATAGGACTCCAGTGGCGGTTAGTCGGGTTGTACCGGGGAGTGATCCCGCCTGTTGGAGATGCGGGGAGGATAGTGGCACTTACCTGCACATGTGGTGGAGTTGTAGCGCACTTCAGCCCTTCTGGTCTGGGGTTTTCCGGTGTTTGGAGGAGGTTACGGGTGAGGAGATTCGGCCTTCCCCAGGCTTTGGGCTCCTCCTCCATTCTGAGAGGTCGTTGAGTAGTATGAAACGCTCCGTTCTCCGTCATCTTATTAATGCGGCCCGTAGCCTCATACCGCTGTATTGGAAGCGCCCTATGGCCCCACCCCTGCGCTTGTGGGTTTCACGGGTGGAGGAGATCCGGACTTTGGAGGAGCTGATTCACCTGGCTTCTGACAGGATGGAGGCGTACACGATGACGTGGGCATGCTGGCTCTCCTTTCTCTCCTCTCCTGTGCTTGTGTCGTTTCTTCAGTGATGGCGCTTGGCTTCCTGATATCTGTTTCTGCATTACTGGCTCTTTGCTTTTTCTTCTCTTTCTCTTTTTTCCCTTCCCGTCATAATAATGTTTTGTTTTTTTTTTGTTTTTTTTTCTCCTCGCCATTTTCCTGTTTCCCCTTTCTTCTCTCCTCTGTCTCCCTCCTTTTCGTGTGTGTTTAGGTGTTTCCCTCTCCATCACATGGTCTCGCGACAATTTGGCTCACGGGCTTTGATCTTTGGCCTCCATTGCCTCTTACTCCACATTGCCTCGCGTTGCTTGTCATCTTTTGTGCTCCTCCTGGAGGAGGTTGTACTTGGAACGTATCTCTTACTGCCAATTTGTGCCTTATTATGTGCCTGACTCCTGGCCATATCACTGACGCTGCATTTTTCATGTGATGTTCCCTTCTGTTATTGTGTTGTCTGTGTCCTTTAATCAATAAAATGTTATTTACCTAAAAAGAGTGTGTTTGCTGTTAGCAATCACACTCCTATCATGCCAAGTCATATTGTTGATTTTTTTTGTCCAATTGTGGTGTGTTACTTTTAATAAAAGTGTGGTGGACAAAAAATACAATGCCTAGCCAACCAGTACATACTGGAATCTGGGTATGCCTGAGATTGCTGTTAACAATCATAATATAGAATTTTTTTGTACAATTTTGGCATGTAACTTACTTTTATTAAAAGTATGTGTGGGGGGTCACTTTCAGTTTTGGCTAAGTGAACCCTGAATTTTCGTTTTTGGTCCAGAATTTTCATTTTAGTGCATCCCTAAAATTAATAGAACTATTTTATTTTTACTTATCCAGAATCCTGAATTTGTAGGCCCAGAAATCCCAGAAATCAGTGAGAGGAAAAGTAAAGGTTTTGTGTCATTTACTTTATTTTAATCTGCATATCTTATTAAAGGCCATATTTTCTCTCAGTGAAAAATGAGTGCGGCCCTCGCACGTATACTATTCTGATGAAGTGGCCCACTGCAGAAAAAACTTGGACACCCCTGTACTATATATATATGAGAAAGAAACATATGTTGAGAATTTAAGCACGTATAAATCAAAAGTTGAGGTATACAAATAATTACACTAGAGCCCCAGGAGGGTGACTATGTGACACGGTTGGGAAACCTAAGCTTGAAGTATGTTTTTTATTTCTAGAGCCTTGACCATATGCGTTTTATGTTATTCTGCACATGCTCTAGAAGGTAGCAATTTTATTATACAGTAGATATCATTTCAATCTATCTCTTAGTAATATCATATTAAACAATACATCCCCACACCAAATATTGGTTTGATTTAGATTTTTCTGCTGTTTGCTCACTTTGCATTTTGTTACGTCATAAAAATAATCTATTACCATGTCTATTTTTGAAAGCATTCTTACTTAACAGCATTTTTTCACACCTGCTTAACACTTTTGCACAGTACTGTATATTAAATACCTGCTTTTTTCAGCAGCGACTCCTGTACCAAATCCTACATAAAAGTAGAAAAAAATGAGTCTTTTCTTCCAAATAATAATGTACAATGCATTTACATTCAAATCTTTGTATAGTTCAAGTGTTTTTTTTTGGTTATTTAAGTTTAATTTGCTTAAGTAATTAAATAAGATAATAAGTATACATTGAACTGTATCACATGGGTGGTGTCACGCAATGTAAACAGGTATCCTTTTAAGTTGGCATGTTGTATATACTGTACTGTTGATGCAAAGCGCCAGTTAACTACAGAACTTCAGTTAATAAACTTCAACTAGATTGTGAAGATGCATAATATGTCTATGTGCTAATAGTATCGGAAAAAATCACATGAAATTACCTAATCCAATCAAACTTGTAACACCTAAACAACATTGTTTAATTCCCATATATGAAAAATTGTACAAATTTCCTTCTGAACATTGATGAAAATGTCTACTTACAGGGGATTTCACATTATTGCAATTAATATCTGAAATACGTTCTTACACGTTCACGTAAACTCCTACAAGTTTGACAGACATATTGAATTTTCCGTTTCTTACAAGTAATTCAATAAATAACATATTTAGTATTAGTTATTTTATGTTATTTTAAATTGTTGATTTTTTTATAGTGGAATAAAAAGTTTTTGATATATTCACGTACTTGCAGCATGCACATAATTTTGAACCACACCGACACATCCCTATTGTTGTTAACCATGTAGATCCCATCTTAGTATTTAGAATTGTTATGTGAAGAACAGGCTTTTCTAGATACATATTTCATAGAATCCATCTTCTTCAAGCCTCTTCTTAATTTATGATCTGCTTTTAAAATACAAATGTTATTCTGAATAATACTAATACTAATTTTATCAAACTCCAACCTTTAATCAATTATAAAAGATAAAGTGTATTTTTCTTTGTTGTCTTTCTTAGTGGTCTTCAATCTGTCCCTTCTAGACACAGTTGGACCAATATCTAGAATGGTATTCCTATATCTACACTTTGCTTTGATATAGGCTCTATTGACAACTTTCCATGGACATCAGATCCTCAGATTGTTTCTTAAAATCCAACAATGAAGAACAAATTCTCCTAAGACATAAAAACTCACCTAATGGTATATAATTTACTACATGTCTTGGATGGCAGCTAGAATAATGTACTTCCTGCTGATGGTTTTCTATAACCTGCAGTGCAGACGCTATCACAGACAGCACTACATAAATTAACATGCAAAAATGAACTACTCTCATGATGGAAATTCATAGTAAAGCTACAAAGTGTTTGAGAGAGTCTGCACAGCCCTTCCAAATTAATAACATGTATCTACCATATGGCCATACCATATAGTAGATGACCTGAAGGGATTAGAATCTCCAGAAAGTGGGACTGCTCCCACCAACCCAAAATAAGTTGGCATAGAAAGGGGCAAAGCAGATGCCTATTGCGGTCACACCAAAAAACTAATTGTAAGGACAAACTAGGAGCTATAAAAGCATACATGAGTTATAGTGTGTGTGTGTGTGTGTGTGTGTGTGTGTGTGTGTGTGTGGAAAAAAATACATAAAAAATTACCACCACAAGGTTTGACAAAGGCTGGTAGTAGAATTAGTACATGGAAAGAGTTAAAATACTAGCATTTGAAATACCATGGGGTGTCTAGTTTTCTTTTTGGAGCTGGCCAATTAAATTTACCCCATCAAACTATATATGTTTGAAAACTAGATACCCCACGGTATTTCAAATGCTAGTATTTTAGCTCTTACAGAATGCTCGGCATGTCAATTGTCATCAAGGGGTTAAAATGAAATTTACACTTTGTTGTCTATCCATTTTACCTTCTCCATGATTCTAAACTACATGGCGTAGTGTGATAACCCATGGTTAAGAAGGCCAGAACTGTGAATGAAAATGTAAAGTCCAAAGAATTATCCTTCTCATAGCTGCTTGGATGAAGAAGAATGTGCCTACGATCGCCACATAAAAGGAAAAAAGATAAAATAGTGTATAATATAAACTCATACAAAATTTATAAAAAAAACCCTTTCCACTATTTGTATAATAGCCATACCCTTAAGGAAGAGTTCAAGTGTTTAAAATGAGGTTTCAGAGATTGATCTTTTTTCCCTGTATAATGAACACATGAACATATCATATTCCTATATGAGATATCTATGGAGACGCAAACCTTGAAAATTATTTCAAGACCAACAATAACGTTTCACTATTTGCTATAGGAAAAGCAAAAAAGCGCTAACTGGTGATTGACTACAAAGCTCTATGGCCTGGGTCAACTGGGCAATTGCTCCCCCAGGCCGGTCTAAATATTTGAAACAGGGCTGACACGCTATGGGAGGTTGGGAACGTAACATTGTGTTCCTTGACCCTGTGATAGCAGTACAGTAGCTTGCACAGCATGCAAACAGGTTCACAAACAGATTCCAGGAGGTTGATGCGCAGTGGGCCACTTGGGTTTGCTTACCCCCAGGGCCAAAGGTGCTTGCCCTGCCCTGCTTGGGATTTACAGTTCAAAGGGCAATAGGAAAACACTGACTTGCAAGCATGACATAGAAGCCCACTGTAAACCTATTTCCATGTAGGTACCAAATCATATGGTAATATAGTAATTCCATTAAATGCAGACTATATTGATGCTAATGAAACGTGAACTTTTAGCTAGAAGAAGCCAATGGATCAATAAAATCAATTGATCAATAGGTTGGCATTCCAGTTTATTCAAACGTCCCCGTGGTCTATTTGTATGCATCAAAAACATAAAACATAAAAACAAAAATTAAGTTAAATCCAATTAAACTAATGTTTGTAGATGACATGCAATGTAAACAGAATGCAACTTTTAAAGTTTCCATTGAAAATCACACCGTTATACATTCTTGTACAACATTGTAACACTTTGCTATAAAACATTAATTGCTACTTTTCAACAAAAAACTATTGTATGTAACTTCCAATTATACACGAGGGTTTTTATGAACGTAACTGGAAAAAATCTAATCTTAAGGAAATGATTACACTAAGCAAATAAAAAAAGGTTTGCCTTTAGAGTTTCCAACACAGACATAAAACACAGTTTTTTGTATACCATAATACACAAATCCACGTACACTATTTTACAACATTGAATTACACCATTAAGAAAAAAAAAGACTAAATATTTTAAATAAAGCTGTGCTTTCATTTGCGTAATTTATAGTTGAGGAGAAAGAGTTAGTACTTTGTTAAGGTTTGCAAACAAATTAAAGACAGCCTTGGTATTTTTTTTTAAAATGCTGAACCAGGTGCTTCCATTGTAACTTCACCTATTTAACACATACATTTCAGACTTAGCAGTGGCTGTCACTTTTCCTAAATCCTAGATATATATATATATATACACATAATGTATATGTATGAAAAGGTATATTGAATTATATTCTGTTTACCCATTGAATGGCGCTATTTAAAAAAATAAATACCGTAATATTAATAATAATAATTAATAGCCTTGGGTATTACATTTCTGTCAAAGAACAGAAGCTCAAATGTGAGAAGATACTATGTCCAGTGGCCTCTTTGTGATGCTCTGAGGGTCATTAGATGAGGTGGCCAGATGGTCATGGCTCTCACCCTGCTAACGTCTGGCCCCATTCCTTTCCACCATACCTGGGAACTCTCTGGGCTTTGCACAGTTTCTCCAGGTCACTCTTGGAAGACTCTAGGTCTTGGGAGCGGCGTTTTGACATACCCCACTCCCTGCTTATTACCTCCTTAAAAAGCGGTGTGTCCCTCAACGTCAGCGGGACGTCCTGTCCGCATCCTGCAACGGGGGGCTCCGGGGCCATACATTTCCCAGGTATACTCCCCATCCCCCAGCACAGGAGTCCAGATAATATTATGTGTCCATTCACTGTCTATTAATTGACTTGGAATTGAACACAAGCAGTTAGACATCATTTCAAAAAATTAGACCTACAAAATACATTAACTTAATAATTGATGGTGCCATGAAAAGAAATTTCATGTGCTAGTAAGTGATTTGAAAGCAAATGTTACAAATATGCATTATGATGTGGTCGGCTTAGAGAAAGTTATATTTTGCCACTATACAAGCATTATACAACAAGCACCGTACTTTTGTGCACCAATTCATAGGAATGGTATCATGAAGTAGGATAGAGAAATAGCTATAAAAAGCACACAGTTAATGAAATATTTCAATTACTGAAAAAAAAAAATAACAATGGTCTCTTTCAATTTAAACAAATAAGCCTCCACTATTATACCTTATTATTATATATTACTACAGAATATACCAGATATTTTTTGTTCAACAACATATGACCCAAAGCTTCCCTAAAAAGAATTATATTATGCTAAATATTCAATTTTAAATAAATATATATTTTTGCTGAATATGGAACAATAGTAATCTGTACATCCGTAGGCTCCCAGCAGAAACCGTCATGCGAAGAATTCTTAGGACAATGTTCTTAGCCAATAGAACACTATAACCCTTAGCTTATAAATGAAATTAACAAGGATCTTGTTATGTGATATTTTTCTTAGACATACATTTTGCTAGAATGATTTAATTTCAAGTAAGATATTTTCCTCTTTAAAAATTACAATCCATTAATTCACCAGCTAAAAATTCATTAAGCAGAATGCGTCTCAGCAATGCGTCACCACAATCATGTCAACGGAAAGTGGGTGTATTAACTGCTCCACCTAATGCCACCAAGAATTCCATTATACTTTCCATTCAGTTGCTAATTCCTTTTTGTACTTGGACTCCTTTATACAGCATTCTATCAACTCCTTTAAGAGGTGTCTCTTATTTGAAGGTACTGGTGACAGGTAAAGATAAAGGGAATTTCCATTTTTTTTATAAAAAAGATGAAACAATCATTTGTCTTCTACGCAGTGAATGTAAGGAGCCCCCAAGGAATCATCTGGCAGTAACTGAATCTACTGTTTCATTTTCCTTTTGCTTTGTAACATTTGGCTTCTTTGGGAGTCTCTTGTTGATGGCAGCTATCCACTAACTCTTGCTTGGTGGCATAGGTCCAGCATATAGAAATATCTGTTAAAATGTCTCATAAACAAATCTTTCATGACACCTTTTACAGAAGTGCCACCTTTGTGTGTATTGATACATTCCCATGTGAATGAGTAAAGCTTTCCAGCACTGGTTAACTCAAAGTGTCTTTTGGAAATTTTTACACACGCTATCGCATTATTTTACACGCTTTTTACGTGCAGATTATGATGGGTTGTCCTGGTGAGTAAAATTCTCCATTAGATATGTATGAGGCCAATGCCCCCTACGTGCAGAAAAAGACGTCACACATTATAAAGCATTTGGCACAATTAACACAGATGTTTAAAAATAAACATCACTTAATGTGCTTTTCAGCAAAATAACTACAACCATACACTATAGTACTTAATATCTAGTTTGACATACATTTCTTCACTTTCAGCAACCCGTTTATATTCCTGTCCCATTATGAAATCAGTTTTGTCAGTTGTGTATAATTTCTGAAATCTCTCTCCAACCTAAAGGCATAGACTGTTTCTCCTACACAAGAAAGCATAATTTAGTATGAACCTGCTATTAGTTACAGGCTTTTGTAACACTTTCGGAAGGTTTTTAAAAATCCTAAATAGCGCTGGGTTAATGAATGCTATGGCCATAGTTGAAGCTGACATAGTCCTTTTTCCAGTACTTGGCGTTAATAAGTTCTTCTTGGTGAACACTTTAGTGATACAAGGGCTGGCCGTAGCGTTTTTATAATTCCCTAGGCAAGCTGGCACTTTTATCTTGCCACACTTACTTCCTATCATATGAGAGATCCTCATGGTAATGACCCTCACCAGATAGACCCCAGGCAGTTGTCATTGGTTGCCCTTTTTTGTCGTGCCGGAAAAGATACATCGTTCAGGGAGAGTGAACATAGTTACATAGTTACATAGTTCGTAAGGTTGAAAAAAGACCTAAGTCCATCAAGTTCAACCCTTCTACCTAACCTTCCTATGAAAAAAGAAAAAAAAAGAAAGCATACAAGTATTAGGAACAAGAAGTCAAAACCAAAAAGGCAGCCAGCAGACCACTAAATCATTTTCTTAAACCATACACTGTATGGTGTTTTAATAATCTCTTAAAATTGTTGCAAACGCCTCAGCCACACTATTATTTAATCAAGAATTCCGGTGCACCATGTTAGAAAATGATGTCTTCCTGTTCCATCTGGTATTCATATTATTATGGTAATTCTGCTTGATTATCAACTGCACATTGCAGACATGGGAGACATCTGTATTTACCTCTGCTTAGTTGAGCAATTAGTTTAAAAAGTACTTGTTCAGGACTGATTAAACTGTAAGGTACTCCAAACAGGCATATGCAATTACTTTGAAAAGTCTTATAATTATACAATTAACTAAAGGAAGAAAAAGTCTTAGAAGTCTTAGAAACCTACCTTCAATCTTCTGCATTAAAGACGTATTTATTTTTTGCAAGCCCTAATAAATGAAACTGCCATCTGGAAAAAAACAGAATGAGGAATTAAACTGACGATATAGTCAGTTCATTCCAGACATACCATGGGCACAGTAATAGGCGCTTTGTTAATCCATCCATCTATCCATCCATTAACCAGGGGTCTTAATTAATGTTATTTAACTAAAATCCAGTTATTGTACAAGACTAAATTGAATTTAAAAAGGACAGAGGAGATATATACTCGTTAATTACCAAAATCCTGAAAAAAGTAATCAAAAATTGGAGTTATCCACTAGCTTGTCACATGATATGCATGCATTATACGACTGTGTGTATGTACCTATGCAAAATTACATTACATTTATTTATATAGGGCCAACAGATTCCATAGTGCTGTTACAATCAGTGGAATAATTTGTACAAAAGGAGAACAAAGCGTATAATCTAGGTGGTGTTCGAGGGGGAAGTGAAACAATAAAAAACTAAACAGGAAGTGAAATACAGCGCTAGCAAAAACAGCAAGAAAAGCTCCAAACCAAATACTCAAGGTGGTCTTAATAGGACAATAGGAGAGGACTGTTTGGATGCGGATTAGGTTATAGGGTCCGAATGACCTAAAGAGCATACGAACATAGCGGTGGCAAAACATATACGAAGACACACAACACGAAGAGTCGTCGTTTTCATCTTCGTTTACAAATCTCCCTGGTCCCTTCCCCATCCATCCTACCTTATCTACACAGCATCGTAGGGATTAACGGGTGCGGAAATCCGTAGGTTGGTCGCCAGGTCCGTAGTTTTCACCACCAAGGGCCGTACGAACAACTCAATTTGTCGCCTGCAGGGGCCTCCTCTGGCATCAACCAACTGGATGCCAGAGGAGGCCCCTGCAGGAGACCAATAGACTCACTCTCAGAATAAACTCCTGACGGCAATAGACTCCTGACGGCAGAACTTGGCCTGGGGAGACTATGGTCTTCCCGCTCCAAGAGTTAAAGGTCCGTACGAGCGCCCAAGTTGTGGCACCAGAGCTTTAACTCTTGGAGCGGGGATATAGGTCAAGTTCCCCGTCAGGAGTTAAAGGGCCGTGCAAGCGACTCTATTGGTCGCCTGCAGGGGACTCCTCTGGCATCAGCCAACATTGGTTGATGCCAGAGGAGGCCCCTGCAGACGACCAATAGAAACACTTGCACGGCCCATTAACTCCTGATGGCGCAACTTGGCTTGGAGAGACCATGGTCTCCCCGCTCCAAGAGTTAAAGATCCGTACGAGAGACTCTATTGGTCGATCATACAGACCTTTAACTCTTGGAGCAGGGAGACCAGAGGACTCTCCCGGCCAAGTTGTGGCACCAGTATTTTAAAAGTCTGTACGAGTGACACTACACGAGTGATACACTATGCAGCAGCTTTGACACCAGGATTTTAAATGTCTGTACGAGCAACTCTATTGGTCACCAGCAGGGGGCTTGTCTGCCATCAACCAATGAAGTACAGGTGCACTTCATTGGTTGATTGCAGAGGTAGCCCCTGCCGGCAACCAACAGAGTTGCTCGTACAGACATTTAAAATCCTGGCGCCAAAGCTGCTGCATAGTGTATACTGCGTTAACCCCGTATTAACCCCTCCTACAAAAAACATCAAAAAAACTAAGAAAAGAAAGGGAACACGAAGAATGTACATGATTATTTGCCCGAACCGAACACAGGAACGGGTGAATATTTGTGGGATACAAAGGTTTTCCCCTACAAAGACGAACACAAAGACAAACATGAACAGTTGGCCCATGGGACCCTGGTGCAAAAACAGCTGGTCTGTACCATCATTGCCCCCACAGAACTGGTCTATGCCTTCTTTGCCCCTATACCAACATAACACATATATAAACACACATACTGACTCGACTCCACATCCCTCTCACTCCACTTACACAAGTACCCATCCATGCACACACACACGTACACATCCATGCTCTCACACACACACAGACACAAGTACACATCCATGAACACACACATACCTTCACATCCATGCTTACACACATACACATCCATGCTCACACACATGTCATGTTTCTGTGTTTGCAGATGACACTAAACTGTAAAGTAATACAATGTGAACAGGATATAACTTTGCTGCAGAGGGATTTAGATAGAGTGGGGTGCTGGGCACAATGGCAGATGAAATTTAATGTAGATAAATGCACTTTGGGGTAAGGAATGGACAAGCAACTTACACTCTAAATGGTAGTCAATTACTGATAACAACAAATGAGAAGGATTTGGGAATTGTTATAGACAGCAAACTAGGCAACAATGTGCAATGTCAGTCAGTGGTTGCTAAGGCCAGTAATGTATTGTCATGTATAAAAAGGGGCATTAATTCACGGGCTAAAAATCTAATTTTGCTTTTTTATATGTCAATGGTAAGACCACACATTGAATATGCTGTGCAATTTTGGGCACCTGTTCTAAAGAAGGATATCATAGCACTGGAAAAGGTGCAGAGGCGGGCTACAAAATTAATAAAAGGAATGCAACACTTTAGCTATGAAGAAAGGTTAACTAATTTAAATCTGTTTAGTTTAGAAAAACAGCGCCTCAGAGGGTATATGATAGCATTATATAAATATATTTGGGGCCAATACAAACCATTGTGTGGACATCTATTCGGAAACAGGACTATGCATAGGACACGTGGTCATGCGTTTAGACTGGAAGAAAGGAGATTTAGTCTAAGGCAAAGGAAAGGGTGTCTTACGGTTAGGACAACAAGGATGTGCAATTATCTGCCTGAAAAGTTAGTTTTATCAGAGTCTGTACAGACATTTAAACAGCAACTGGATGGATACAAAAACATAATATTCAGGGATATAATTTTTTAATTTTGGGAAAACAGCTTCTTGATCCATGGAGAGATCTGACTGCCATTCTGGGGCCAAGAAGGAATTTTTTCCCCCTGGTTAGTTGCAAAATTGTCCACAAACTGTTTTTTTTTGCCTACTTTTGGATCAACAGTGATTAACAGATATGGGAAAGGCTGAACTTGATGGACACGTCTTTTTTCAGCCTATGTAATTATGTAACAATGTAACATACAAGTACACATCCATGCTCACACAAGTAGACATCCATGCTCACACACACACAAGTACACATCTACGCTTTCACACACACACAAGTACACATCTCTGCTCAAACATATACACACACAAGTACACATCATGCCCACATACACACACACACACACACACACACACACACACACATACAAGTACACATCCCTGCTCAAACATATACACACACACGTACACATACGTAATCACACACACACAAGTACACATCCATGCTTACACACACACACATACACATCCATGCTTATACACACATGTACACATCCATGCTCACACACACACACAAGTACACATCCATGCACATGCACACATGTATACATGCATGCTCAAACATATACACACACAAGTATACATCCATGCTCACACACACACACATGTACACATCCATGCACACACACACATGTACACATCCATGCTCATACACACACACAAGTACACATCCATGCTCAAACACACACACACACATACTCATCCATTCACACACACAAGTACACATCCATGCTTAAACACACTCACACAAGTACACATCCATGCTCACATACACAAGTACACACACATGCTCACAAACACGCCCAAGCTCACACACACAGAAGTACACATCCATGCTGACACACACACACAGAAGTACACATCCATCCTCACACACACAAGTACACATCCATGGTCACACACAAACAGAAGTACACATCTATGCTCACACACATATATATATATATAGATATATACATATACACACACACATATATATCCTGCCCACCCCGCTTACCTGCAAATAAAAATATTATTCAAACCTCTGCACTAACACAATTTTGTAACACATTAAATAAACTGAATTTATAGCTTCATACTTTTGCATCTTTTATCTGGTCAATTATTTTAAACAATGTCCTTTTTAATTAACCTTTTTTTAATGTTTAAAATAAAAATGTAAATTCCAACAACTATTTGGACAAAGATCTTTAAATGTGACTCAGAATTCATTTTTGTGTTTGTTCACTTTCTGTAAAATTTTGGGCCAGTTCAATAATTTTCATATATCATGTGTGCGAGCAACTTTGCTTTGTTAAGTTCAGTCAAACACAAGTCAGAACATTTGAATAAAATGTATTCATTGTGTGCTCCTGTTAAAGTTGGTCAGTTTCTAAAATATACTTCCATTGGAATTCGCTTTTTACTGTCAATCATGAAATATTTTGTGCAAATTTATATTTTTAAAGTAGTCCACAAAATGACTCATGCTAAAATTTTTATTAAAAAAAATAAAATACTTTATGGAGTCTTTGATACTTTACTCCCCTTTGGAGACTAGCGTTTAAAATATAAAATTCTAAATGTATCCGATTTTGATGTGTACTGTACATGTTAGTAATATAAACCATACTCAAAGATTCCAAGAATGAAAAAGAGAGCCGTTTATGATATGTAAAATTGTTTCTAAAGTTGTGCCAACTGTATGAAAACGACAATCTATTACATAAGCAAATATGAATAAATGTAGGTTAATTAAAGAAGCCAATGCTAATTTACTTTTATTTAAAAAAAGATTAGTAGTACAGTGATACGGAAAGACCAGTGAGGATTTCAACGGCCATCATATCGTTGCGAGCAAAGATTTCACACATTAACCATTCACAGGTAATATGCATGAAGTGAATATACTGTAGGAAGGAGATGGATTTTGCTGTTGTCAGCTGATATGAACTTCAACCATTTAAGTTTGTCTGTCCCTGGTTTTGACTGCCTACATCACCAAAACAGAACATAAACATATGTTTATTTGGTTTAAATTAGTATAAATCTGAGGAGGATTGTCAAACATTAAAGGGACTTAAATGCATTTAGCAAGTATAAATGAAACGGGGTTTTTTCAAGACCCCCTATTATAGGAAAATAAGCAATTAGCATGAAATTAGACATTTTAATATAAAATCATGGTAACCCAGTCTTAGTCAATCAACTCCATCGATATCGGTTAAAGTTTTATAAGCTTTGTGAAAGTGTCAAAGGATATACAGTGTCATTTGTACATGTGGGATCTATTTTGATCTCCTTGGCTGCCCAGACTCACTAAGCTAAAGCTATCTGAATAAAAGCCTACCACCTCTGGGTAGATAATAACTACTTATAGCACCCCAGCTTGTGACAGAGTAAGAAAAAAAAATGTCTTTCCCCAAACAGAAACTATGGTTTCCACAAACAATTAGGGTACCCAAACTAGTGCTTTGCACAATGACAAAATTCATTGTGAAGTTGAAGGATTTGTATGTTCTCTCCACTATACAGAATGAGATCTCGGTGCCAGTAAATGTTAGTGGAGAGGGTGATGTGCAGGTCATACACCACAGTGCATCATCGAATATAAAATATGGAGGGTGTAGAACTTTCAGATCAATGTTTACAGCCAGGGCTGGACTGGCCCACCGGGATACCGGGAAATTTCCCGGTGGGCCGGCAGGTCAACATTCAAAACAGCTGCTGAGCGGCTGCGAGCGGGATTAGTTAATCGGAGTAGTTAAGTCGGGGGGGTGGTGTTATATGAGGTGTTATATGAGGGGCATAAAGCTTTTCTGGAGGCAGAGTGCCCCATGATATGCCTTTTAACCCCCTACATGCAACTCTGCCTTCAGAAATGCCTTATTCATTATATGCCACTCTGTCCCACGATATGGGGGTATATGGCATTTTTGGGGGCAGAGTGGCAAGCCCCCAATGTGCAGATGTGCATATTTTTGGGGGGGGCAGGTTGGCAAATAAAAGGAAATAAAAACAAAAATGTCTCAATCATAGCTTTTCTTAAATATGAAAAAATAGTTTACATGAATTAATAAAGAAATAAAAGTTTCTTACAAGAATATTGTGAAGAATAATGTTTGCAATAGCGAATGTTTTGATTCCATTATGTATAATGGATTTAATTTATTAGGGCCTTTTTACACTTTTGCTTTCTGGCATTTTAATACAAATAATGTGATAAAAAATGTTTTATAGTTATTTGTATGGCAAATAGTGTGACTCAGGTATGTATAAGGGGTGCGTGTGGGTACAAGAGCTTGACCTTATAATATGGTCCCTATAACTGCTGGAAAAGTATGGAAATTCTTTGAGGTATTTCTCAAATCATTACACCAGAACTGATGCATTTTAAGGGTATTTTCTGGCAATTGAACACATTTTTTGAGGATTCAGAGAAGACAATACACACTACACTATTATATACTATAATAAGATCTCTTTACAAGTTAATTCTATAATAACAAACATAAGGTAGTCATCCGTTTAGAACCACACACATGAATAAGAATATGCTTTGTTCAATTGAACAAAAAATAGCGTGTAATTGGAAAATACTTTTCAGTCATTTTCATTACTGTATCAACTTTCAACACCTAGGGAAATGTGATTCTGTTCCAAGCAGACTGAAACATACCACGTCTGTAATTATATGAATTAGTGTTCTATACATCATATGGGAGTTGCAATAGATGCTAGTGCTATTCTTGATGCATAGAAGACCACAAGACCTCCTTACTTACCATGAAAAAAATAGACGACAGCATCCTTGCATTCCACATGCAATGAATCTACCCTAAAGTCACCAATGTGAAATGTATCTTCAACTTAATATATTTAATTTAAGGAACAATTAATTGTATACACTATTGCAGTGATGTTAGTGCATATTAATCTTATTTGTCTGTCTTACAAACTCAAGTTTCCTGCTTCTCCTTCATTGATTCTGTATCTATAATCCAAGTAGGAAAAAAACCCATGACTGAAATAAACCTGTAACTCATGATTTACAAAGGTTGTAACAAGCAACATCCTTGTGACCGCTTTAGATATAAGCAGCTTTGAACATTAAGTCTATTGGAGTGAAAAGAGAAAGGAGGAGACATCATCATTATCTTAAAAGGAAATTAGGCCCAACATTAACTGAGGAGTAGTCCACAGAGCTATTATAAGGCTGGCTCAGTAGACTTTGCAGTATATCCTTTCCCCTGAGGGCCCTAAGCAAAATAATTGTTATTAGTGGAAATAATGGGAACCAAACTATGCCACATAGTACATTTCATAATTTGTATCCGTGAGCAATGGGAGAACTAGCCAGATACTATTCTTATATGGTAGTCCCCATCTGGTAATGCAAAGTTCCCTTACGTTAAATTAAGTATCAAATGTTCACACATAATTTATGACCTGGAAATATTCAAAAACACTTCTTTTCCGTAAGATTTTATTAGATGCCAGATTTAGTTTATCAAAAAATAGTGGATGCGTCGTGGGTTATACACTATTTCTTCATTCAAGATAGACGAATAAATATACAAATTTTGTGTATGGAAGGATATAAAGGTAGATAGCAAAATATATTTAAAAATACTTTTTTGGAGTAGTTGTTGACCAACCTCTAACATTTGGAAATTCCCAATATGGTCTTAATACATATATTCTTTTCTAGCTGCAAATATATGCCCTTGTAATTTTTTTTTTTTACTCGCTTATTTGCGTAGACAGTCTGTAAATTGAAACATTCTGAAAGCTGTCATTCATTCATTTTGAAAACACTAATTCTCACACTTTGCATGACAAATTCCCAAGATGCATGCCTACTGACCTTTTACATCTTTTTCTAATCTTCTTTTTCCATATTATGATTGGGGAGCCTGACATAACTTGCAAAGCTTGTAAACTTTTTGGCATATAATAGAGCCCTTACATTAGGAATAGTTAGTAGTAGTAGGCTGTTTTCCAGCTGTTCTAGAACAGCAGCTTTCAGGAGCTGTAGCTCAAAACCAGATGGAAACCAATCTATTGACTATCAGTGTTGCAAAGTACAAGGTAGATTGGTAAAGATTTAAGTTGACTCTTAAATAATAATAATATCTAGTGCTACCTATCCACATTGCTATAGTAGATAGCTCCGTCTTGTTTACCTATGGCTGCCATAAACCAATGCTACATTTTTTTCAACATAGTTCCTTACGCAGAGTAGTGTCGTTTGTACACATGTTTCTGCATTGAGATTACGGGAAACAAGAGTGCCTAAGGTGGAAGAAATGTTCTTTGGCATATCCTCAATTATCTCATTACTGCCAGATTTACAGTTTACTATTCCAGAAAATAGATTCCTTATTTTCACAAGATCAATTAAGGTAATAGACAAAATAACCCTTTCCAATTTACAACTGTCCTTCACAGTCCTTCAGAAGAGCAATCTTTAATCTTTCAAATTCTTCATTTCTGCTTTTAGAGTTCATGAAAAAGGTCATGGCACATGGACTACCTAGTCACCTTCAATCATAAAATGGTCATGGACTTTTTTTACTGCATTTTATCTGGGATAACACAATAATTAACAATGGACTATTGTATGAATGCATATTTATTGTGATATATTTATTTATTGCCTTATTTAATACATATTCACAATACATCAGCAGGAGTGTTGCTCTTATCTACATCTCTTATTTGAAACTTTCATTTACAACCAACACCAGGAACAGACGCGGTATGAAAATTTACTCTGGTACTTTAACGAACAGAGGCCAAAAATCATGAGAAGTTGGGGGTTTGCTGTATACAAGTAGTTGCATTTTGTGCTTTTACCTCTTCTGCCTAGACTTTCCACAATGTGTGGCTGCAAACTAAAGGACTGGATCAGCTGGACTGGTGAAAATAACTCTAAATACACAGTAAACTGTTTCCAGTGCCCAATTTCTCAAGGGCCACATAAAAGAACTTTGGGATATCCCTGCTTGCACACAGGCAGCACCATCAAGATGCATCAAACATGATATGGCAGCAACATGGGACATTTGTTTTTATCATAGAAATGACATCTTGTTTATCATAGACATTTCATGTTCTATCAAAGTGAGTTCCAATCATACATTATGGTCAAGCATAATGTCTGCCAGGTAAATTTTTTCGTTTGGAATGTGATGACGGCACAAAACGGCAATCTTGTTTGACATACATTTTTCAAAGAACCTTTATGAGCATCACATTCCACTCCATTACATTTTAAAACTTGACAAATGTTTTAAAGCATGCCTTAACATGTTATATCTCATAGAACCTCCTCACAAATATTCTGCATATATTTTCATTTTCATTTTTGAATTATTGAATTATTTCAGATAAAGTTTTTTGCTGTTTTTGTTATATAAAACATAATCTTCCTTAATAGGATAAAATCGTTTTGCACTCACCTGGAACAATGTACCAAAGTTTGGAAAGTTTGCTGGATAAAAATGTTGAATATTAGAACTGTAAGGGTACATGTTGAGGACCTTTGTCTGGGAAGATTAGGATATCTCTATTCCAGGTGAACTGCTCAACCCAAACTTTGAATAAATGGGCAGCAAGACTTCCCTTGGATCAAAAGCAAAGCTTTAGCTGCATTACCATGTGATATATTAATGACTTATCAAGTTTTGATTCAGTGGTGACTGTGACTGGAGTCAGCAATTCCCCAAATTACCTGAATGTTATTTTAGAACAATCAGATCTTTTAGCAAGATGGTGACCAGACACAAATGTGAATTGTCAAATAAACTATAATTGCAGAACCTGATAGTTTCCGTTTGGTGGATTAAGGGGTTTTTTGAATGGAAACAGTGGACTAGAGCAAGGCAATCTTGGGAACCACTAGTATACACTGATGTGCCAATACGTGAAACACTTCTGAGGCTTTGACTCTCCACATATTTAGACACACTGACACATCGTTAAAGATTAAAAATTAAACACAAGCTGTTGGTGTACATTGTATAAAACTTATAAGTGTCGGACCCAGCATGGAATGAAAAAAGGGTTAATATCCTGTATGTTTTTAACAAAATAGAGATTTAGATCAGGTTAGCAACCCGGCATCACATTATACTAATGATAATAATAGGTATTTTTCTAGTAATCCTATTCCCTTCTTTTATATAACCAGCCATGTAGTAATGGCGGTGCAGTTGGTGGCACTCTTTATTGGAGGGTAGTGTTACCCTGACTTTATATGTGCGGGATTCCAGCAGTACCTTTTGCTGCTTTGGTGGGTTGCCTCTTTTAGAATGGAAAGAGCCATTTAAAATATTGTCTTTACCTTACATTAGCAACCAATGATATTTTTCCTTTGATTGGACGATTCCTTTGGTAGCTACGATAAGGACTATTTTGAAAACTTTGTACAAGATTTGATCTTTATAAACAATGTTTACATTATGTTGAACTGATGTTTCCATAATGAGATGCTATCTCTGGCCATGGTTAAGATCCCATTAAGCATAATCTGATGCACATCAGAGAACAATATTCTTGAATAATAGTGTTATTTTTTTATTTGCAGGTTGCGGGACTCTTGTACAAAAAAATTAACATTGAAAAGCACATTTGTTAAACCTTCATATTCAGAAATCTTAGGCCAACCCCCTTTCCCAGAAACACTGGAGCTGACTAGATGTGTCACAGCTCGGGCAAGCCAAGTAGCTGGGGGAGAGGGACAAATGTATTTGGGCTGATTCTACAGAACCCTCCATTCATTTGCAAAGGGTATCACTTAGCTATCATGTCTATCTATTGATGACTGGAGTGTCAATAGTAATTCAAATGTCACCAACCTGCATCAGCAACCGCCACCGAGAAGGGACACCCCCCCTCCATCAGCCAGCAGCAACAGCTGCCACAGAGGAAAGGGAGACCCTCTTCATCAGCCAGCAGCCACCAGAAAGGAGAGGGAGCCCTCCTTCTGACTCCATGTGCCCTCTGGTGTCGAGTCATCAAAATCCTGGCTCCTACAATTATAAATTATGGTTGTGCCACACACAAGAAGGTTGCCATAATATCTGAACATGAAGTGACGTCAGGGGCTTTTTGAACATGTTTGTGCCAAAACCTGGAATTGGTGCCTATTCACTCCCTGTCCTATATAAACCCTCAGAGGACATCAGACCTTGCCCTCTGATAGTCATGTGTATGCCTTATAAGTGTCTGTTCCTCAGTGATTACAGTCTCCAGCGTTTTACCTTGGCTTGATCTCATTGATTCTGACCTCAGGACTCCTGACATCGGCTCATTCTTCGTTTTCTCTGATTTCCGGCACCCGGACGTCGGGTCGCCCTTGACCTTGTTTCAGCCCGCTCCTAGTGGTCCTACGTAGCATCAGCGTCTCCAAACCTTGCTGTGCATGATAATAACCTTGTTTAACTTTGCATTTTATGCACTTAGGTTTATAACCAGAGAAAAAAACTTTCCTTGGGAATTCATTTTGTCAATTCAATATCATACCAGACAAGAAGAAAATATTATCCTAATTAACCTAAAAATTGAATGAAATACTAACATCTGTATTACGTTAACTAATCAGTATTGTGTTAGGTTAGGAATTTAAATTCGAGTATTTTCTTTATGACTCTTATTTTTCCAAATCGTGCACTCGTCAAGGTTTTCTAAAATACAAATATGTGTTTAAATGGCACCTTTGCATTGGGTTTGCATTTCATCATCCTGGCAACAGATGGTTTTAGTTTTGAAAAGCCTGAAGGCCCATCAGTCTTTTCAGTACTGTTGTTTTATAATTCTGTACTATAGAGTTGCTCACTCAATAGCTGCTGTCACCTCACATTAACTAAATTTTAATAGTCTCTACAACAGCAGATTTCTAGACCTGCATATGATAGCTGATTCCACTAACAGGAAAATAAGTACTCAACTTAGCAAGTCTGATTAAAGATAAATATTATAATGAATTATAATATCATGAAATTCACACAAATGATCATCCCATAAGTCTCTCACCAAATCCTTATTAGCTCAATGAGTCAAAAGCTCTGCAACCATGGCCATCATCATGGGGGTACGACTAGTCACTTGAGAGAGCAGAGAGCTGTTGCCCCCACTTGGCTGCGTGCCCCTAGCACCAGCTCCCTCCCCCGAGCATACTGCTAGGCCGGAGCTGCAGGTCGTGCTTCCTCAGGTCCAGCAAGCTGAGTTTCACATCATTTTCCTGGATTCAGACATAATGTGTGAGGACCTTGAGCTGGCACCCCCTCCTGAGCCTCTAAATATGTTAGTCTGTGTAAATATGTTGCTGTATGTGTGTGTATGTTATTATATGTGTGTACGTATGTTACTGTGTGTATAGGTATATTACTGGATGTTACTATGTGTGTAAGTTTGTTAATTTGTGTGTGTATATATCTCCAAATCGGATGTCTCACAGGGATCCCTGTTGTTTTTGTTATACTACTGATTAGAGAGGAAGCTGTGAATGGGTATATGTGTATGTGTACTGTACTATTATGTCAGAGTCAGTATGTATATAAAGTGTTTTAGTGAGTGTATGTATGTTATATATATATATATATACACATTGACTCTAAAAAAGATTATGGCAAATTTTTTGTAGACTATCTTCATAGGCATTCAAAAGCCCTTTATTAGAAACCATCACTTCTATGTTCCAATGGCATGCTGTGTTAGCATGTCCAAGTTTATGTTTAAAGGTTAATTGTGTGCTAAATATGTGTATATAGTGTTAGCGTAATATGAGTTAGTATATGTTGTTGGATAGTGAGTGCATGTACAGAAGGGCTGAAACAACTAATCGATAAAATCGCTAATAATCGATAATGAAAATTGTCAACGATTTTCATTATTGATTAATCGAATCGATTTTTAAAAGAGGTTTTTTTCAGAGCAAATGCTCTGAAAAACTCCTCTCCTTATATAATCCGACCTCAAACAGAGATCGGATTATAACACTAGAATCCAGATCTCCCGGAACGCTGCAGGGGACCTGGATTCCCCTCACTGTCGGCCGGTCTCTCACTTCCGTCTCTCTCCCCCCTCCCATACACCTCTCAGACTCCTCCCCCTCCCATACATCACTCTGCCTCTCTCCCGACTCCGTTACTGACAGGCACTTTCACTGCAGCTTCATAGAAGTCTCAGCGTAAGTGAAGGGCATTAACGGAGGCTGTCTGTGCGCATCGTGCAGACCCCCACCGGCTGACAGAGGATCATCCTCTCTGTCAGCCGGTTGGGGTCTGCATCGCACAGACAGCCTCCGTTACTCACCTTCACTTACGCTCAGGCTTCTATGAAGCTGCAGTGAAAGTGCCTGTCAGTAACGGAGCCGGGTAGAGAGGCAGAGCGGTTATGGGAGGGGGGAGGAGTCAGAGGGGTGTATGGGAGCCACCCTCCCATACACCACTCTGGCTCCTCCCCCTCCCATACGGCACTCTGCCTCTCTACCCGGCTCCCTGGTGTCTTGTGAACCTCCGTTGCTGACAGGAGGCAGAGTGGAGTATGGGAGGGGGGAGGAGGCAGAGTGGAGTATGGGAGGGGGGAGGAGGCAAAGTGATGTATGGGAGGGGGAGGAGGCAGAGTGGTGTATGGGAGGGGGGAGGAGGCAGAGTAGAGTATGGGAGGGGGAGGAGCCAGAGTGGTGTATGGGAGGGGGAGGATCCAGAGTGGTGTATGGGAGGGGAGGAGCCAGTGGTGTATGGGAGGGGAGGAGCCAGTGTGGTGTATGGGAGGGGGAGGAGCCAGAGTGGAGTATGAGAGGGGGAGGAGCCAGAGTGGTGTATGGGAGGGGAGGAGCCAGTGTGGTGTATGGGAGGGGGATGAGCCAGAGTGGTATATGGGTGGGGGAAGAGCCAGAGTGGTGTATGGGTGAGTTATAGTGGTGTATGGGGGTTTTATGAATTTCAGGGCATATAGGGGGTATAAGGCACATCGATATTAGGCATATCAGGGGGGCATAAAACATATCTGGGGGTAAAAGGTATATCAGGGAGCTCAGTGGCATATAGGGGGTATAAGGCATATCGATATTAGGCATATCAGGGGGGCATAAAACATATCTGGGGGTAAAAGGTATATTAGGGGGCTCAGTTGCATATCACTGGCATATAAGGAGTATAAGGCATATCAGGGGCACAGTGACATATCAGGGGGCACAGTGGAATATCTGGCATATAAGATGTATAAGGCATATATGGGGGCAGAGTGGCAAGCTGGGGGTCAGATGTGCATAACCGGGGGCAGTTTGGTAAATAAAAAAAAAATTTAACAAGGCTTTTTTCTCATAGTTTTTATTAAATATGAAAAATAGTTAACATATGAATTAATATTTACTAATAACTTTGTATTAAAACCTAGTTTGAGAAACACTGTGTTGGGGTTCTTGTAGCTTTTATTATGTCAGTAAAATAAGATGGTGAATAGAGAGAGACCATTGCAATAAAGAGATGAAAGTGTAAATTGTACGTTTTTTATTACATTATTTTAAATTGGAAAAAAAATAAAAAAATTATCCGATTAATCGAAAAAATAATCGGCCAACTAATCGATTATTAAAATAATCGTTAGTTGCAGCCCTAATGTACAGTGCACTCCACTAATATTGGCACCCTTGGTGAGTTTGAGTAAAGATGGCTGTGAAAACTGCAAACACAACGCAGGTTTATCCAAAAAGCTGCACAATTATTGGCACTCTTATGAATTCATATGAAAAAGATATTTTTGATGTATATTCCTATTCATATTTTAAATGTTTAGTACACTTGAGTGACTAGGAACAGGAAACTATTCAACCATGACTTCCTGTTTCACATGGACATAAATATTAGCTATACATCACATCGGTTAAGAAAAAGGAATATAGCTGTGGTGATTTGGCAAAAGGTTGTTAAGCTTCACAAAATGGGGAGTGGCTATAAGAAAATAGCAAAATCATTATCAACAGATATTAAACGAACACTTGGCTGTCTCTGCCAGAAAGCTTAAAATGGACAGAAGTTGGATCTTCCAGCAGGACAATGATCCAAAGCATACCTCAAAATCAACACAAAAAATGGTTTACTGACCACAGAATCAACGTCCTACCATTGTCATCCCAGTCCTCTGACTTAACCCCTTCAGTACCGGGACGTACCTGGTACTTCCTGGTTAACACTCACCGGTAGACCGGGACGTACCAGGTACGTCTCCTCCAAAAAACACCCCCACATCACCACAATCACGGTGATCGTGGGGGCGCTGCTGCTGCTGTCTGCCCAGGAGTCCTGGGCAGACAGCACAGCCTGTCTAAGCCCGCCCCCAAGCCCACGATCACTCCCACGGAGTGATTCTC
The DNA here is from genome assembly GCA_029215755.1 of Spea hammondii. Taxonomy (NCBI): domain Eukaryota; kingdom Metazoa; phylum Chordata; class Amphibia; order Anura; family Pelobatidae; genus Spea; species Spea hammondii. The sequence continues at coordinate 117,954,447 of JARDYJ010000002.1, forward strand.
TAGGCAGAAACTGCGATTGCAGAAAAATCTGCAATCGCGGTTTCAGCTGCCACAGGCAGCTTCAGGGAAGGGTGGGGGGTATTGAATGGGTCCCCACACAAGTGTGGGGACCTGATCCAACACCCCCCTGCTGCCTGATCGCTCCATGAGAGCGTCAGTGCAGCGTTAACCCCTTCAATGCCGCGATCGCGGCATTGAAGGGGTTAATTCCCGTTTTTTAGGGGGTTCTGCTGCTGGTGGTCTGCCTGGAAGCCCAGGCAGACCAGCAACAGCAAAAACGAGCCCCCAGAAGTCCTCTGATCAGTCCTGTAGGACTGATCAGAGAGACTCCTCCCCTACAATCTCCAGTCTATTGGAGATTGTGTCCCAGCTGCCAGAGGCAGCTTCAGGGACAGGGAGACAGGGTTCTTTGGTCTCCACATGAGTGTGGAGACCAGACCTCCCCCACCCCCACCCTTCCTCAGTTAACCCCTACCCCCCTCTTCCTCAATTAACCCCTTCAATGCTGCGATTGTGTATGACCCCCATCGCAGCATTGCAGGGGTTAATATTAGTCCCCACAAGCTTGTGGGGACTAAATATCAATCAATGCTGTGCTTCAATGGAGCATCAGCATTGAAAGAGTTAAAAAAAAATAATGTAAAAAATAATAATAATATTTTAAAAAAAAATGTTAAAAATAAATAAATAAAAAAATAATAATAATAATAAAAAAAAAATAACAGCACTGACCTGAAAGTCCAGGGTGCTTCCAGGTCAAATGCTGGGCTGATCAGATCACTCCTGGCCAATAGGAGTGATCGGATCATTATGGCAGCCCACGGATGACCCTGCTCTACAAAGAGAGAGGGGTCATCTAGGGTAATTATGAAAAAACACAAATTATTAATAAATGAAAAAATCATAATTATTACCTGATCACTTGTCGGTGACATTTTAAGTCGCTGATTATTGATCGGTCTCCCTGATTGATGTCAGCGGCCTAAACCTGTCACTTACAAGTAATCTGATGAAAAAAAATATTTAAAAAAATGTAAATGCACATGTTCCAGTTTTGCCCTCATAGCTTCCTCAAAAAATACATGAACCATGCATGTGAGGCCTTGTTGGAACCGGGGGGTGTTGGTGAACAAAATGTGGTGTGTTTTTTCCTGTGTTACACATATGCTGTGCAAGAAATAAATTGCAACATTGAAATGTATGCGTTAAAAACGCAATAAAATAATTTCCCTGTGAAGTTTGGCAGACATCAGTGAAGAAATGGCTGGCTGAAAACTGTCAAAACTACCCTAGTTGAACACCTTGACTCGTCTACTGTTCATAAATATATACTTTTATGGGGTAATTTACAGTGGGGGGGCTTCCAAAATGTCCCAAATGGGATATGGGCCCAGGAAACCAATTTCTGAAAACTTGCGCATGTTCCAGTTATGGCCTCATGGCTTCCTCAAAAAATGCATGAACCATGCATGTGAGGCCGTGTTGGAACCGGGGGGTGTTGGTGAACAAAATGTGGTGCTTTCTTCCACTGTTGCACATATGCTGTGCAAGAAATAAATTTTAACATTGAAATGTATTTGTTAAAAACGCAATAAAATAAATTTTCCGTGAACTTTGGCAGACATCAGTGAAGAAAAGGCTAGCTGAAAACTGTCAAAACTACCCTAGTTGAACACCTTGACTTGTCTACTGTTCATAAATATATACTTTTATGGGGTAATTTACAGCAGGGGGCTTCCAAAATGTCCCAAATGGGATATGGGCCCAGGAAACCAATTTCTGAAAATTCCAAATGTGAAAACGAAAATGCGCATGTTCCAGTTTTGCCCTCATAGCTTCCTCAAAAAATGCATGAACCATGCATGTGAGGCCTTGTTGGAACCGGGGGATGTTGGTGAACACAATTTGGTTTTGTTCTGCAGTTGCACATATTCTATACAAAATATAATATAAAATCTAAAGCAACATTGCAACATATGCAAAAAAAAACCAAAAATATAAAAATACCTCAAAATTTGGCAGCAATTGGCGATAAAATCCCTGTTTGAAAAGTGTCAAAATGACCCTAGTTGTACACCTTGACTTATCTACTTTTCATAAACATATAATTTTGGGGGGATAATCAGTATTTGTGACAACTATTGCAGTTATTAGACTGCCATGCCAAATTTGAAAAAAATTACATTTCAAAAACGTGATGCATGCCTTGCAATATTTGCCCTATACTGGTCAAAATAGATAAAAATCCTGGCCATGTTGGGTGGTTTCCAAATCAGGACAAGTTAATGAATATATTTGGGATAATTTTTTCCCATTGGTTTAATGTGTGTACAATTTGTATGTATACAAAACTGTAAAAAAATGCGTTTTTTTTCATTTTTTCCCCACTTTTTCCAGTTTTTTTCAAACAAAACAATGTACTACCCAGCTTACTATGGTTTCAAATGAAAGCCCTACTTGTGCTGAAAAAAACAATATATGATTTGTGTGGGTGCACCAATTGATAAGAGAGAAATTACATTTGAAGAAAGACATGGCAAAAACACAAAAACGGCTCCGGTCCTTTAGCGACACCCTAGCTTAAAAATCCCGGTCCTGAAGGGGTTAAAACTGTAGGGTGGAAGAGGGGAGTCCACCAGTGTCAGCCTTGAAATTTGAAGCATCTGGGCAGATTCTGTATGGCGCAATGGAGAGCCATATAATTGAACTGCTTTTTTAATATGTCAATTAACTAAGTCGCAACATACTTTGGTGGTTAGAAATAATAATTGAAATGAGATTCAAAAGTAATAGTACGCATTTATGAAAGAAAGAGAGAGAAATAAATAAAGAAAGAAAGAAAGAAAGAAATGGAATATTTTTTATCACCAAAAGAAAGTATTTTTATGTTAACTACCCTGTCAATCACGAAAGACTTGAAATGTTTTCACAAGTGCTGTTTGACTGTCCCTGGAATTTACCAGAAGCCGTTTATTTAACCATGTTTGTTGGTAGGTGCTGATGTCTGGACATTGATCAGAAAAATGGAAAATTTTACTCAAACTTTGGGGGTTTTATTTCTGCCCTTTCAGCAGCCGTTCTTTATTTCAAGCCTCTGATTATCTTTGATTGTATGCATTTGGAAATACCGTATTTGCTCGATTATAAGACGAGGTTTTTTCCAGAGCAAATGCTCTGAAAAATACCCCTCGTCTTATAATCGAGGTCGTCTTCTAATCAGACCTCTTTCTGCTGGGGCCATGCTGCTTACCGGGCTTTGGTCGCGAGCAGCGGCTCTGCTACTAGGAGCAGGAGAACAGGAAGCTAGCACAGTCCTCACATAACTCTACCTCCCCCCTCCTTCCTCTGGGAGCCAGAGAAGTTGCTCGCACAGCCGGGCCCCTGCAGAAGTCTGCGAGTGGGAGATCTGCAGTTCAGGTAAGGGGGTGGGGGTTTGATCAAGTATGTGTGATTAATGGAATGAATGAGTATTTAAATGTTTGTGAATGAGTGTGTGTGTGATAGCATGGATGTGTAAGGGGGGTGGGGGTGGTAGCATGGCATAGGGAGGCTGTAATCACACTACTATCATCCCCAGGTTCCAGCATGTACTGGCTGCCTTGGCTTGATAGGAGTGTGATTGCTGTTAGCAGTATATATATATATACCTCCAGAAATGCATTTTAACCCCCTATATGCCACTCAGCCCCATGATATGCCTTTTAACCCCCTATATGCCAGAGTGGCATATAGGGGTATAAGGCATATCATGGGGCAGAGGGGCATATAGGGGGTTAAAAGGCATATCACGGGGCAAAGTGGCATATAGGAGGGTATAAGACATTTCTGGAGGCAGAGTGGCATATAGAGGGTTAAAAGGCACATCATGGGGCAGAGTGGCAAATAGGGGGGTATAAGGCATTTCTGAGGGCAGAGTGGCAAGCCTGGGGGCAGATGTGCATAACTGGGGGGGGGCAGGTTGGCAAATAAAAGGAAATAAAAAATATATATTTTTCTCAATCATAGCTTTTATTAAATATGAAACAATAGTTTACATGAATTAATATTTACTAGTTAAAACTTTTTTCCTATAGGGTAGTCTTATATTCAGGCTTTTAGTTTTTTTCCTAAATTAATATTTTGATTAACTAATATGGCCCAGGAAACCAACTAATATTTTTTTTTTATTCTAGTATTTAACTTAAAACTCATCATAATTGCACAAATGTGTGTGCTTTATAGTCATATAGTATAAAACAAATTTTATTAAGAGAAAAAAATCTAAGTAAGGAAATTAATTTTGCTACTTTTATACAAACAATTTTTTTGATCCAGATAAATTATTTTTAATTTGTCCAGATGAGTATGCTTAGTAAATTCCTTGTGTTTTTTTTCCTCGAACAACCTCTGTAGGATGCAATAAAAGGCATTGTGTGCCTTTCAGACTCAAAAGCTGATATGATGTCACATGTGTCCACAGTGAAGATGGTGGCTGCAGATGATAGGGATGCTACCCTGGTTTAGGCCTAGGGCAGTACAGGAGGTAAATCCACCACTGGCTTCAACTATACCATGTCCTTAAAGATAATGCGTCACATTTAAAGAAGTGTTAAAAAAAATGACCTACTTTAGCTTGCGTAGAAAAGAATTAGGGACATTTAAGACTATAGAGTTCCCAATCCATTTAAATGTTTTGAGCTTGAGTACTATACATAGCTGTTTCTTCAAAAACAAATTATACACATGGGAAAATTAACATATAAATGACAGGCACTAGGCAGAACTGTGTATTATTAAAGGTAATTCAGCTTTATTGAATTTTGTATATTGATTTCCAGTTCAGCAAAATGTTTATTAAAAGAATGCCATGTCAACAATTTTAATTGTCAGACCAGATTCAGCTACATAGATTCAGCATAGAACAAACTCCTCTTTGAATCTTCGAGAGTGTGGCAGACTAACATCTAAAGGAAGAGAAAGTTAAATGTGTTAAAAAGTGTCTACGCAAATAAAGTGTATAAAACAAATTTCAGTAAAAGTAGGTGGAAAACTGATAGAGGCATACTGTATGCTAATTAATACTTTTAAGTAAATTGAGCTGTACTCTCCACCAGTGTCTGAGATCATAATGTATCTCAAGATTGTCTTGCGAGAAGGGCTCTGTCCACCTAATGTATCGGTTTGTCTTAGTCTGTCAATTCTCGTCTTGTCATACCCCTTGAATATACGTATTGTATAAAGCACTGCGTAGATTGTTGGCTCTATATAAATAAAAGATAATGATAATAATAATATGGATGTATTAAGAACACACAGTGTCTTCAAGCTACCTATTTCTGTATGGGATATTCACTATCCTTACAAAAAGAGACTCTGATCAAAAATCAGCAAAAAACTATAATCCCTTAGCCAATTATTTATTTTTAGACTTAATAGCATGAATGTGAATGGTCCGGAGGCTAATTAAAAATGTCTTACGTTAAGACAACATATCTAAATTAAAAAGCAGTCTCCCATGATGAGCATCTGTGAATCATCTGAGGATCAATTAGTTAAGGGAAATATACCAGGAAATAACAGTAATTCTAAATAAATGTGCTATGTCACTCACTTTTATTAAGTCCAGTATACAGGTCAAAGTAAGTAACATTATTGAATATTGAACCATAAATTAGATGCAATAAAAATACATTTTTCCTAATATTACAGAAAATTGGGAAAAGGACAGTATTTTTATTTTACACAGTTTACCTTTTGAATATGTCCAAAAAGTCTTGGTATGTCCCCTTCAGCATTCCAAAATTTTGGACAATGTAATGCCCCAATGCACAATGCAAGGTCCATAAAGACATGGGTGGATGAGTTTGGTGTGGAAGAACTGGCCCACACACAGCCCCGACCTCAACCCAGTCGAACACCTTTGGGATGAACTGGAAATGGAGATTGTCAGGCCTTCTCCTCCAACATCAGTGTCTGACCTCACCAATGCTCTACTGGATGAATGGGCAAACATTCCCAAATCTTGTGTAAGGCCTTCCCAAAAGAGTGAACCACATATTATGTCTATGTATTTAGAACGCAATATTATAAAAGTCCCCCTTTTGTCCATATACTGTAGTGTATATGTATGAGTGAGGGTGAAATTTTGATTAAATTCAAACTCCACTTTTCATGAACTGGACTTCAACTCCTAAATATTTTACAAGTTGTAAAAAACTACCCATATATCAATGAATGCTGGAGAAGGAAACATGAAAATACATAGTTGCACATAATAAAATCAAACCTAATGAAAATATATCTTTCAAAAGCTGCTGCTTGCCTGTGGTGGAAATGCAGAATTTTGCAAAATATTTTTACATTTGTGTGCTGTGAGTTGGCAAATACATTAAACCGAACACAAGGAAATATACAATATATATATATATATATATATATATATATATATATATATATATATATATATTAGGAGGTGCTTGTTCAAAACTTACTTTTATAAGTAACTACTTAAATGCATGTATATACTGTATATGTGAATGAAAATATTTTTCTGCTTTTGGATATCTGTAAATGAAGACCAGCCCGAGTAGCATAAGACACAGTCACACACAGCAAAAGAGGTTGAAGGTTGCCAGCAACTCCTCTACTATTTCACAAAGCAGACTTTCTCTTGAGAGAGGGTGTAACTTTGTAAAATGTGACATAATTCCATTTATGTAATGAAATCACTATAACATCTATGTGAGAATTATTTCTGCAATGGTGATTTTAGAAAATGTAGATATATATATATATATAACTATAAATAAATCACTCATCTTTACTGGTGCATCTTACTTTGTGTCTCTATGTCGTTCTGACATCATCGTAAAGTAGTAGGGTGATTTCAAATGTAGAGATTGTAAAAAGAGAGACTTAAAAGAAGGGTCTACTAAGAAAGCTAATGAAAATAGACTATTTTAAAATGAGAAGACATGATGATGATGATCACTATTTATTTCTTTATTTCTTTATTTAGCATCATCATTTTCTGCAGCACTCCACAAAAAGACACACTACGTAGTGCATCACCTAACAAACAGAATCACTTAAAACATCATTGGAAATCTATTAACTTAAAACTTGCACTTTAGGTAGAACCAAAAGGCAATTAAATTGTTTGGGGGAACCACCTATACCATCCCCTGAGTACATTTTTGGACTGTACTACAGATATACATTAAAAAGTTACGGTTGTACAGTTTGTCTGAAATGAAAGGTCAGGAAATGTAATTTATTGTCCTTAAACAAATGCCCCAAAAAAAGATTTTGAATTAATGTTGCTCACTGTGGACAAGTCTAGTGTTCAATTTGGAACTGGCCTGTTTTGCTATGGGTAGAATACGTGAAGGCTGGGACCTTTTGGCTCGGGGCAAATATAGCCCAATCCCATCAGCATCCTATTACCTCAATCTGGTCCTTAAACACATACATACACATCTCGTCTCATCGAATGCCAGCTGCTCCAGTCCTACTGGGGGCCACCTAATATCACGGGCATACCTGGGAATGCTCAGGGTTTTGCCACTACTGGCCATGATACGTTTTTTATTTGCTAGCAAGTATTCACATACTGTGAGCATCTGCTGTTTAGGAAGCGAATAAACTAGCGTTTGTTTGTGTATCTTACTCTTCTGCCTCAATGACCCCAATTAAGAATATGCCTACTGGGACCTTATAAAAGATTGTGCATTGTGTGAGAGTCAGAGTATTCTAATTAAGATTTACAACTGGGTTGTTTGGATATAAAGTAATCCAAAATTTCCTCTGTTAACAAATCCATTGAAATTAAGTAAATTTTAATGACATCCTTTCATCCATTCCCATGCCAAGCATGTATCCAATTTTCCTTTTAACATTTCTTTATTTCACAGAAGCTTCTTAAGCCAACAGCCTATAATGTGTGAATACTACTAATCGGTCTTGGTCAACCTTATTGATAGGTTAGTAAGTATATAAATATGCTTTTAAAATGGTTGCACATACACCTGGAGTCCTGATTAATGATTAAGAAACAAGTCATTCCCTTCCTTGTCTTTATTTATACAACTTCGGACATCCTAATAGGCATATTAAATATTCTAATTATTATAATCTTTTATTTATATAGCACCAACAATTCACACAGTGCTTCATACAATACATATATTCAAGGGGTATGACAAGACTAGAACTGACAGACTAAGACAAACCGATACATTAGGTAGAGAGAGCCCTTCTCGCACGCTTACAATCTTGAGAGATAATAAATATTCTGCCTGTAGGTTGTGGTCCCTTCAACTTCTGCTTTTTATTGACACTGTTAACAGTGGCTCAATGTGTTGTTGTTGTTTTTTTGCACTTTGGTTGGATGAAATCATGTGTAAACCTTTGGTTTGGCATCTAATCTATACATCCTTTGTCATTTTGCGTTGTCAGCATTACACTTCTTCTCACCATTATCCATCACTCTAAAAAACTGGAATTATAGTCTGACCACCACAAAAGAATTCAAAATGCTTATATTCTCTATATTCCTTTCATAGTTGCCAACTCCTAAATGTGTAGAATTAGTTAAAATTCCTCAATACCAATTTAATTAAAAATCCCAAGCAAAGAGGCCCTCAAACATTTGTTTTCACATGGATTTCATACACATTTTTGTGGCCAGTGATTATGAACTAATTGATATACATTTGAATACCATGTCTGCGGATTTAAATTTTGCTTTCTAGGCCAGACATTTTCAATGACCTTCGTTAGTCATTCCTCCGCAGACTTACAGACTGTAAATGTTTTTCATTCATTCACAATTTACATAAGAACAAAAGGTACTGTACACATATAGTTTTTTGGCTGCTGTAGATGCATTCTGTTGTCTTTATTAGAATATTTTAACTTTTTTATTATAACAGAAAATGCTTGTTTGTGTAGCAATCACTTATTTATTTGTGATTATGGTGGGTTTAGTAAACAGGTTATTCATTTATGTATTAATAGATATATTAATATAGATTAATACTGTATTAATTTCCTAAAGCCACAGTAGTACCGTAATATAATACGAATCCTCCATTGATAAATATGAGACTTGCAGCTTTGTTAACTTAATGTTTTTGACAATAAGGTGAATGTTATAAAAATAACAGTATAATGATATTCAAAAAATGTACACTTTAGGCTCAAGTGGTAAACAAGAGGTGGCAATGAGCCCCCCTCTCCCTAATAGCTCAGTGTCAAATCGAGGTGTCTTCATTCCTTCTTGTATGCAGAACTTTGTTATGTGACCCTCCTGACTACCTGTCTCTCCGACAACACAGCTACTACCATGTGGCTGCATTATCCAGGATCGCGGGAGCCCCTAGGCTGTTCAGTTCTGCAACAGCTCAGTTCTTATGCACCTAGACTGGCCCTTCTTACTTCTCAGGGCTATGATCACTCTCCCTGTATATTGACATGTTAACAGGATATTACATGATCTGACACTAGAACAGGTGTCACAGCACACTTTCTTACTGACTAATGTCTCCTCGAAGGTTTTAGCTTTAGATGATAGTAACTGTCCCATTTTCCTTGTGCTTTCTAGTATGAATGCCCAACACCCAGATAACAAGAAAGTGTAAGCTGATACTTGCTCATACTTGAAATAATAGTCCACAGTAACACCAACTTAGTCCAAAGTAAAATGCTAGCTTTATTTTTGATAAAGTAAAACCATCACGGCATGAGGAAGACATAGTCTTACTCATTTCACCTTGAAGGCTTAATCATAGACAAAGAAAATAACAAATTATGCTTTTTAAGCACAAATGTATCTAATAATATGCACAATAAGATATGCACAACATGATATAGAAAACCCTCGGCAGGGTTGTTACTTTATTCCAGTTGCTATCCAAGACATGTACTTGATAACATACCATTAGGAGAATTTTTATGCATTAGAAATAATTGTTCTTCTATATTGGATTTTGAACAGCAAGCAGAGGATTTAAGATTCAGATTCTTACAGAGAGGTTATCCTTCGAGAGTGATCAATAAAGCCTATGTTAACAACTTCAGTCCCAAAGGTTTTTGTTACTTTAAGTCCCGGAGCAAATCTCGGTTCAGCCATTATTCCCCTTAACCATGTAAACTAGGTATTGTTTTTAAAGAGAGATAGAAAAATGTAAAAAAACTTTTCAAAACTATGGAATTTTTACATCTGTATGATAGGCTTTCAACTCAAACTTTAAGCAAAGAAGCCAAAAATAGCCACAAAATTATATATTTCTATAAAGCAGACAACCCAGAGTATCTCATTAGGAGCATTTGGACAATTCTCATGTAACCATTTTGCCACTGATTACTGCCCGTAGCAATCATTTCCTGCTTTTTTTTCACCAACACTTAATGATGATTTTTGGCACAAGGTATATGTTCAGCCTCATCTCCAGATCACGGAAAGACCCCAAATGGTAGTTCTTTGTGCTTTTCTGGATGTTACAGGTCATACATGCTGGTATATTGGATCAGGGATCCATTTTGATATTTGTCATTTGGCTGCACTTTTTGTCACCAACACGTTTGTGTTGCCTGGGATATTTTGTTATGGCAGAGAAATATTGCATAAGTTGTTCAACCACATCTCCTGATTACCGAAATACCCCACATGCATATGGTTACTTATGTGTTTTTTTTTCATTTGCAGGGCAAAATATGGCAATTGAAAATATTCCCCTTTTCCCCTTGTGGCAAAGAAACCCAGCCTAATTTGTTCAACTGTATCTCCTGATTACACAAATACCCCACATGCATAGGTTCTTTATGCATATGGTTACTTATGTTTTTTTGTTTTTTGAAATATGACGGACAAAAACTTATGGGAGTACGCCAATTGAAAATACCCCCTTTCTTCCCTCAACATTCAAATATATAAAGATAAAAAGTTAATAATAAACTCTGGTTTGGTAGATCATGAAGCACTCATCGATGCTGAGTCCTGGCAAAGAGAGACAGAAAGGGCAGTGGTATCTGAAGTCCTTCCTAATAGCATTTTTGTAACAAACTCTGCATCTTTTCTGAGGCTTCTCTTTGGCACCAGTGGGGGGGAATTGTACCAGGAAAATACCTGCTGTTACAGTTGGGGTGGCATCCTCAAAGAGGATCTCCCTCTGGATTTGGAGCTGGAACTCTAGGAAGGTAGATCTTCCCAGTGTTGTATATGGCAACCTAGGTGAGGTAAATGGCAAATGGCCACCTTTTTGAACCAGATTTTGGTCTTGCGCAGTACCGAGTAAGGCTGCAGACATTGGTCAGAAAGATTTACACCTATTTTCTGATTGTATTCAGAGATACAGAGTTTTGTGTACCTGTGTATTACCTTTCTCATAATTCGCATAATGTCTATTTTCAGAAGTACATTTAATCTGATAGATCAATTTACTTTGATGCTTTTGTTTACATATAAATAGCATATAAACACTGGGTACCGATAAGTTACAAGAAGGATTTTCTTGCAAAAAAAACATCCTTTATACTGTAAAAAGTAGTGACTGATTATCAGGTCAGGGCTGCCATCTTCTGGCCTGGGGAGCAGATAAAGCCAAGTTGCCCTACCACCCCCAATAATTAACATACGCACTGGCATACATATTTACACACACACACTCCTACACTAACACACACATGCTATACATACTTACACATAAAAACACTCATGCTAACAAGCACACAATTAAGATGCACACTCATGCTAACACACATTTACACACAGGTACTCATAGTAGCACATAAGCTTTCACATACACACTCATCCTAACAAACATTAGCTAGCCCACCCCAGTCTAATTATCTTGGGGCCTATTAATGTATCCATAGGATTTAAAACATGATCATCATGTCCATTTTGTGTATTTCATAGGTGTCTGTATAAGGGTTTAACACAGGTCTAGACAAATGCCTATTGGGCCAATGCCCAAGACCCTATTCCACATACCATTAAAGTGCTGTTTAAGTCATGTTTCATGGCTGATTTTACTGTTCTAGTCTGGTACTGGATTAATAGATGCCTAGATTATAGTGTAAATGTGGGAAAATGTCTGTGTTACCATTGGCCAATATGTGCAATATCCCTTCTTTTTTACTTTTATGGCCAATTTTTTTTCCTCGCTACTAATTGAAATAAGATGTAAAGTTGGAAGGTATATGAACATCCAGTAATTTACATGTTCGATAAGATGACAGAATATAATCGATTTTAGTTTACCATGAGAATATGAACAGGGCGTGTGCTATACCATTTAGTTGAAGTCCATAATCACATAATTACAAGATTAATGGGTTATTGAGATAATTGTGAGATTAATAAGAATACAGGTTTTTCAGGTTTCATCATTGCCAATTAATCTTTCTATTGAGTTGGCAGAAGACAAAACCTGTTCTCTTCACAAGAGAAAATAACTCTTCTGGCCCATAATCAGCAATATTCCCACACACGAGTATATGTAGCCTTTATCAAGCATTGACCATTATCTACAACATAATGCTAATTTTATCACTACGGAACTTAGAATGCATTTTATGATTACCAGAAGGCGCACAGATATTTATGAAATTCATCTCACTTGTGGATCTTGCCATAGCCACTAAAGCTCATGCATTTGGTAAGACCAGGGCTCGGCAAACCCTAATTCCTGGCACCCAGGGTTTTGCGGGACAAGGGGTACATACTGATCAGGTCTGCCATCATGAATCGGGCAAAATATGCTTTCCTGCAAATACTGTATGGTACTAGCCAATGTACTGTACACGATAGTGTAAGAACAACTCAAATGTGCTTAATGTTTCAAAAGTATCATTGAGATGTAGCTGTAACTGCAAATGTGTAACAGGCTTATTACAAAAAACATTTCAAAGACAGATCTGCAATTTACACTGGTGTACTGTAATTTTTTAGCAAGACAGGATGCTTCATATTTTGCATTACTTTCTTTACTGAATAACCTCCAGCAGCAAAACAAAGTCTCCAATACGCCAGAATTCGACCAGTCCTTTGTTACCTTCCTCACCAAAAATGGGAAGGATCCCAGGAAGGGCATCGAACAGGGTCTACACTCCACACAGGATAAGCTCCTGGACGTCTCGGGCCCTCTAACTCAAATCTTCCAGATGGCAGATGAGGCTCTAGTAGATGGAACACTCCTGGATGCCCACTTGGTCCATGAGTGGACCCAACGGGCCCTCTGCCTCCTGGGCAACACCAACTGCGACATTTCTGCGGAGCGCCATAAAGTGGCCCACTTCAAGCTGGACGCTAAACTAGCTGAGTTAACACCCAAGGACCTGGGTCCGGAGTCGAATGGCTTGCTGGTCAGTGAGAAGTTTCTAAAGGATCTCACCCGCCATGTTACCGTGTTTACTTCCCTCGACAAGGCGCAAGCTTTGTTAAGACGTGTATTCCGGTCAGGAGATGTTTTTTCCTTCAGGGCTGGCACAGGGGTCGTGCCACCAGCAGGGCAGCCTCTTTTGGCTCTAGACCCCGTTTCCCGGATGCCTCTGCCACCTACCGGTCCCGCTACTGCACCCCGTTCCACTGAGCTTTCCGAGCTGCTTTCCAAGGTTTCTCGTCCTTCAGTGGGAAGACTTCTTCAGGTAAGAGTCATTCCTGGTTTTCCTCCCTATTGCGGGCAGACTCGCTCACTTTTCTCATGTTTGGTCTGTTCTTACCTCAGATCCCTGGGTCCGGGATAATCTTACCTAATCTGACCAATATCACTGTTCTTCTTCAGGGCCTCTCTTTATTTCGTACGTTTGCCTGTTTCGGCCTGTCTCAGGTCCCGCGTTGGCCAGATGGATCAGATGGATTCTTCAGCTGGCGGCCATTTCAGATTCTTTCGGGGCTCGTTTCGGGGACGTTTTATTTTCGTCCTCATTCGCATGCTTCTCTTGCTCTTCTGGCTAGGCATTAAAATTGCAAAATATGAAGCCTCCTGTGTTGCTAGAAAATTAGGGATTACTCTAACTTTTATTAAAGACAGGAGGTGAGTATTTTCCCTTCCTGTTCTACCCTCCCTGGGGTCTTTTCCCCTGTCTCTGTCTGATTTAGTCTCCTGTATAGCTATGATTTTTGTAGTTATGTTTGTGTTTTTTCCGATAATATTTAAGGTTTGGCCTCTTTTTCTGTTAACAGGTGTGTTTCCTGTGTTCAGTTTGCCCGTCGGTCTTCCACTGTCTAAAGTTGTACACTGCTGGAGATTGCCGTGGCTGGAATTTTTCTTCGCTTGGCTGCTGACATGGTCTCTGTCGGCTGATTTGTTCCTGTTTGGCTTGTTCGTGCAAAGAAAGAGGAGGAGTGGCTGGACTATGGGCTTAATATAGGGTCTTTGGCCCTTTTCCCATTGGTTATTGTTCTTTTTCTTGTTAACTGTTTTGCTGCTGGAGGTTATTCAGTAAAGAAAGTAATGCAAAATACTCACCTCCTGTCTTTAATAAAATTTAGATTAATTCTACACCAAGGCTAGATTAATCCCTAATTACAGAATGAGATTCTATGATTTTTTTTTTGTTTGGATGAAGTTGTCAAAATGCTTTCATTTAGCACTTGAAGTTACTCAAAATTATAATTCAAGGAAGTTGATAGTTCCAGTAGTTTAAATTGTTTTTTAAAAACGTTTGCTAAGGGAAAGGGTACTACCTTACATATTTAGAAGATATAGCTATCTAGCCCATACCTTGCTAATAATCTACCTTTCTTTATGGTTTATCTGGAATCTTTCAACTATTTTCTGATTTTCAATCTCACTCACTGGTCTCTACCATTTTCTTTACAATTCCTATGCATTTTCTTGTCATTCACCACCAAAGGTCAAGGTTTTGAGTTTTTCTTGTCTCTTCTAAGGCAGAGTACTATTTTGTTTACAAATAAAACCTAAAAAATTAGAAGAACATTTTAAGCAAAATCCCTGTATTGCATATGATCAAATATAGTGAGATTCCTTCACCTACACAATTATTTATTATCATTTAAATATATTTAAACATTCCAATTAATATATTAGTTCAGTTTTATTGATCACTATAATTTGGTCTTCTTGCTTATTACAGCTCAGTACAACACTATTAGATAATTTACATTTGACCTTGATCTTAAATAAATAACTACATTAAAAGACAGTCAACTTCCTAGCAGCAGACCTCACACCAAACGCATACTTTTTGAAACAATCAAAAGCCTTCAGACTCAGCCAGCTGACATAATATACCAAGACTTCAACTTCCTCTGCTACTAACATTCCAGGAACAGTGATGATTTTCTAAAAAGAATAGAATTTTAAAAAATACCGGTAATTCATAAACCTTATCCTAGATGACTGCATAGTTACCTTTTTGTTGCTGTATTTTTTTGTAATTTAACTTAAAACTTTGTGTTAGAGTTTGGCAAGCTGTAGACACTGCAGAAGACAGAACTCAGGTCCTACCCACCAAGTCACAAACAAGCGGAGTTAAACCCAAGTATAAGCAAGGTCCTTTCAAGATTGTTGAAGGGCATGCATGACCCATATACACAAAATCTAAATTCCTCCATTCATGGATATCCAGGTGATCCAGCTATTTGGTTTCATCTAGGATTATCCAGTCCTGGAATAAAGGGATAAATATTGGATTTACCTCTTTATTTCCTGGAACATATTGGGCCTGTGGCCATGTGAGTCCTCATTCAGTGTCAAAATACTGACTGTAAAGCCTCTGGATATGTTAAATTGGCTAAGAGCTGCACTTAGTAGTACCTTGAACATGCAAGAACCTGTGTGTGGGTGAGATAAAAATCAAATAAAATGATTGGTGCACTAGAGTGTTGCTGATCAACCCAATAATCACCAGGTGACCGTGCCCCTCACACTCAATGAGTGTGGAATACAAAAACAATGAGATAATAATACTACCAACAGTTGTAGTGACAGGAACTTCCAAGAAGTATATCAGGATCATACATAGTATAAAAGAAAATAAAAAACAAAAATAGTGTAATACGTAAAAAACAAACGAAGTGAACTCTTACATTCCGAACAAAATAGAATAAAATAAAGTAAAAAATAAAAGATAAAATATAAAGTCCCACTATCCCGTGTCTCCGCGATCTTCAAATTTGTGCCGTCCCGCGTTCTATTAGGGCCAGGATTAAGGACGTGTGTTCAGAGCAGTAAGAAGCTCCTTCTGTATATGTCAGCACGTATGACGTGTTTCGCTCAAGGCTTCATCTGATACGTGTAACTGAGGTACTCATGTATTCCTTAGATAGAGATCTGGATGACAAAGTCAATTGGACATATACAAATCACCTGTGGGCAGTGTTCCCTCTAAGCTGTGCCCTTTTACAAGCGCACATAACTTTTCGAGGGAGCGCACACGTCGTAAAATTGTGCGCACAGTGGGAGCTGGGGGGGCGGGCAGTCCTTCCAGGGTGACGCTAGCACTCCCCCAGAGACGGACAGGAGGAGCAAGCTCGGTTGGGGAGATCACAAATCTCACCCCAACCGGCTTAAAATCAATCAAGGGAGCGAGAGGTCTGTTAATGCAGACCTCCGATCCTGCTCCCTTGCGATGCGCGCGGCAACTGATGCTGTGCATTGGGATTTTATGTCATATCCCGGTTCACAGCACTGAAGCCACGCCCACCGTCTTTACTGCACCAGAAGGACAGGACACAGAAGAAGAAGAGGCAAGAGGAAGAACGAAGAGGAGGAGGAAAAGTAACTAACAGAGGAAAGGTAGGAAAACATTAAGTGAGAGTGGATTAGTAAGTGTGTGAGAGTGATGGGTGTTATGCTGTAGTTTATGCTGAATGTTTGTGAATGAGTGTGTGTGATAGCATGGATGTGTAAGTGGGGGGATAGCATGGCATAGGGAGGCTGTAATCACATTAATATGATGCCCAGGTTCCAGCATGTACAGGCTGCCTGGGCATGATAGGAGTGTGATTGCTGTTAGCAATTATATATATATATATGTATATATATATATAATATTGTTGTTGGGTTTTTTTGTCCAATTTTGGTGTGTTATTTTTAATAAAGTGTTTTTTTTTAAAGGGGGGGTCATTTTCAGTTTCGGTCCAGTGAATGCTGAATTGTCGGTCCAGAATTTTCATTTCGGTGCATCCCTATATACTAAGCCAGACACTGAAGCAGTAGGCCTACACAACATCAATGTTTGGCTTAGTATATAGTGATAGAGGTTATGCTACATTATTGGCAATGTCTGGCTCAATGTATAGTGATAGGTGTTGTGCTGTGCCTCAGTATATAGTGATAGGTGTTATGCTGCCCCACCGTCAATGTTTGCCTCAGTATATAATAACAGTTATGCTGCACCACTGTCAATATTTGCCTCAGTACATAATGATAGCTGTTATGCTGCAACACCGTCAATGTCTGCCTCAGTATATAGTGATAGGTGTTATGCTGTACCCCTGTCAATGGTTGCCTAATGACAGAAGCTATGCGGTTTTTCCCAATAAAAAAATAATTATATATATATACACACACACATATATATATATTGATCCTTTATGCAGCCCGGAGCCCCCGCTCGTGATTCGCTCATAATTAACTTTTGCAGTGAGAATTTCACCTTTAAAATAGACCATGGAGTCAAAAGGGGTTTTTTTTCAGCTCCACCAACTTCACTTTATATGGACTGTAGAAGCATATTGTGCGCACAAAATTTTGGCTCTGGGAAAAATTTTGCACGACAGAAATTTTTTGCGCACACCACCCAAGAAAAATTAGAGGGAACATTGCCTGTGGGGTGTGTGTTGTTTTTAAGATTGTCCTCTTTCATATATATTTCATTATAGTTAAATTTCAAAAAATAAATGCATAAAATAAAAATACACAAATATATTAATCAAAATCATGATTGCATTAAATATAGGATAAACATATAAAAATTCCAGACAGTAAAAACAATTAGCTGAGATGATATCAAGTGAGTCATTTTCAATTGTAAACTCTCACAAGCATGGACCATGTGATCTTTTATTTCATATAATGTTTGACCATGCATCAAAGTTTGTCAGAACTCACAATTTTGCTTACCTGTCAAACATCTGGATCCACTTCTTCCTGCAGGAACTGCTATGCTTGTAGTGTGTTGAGTGCCTACCTTCTGCATATGGTAGAGCTGAGCACCTCTAGGCAAGTACCTAGAGTGACTGATGGATAATCTGGCACCGGCAGACCAAGAATTATGGGTTACATTCCTTAACTACCACTTACAGGGCAGATCTGATCCCTTACAATGCAGCTGGCTGGATACTCCTTAAAGTGCCAGGGTCTACTGAAATCTCCAGTCCAGCTCTGGACACTGATCATTTTTAATAAACTGCAGAGCATTGCAGAATATGTTGCATACATTCATACAGCGTCATCTAATTTTTTTTGATGGGTAGGACACTCATTTAACATAAGCACAAATGTATTTTTCATTTGAGCATGACTTTTAATCTTATGAGTTTTAAGCATTATTACTGTATGTTTGGTAATGATATCTGACATTATAGAATGCAATCCCCTTAAGACTTATATTAATTGCACGCTTGGTTCTCATAAAATAATTCCAGTTCTTGTCAAACGGATGTCCTTATTTCACTCATGTTTTTCCCCCCACAAATGAAAACCAAATCTTTAGATCTATTGATGGATAAGAAAATAACATTTATCCTAATGTAAACAGTATTGCATGGTTCTATACCCACATCCGATTACACATAGTGCTCTTTCTTCTATAGCCGATTTGAGAAAAATACATATGCACTCAAGATGATTCATGTTTACTGCTATGACCTTCTTGGGTGATTGAAGACATGCAGGACTTATAAAAGTTCTATAGGAACACGGAAAGAAAAGGCTGTTGCTAATCAGATCAGATCATTTTTTTTCTGAATCAGTAAAAGTTACCTGAAACTAAAATTGTATTAATTTATCAGTTATTAATACTACGTCGATCAGGTCTAAAACTGCCAAGAAAAGTGTGATCTCACTTAACACCTCCTATAAGTTTGCATTAAAGCTGTGAACCTTAGTAATAAAATAACTGTTTGGGAGACTCATGTCTCTGGAATTTTGTTTGTTAAAGGTGTTTGAGGGAGTCACATATATTTTCAATTTACCAAGTTCTTTATGGAACCAATAAAATTCCTGAAGCATCAGTTACGTATCTGGTGCTTTGCATTTGAACATGTGTATCAAATTATAGGAGAAGTCTGAACAACAATGTAAAACGCGTGGGAACACTTATACAGTGCAATTCAAGCACAGAGTATACATCTTAAAGATTTCATATGGCAACAAGATGTTATTTGTTATCAATGCTATTCAGAGCTGTAGGTAAAGACAATATGGTTTTTATTTAACAGAATCACACTGGACCTAAAATGAGAAGCCTCACAATACACTATGAATTACTGATGGTGTGAAAGCTATTATTTTTTTCATCTTTCTCTCTCTTTCCTCTCTCACCCTTAACATTCTCACATGGTCTCTGACCACAGCCCTTCAGTAACCACAATCCCTCAGTGTAGAACTGACAATATCTCATGTAAGTTTTTCATCCAATGCCAAGACTGACATGCCCCCCATACATCCCCACACCAGCCCTCCCCTAGCTAGCAGTGTATTCTGACTTAGGCGGACATCTGTGGGGACAACCTCTATGCCACCTTCCTGGGGCCAGATTGGGTGGTTATGCTCCCTATAGTGCTACTTACTGCGCGGGTTGGTTATGACCAGCCACTTTCCAGTATGGATGTCTTTATCTAGCTTACACAGCCTGCGTCGCATTCTTAACCTATACAGAGGTTACTTAAGAGGTGGAGCACCAGGATGTAATGAGGTCCAGACCTTCACCTTAAACCCTGCCATCATGTGGCAAAGAGAGAAATTAGTCCATGGGTTATAAGGTTCACTGACACTAATATGTCCAAGACCAATGGGTGCTCATGATGACTTGTGGCCAGTGAATGAGTGAAATACTGGCAAACCCATTGTACATATTTTTGTACTCATAATATGCTTTTATCATATCTAGCTACATGTGCACAAGTCCCGGTTTCGTATATATTTAGTGATATGTATGAGTGCCAAATATAATTACATCATGATGCATGAAATAAGCACTGCAAGAGACTCCTGGTGCTTTGTGAGTTTTTCTTTTTATTTGTAGCAGTGTAATATGTTCCTCTTTTCTATGGAATTAACAGACACTTAACTTAAATGTCCCTAACACAACAATAGCACACGGGAAAGCTGGTAGGGATGGTAGAAACTGAGGAGTGGGTAATAAGGTAGAGCATGGCAGAGGGGGTAAGAAAGTATGCATTACTGTAAGTGTGTATGTGTTAGCATGATTGTGTATGTGTTTGTGCAAAAGTTTGTATGTCTGTGTGTATGTTATAATGAGTGTGTGTTAGGGTGAGTGTGTGTATAAATGGGTGTGCCAGTGTGTATGTTAGTTATCAAGGGAGGGGGCCAGGGGTCACTTGGCTTTGCCTGCCCCATTTGCCAGAATATGTCAGCTCCTAATATCAGATTATAATTTAACTATAGAATATATTTTCTTATAAACACTCAATAGGAGCCTATCATGCCTTGGTTAAATTCCACATACACTAATTACTACCATGTGTTACTACCATTGATAAAAACTAAAGACTATGATGCTTCTAGACCAGAGAATACAATTCCAGTTTGTGATCTTAAAGATGCAGAAAGCACATGACCATTTAAACCAAACAGATGTGATTTTTTTCTATGTTGACAATATGCCTAGATTTACTGAAAGTATGTTATACTTCTTCTAAGTACATTTATTGCAGGGGAAAAAATAAATGAAAGGCCCCCTACATTTGTGAGCATACTGTACCTGGATAGGCTTTCATAAATAATCATTGGGGGGTTTTATGGTTAGTGTTAGTGATGATTGATTGCTTCACCTGTGTTTACAGCAAAGTTACAAGACCTACAGGGTAAACATACATTATGTTTGTAGTTAACATGCTAACATATAAACATGGCAAAGAGATTAAATGTGATTGTGGTACAAGATGAAACAAACAAGACTGTGTAGGAGTCTACTGTCTATATTGATTTATAATGTTTGCATTTAAAACAATTATCCTCTTTGTGTGGTGGGGGGGTGTAGATTTAAATTTGAGACCTTTGTAAAGTATTTGCCTGTCTTCTCATATATCAGTGAAAGAAAATGGGAAGTATACAGTAATCATTCACATTGTGTCTTTACAGGGTTACAGGGATGATAATTATCCTTAGGTCCAGGGGAGGGCTGGCAGCCTAAGGCCTGGGCGGCAAGTCAAGTGAAGTGGCCCGTTGTGCCACGAATCAGCCCACCATACATGCCCATCTTTTCCTGAACGCATATTAATTATAAAAATACAAATATGATTCAACATAAGTAAATTTTATAGCAACAAAGAATAGTAAAAAAAAAAGCAAAACCTAATGTCCCCCTGATGCTCAGTCAGTTAAATGCCCCCATGATACTGGCTGAGGATTATGGGAAATATAGTACACAGCAGCAGGGAAATTGTAAAGGCTAATATGAGTACCCTACCAGGATCATACCTTAACCCCTTAGTTCCCCTATAGACGTACCGGGACGTCCAAAAAACGCCCACAAAGAAACCCCTATGGACGTCCCGGTACGTCCAGCCCTTCGTGCAGCGTCAGGGACACATCCCTGCCGCTGCACGGGAGACCACGCTGTCGTTTGACAGCCTGGACTCCCCACTGACAGCAGAAGCCGGCTTTGCCGGCTTTCTGCTGTCCGATCGCCCGTAACAGCTTCCGGCATGAAAGCCGGTAAGCTGTTAACGGTAAACTGCCCGATCGCGCGATCGCGCAGTTGCAATCGCGCGATCGGGCATTCCCTTCCGGGTTACGTCACTGCTGACGTAACCCGGAAGGTCATCGGAGGACAGGATATCCCCTGCGGGGATATCTTGCCCTCCGATGAGGCACAGAGACGCTGCGATCTCTATGCAGGTCTATGAGGACCTGCATAGAGATCACAGTGTGATCGGTGCAGGGGGATCGCGGGGAGGGGAGTGAGAAACCATCTCTCTCACTCCCCCTCCTGTCCGGAAAGAGAGAAGCTGAAAAAAAAAAAACGTTAGTCCATTTAAAAATAATATTAAAAAAATCATTAAAATAATAATATAAATAATACTAAAAAAATTATAATATGAGCTGTGATGTCACTGTGACATCACTGGTATGTTCAGGAGGTCCCTAGGAGGACCTCTAACCATTACTGTTTAAAAAAATATATATAAAAAATAAAAAAAATGTAAAAAAAATTATAATTAAAAAAAATTAAAAAAAAATATATAAAAAAAGATAATAAAAAAAATTCTTAAAAAAACCTTACATCCCATTGCCCTAGCATAACATCCAGCCAGTATAACCCTCCTTCCCCCGTTCACAACCCCCAAACCCGTTAAGCCATAGGCATAAAAATTATACAAAATTGTACACCTAATAGAACGCTCCCTGGTGCTGGGAAAGTCTGGAAAATCTATATAAATTAGGTATTTCTGAAATCAGGACACCTGAATTGATAAACTTGGAGGGGATTTTCCATCACTTTACCTAATTTTGTGAGGATTCAGAGGGAAAATGTAAAAAAAATTAGTTTATTTTTCTAATCTTCGCTAGTTTTTACTAAATTTCTCATTCTAAATTTTCAGCTAATCACCCAACTATGGTATCAAACAAAAGCTCTATCTCTCCTTGAAAAAACAATATATAGCTTACATGGGTACACTATTCATAGGAACAGAGAATCATCGCTAAACCGACATACCCCAAAAATGGCAAAATTGCTCTGGGCTTTGAGGTACCAAAAACCCCTGGGATTGAAGGGGTTAAAGTGGGCTGATTGGGGACAGAGCTGACACTGAAGAGCTGAATGGGGACAGCAATGACACGGGGGCTGAAGGGGGGCAGAGGTGACACTGGCAGGGTCTGATTGGGGACAGAGATGACACTGGGAGGGGCTGATTGGGAACAGAGGTGACATTGGGGAGCTGAATGGGGACAGCAATGACATGGGGGGCTGATTGGGGACAGAAGTGACACTGGGGACACACTTACATACACACACACACACACACATACCTATTTTTTTGTTTTTAACGAATACAAAAAAAAATATTATATAGCTTGTACAAAAATAAATTGGTTTACTAACCTTCTACTTCCACTTTTGGGGGGTTTCGTCTAGACCTCCATCCTCTGGTAGCAACAGACTGTTTTCTATGTATACAGGATGTCAGTGACAGGACATCCGGTGCTCCAGCAGTCTGAGTGTGAGGGGGCGGAGCTTTCACCCCTCACGCTGCGGCCATCAGATTGCTGGAAAACTGATCTAAACGGCTGCTGGGTGCTGATGTCGCCGTCCGGAGCTACTTTAATACTTTAAAAAAAAAAAATTAATATGGCAAGCTGGATCTGCTATTAAATGAAAAAAAAAAGTATTCAAGTAGCTCCGGTTGTATTAAATTGCCCCCTGGCCCAGCCCGCCCCTGCCCATGTTCCTAGAACCTAGTAAAGTATAATACATTTTAGCTTTACCTGTGTGGTCAGGGGAATTTTCCATTCCATTTTTGGGGGGTTTTTTTGGAGCTCTACTTTAACCTGCTGCTCATAATTATTTCATATTAATGGGTTTTATTATAATTATTTATTGGTTTATATAGTGCTTTTTGTGGCTACATGCACTATACACAAACACATACTTGCACACATACACTATACACACATACTACATACATTACATACTGTACATACATATGAATCACATACACACATACACAGTACCTATTTGAAGCTAGGAATAAAGTCTGGCTCCTTCACACTGCCCTCAGTTGATTGCTCTGTGCACAAACACATTTTTGTTATTTAAAAATTAAAAAAAAAAAAGCCACACACCTTCTATTTATAAAGATGCTAGGATTAAAGTAGCTCCGGCCAGTGGCATCAGCACGTTTAGATCAGTTTTCCAGCGGTCTGATGGCCGCATAGTGATGGGAGCAGCGTGAGAGGTGAAAGCTCCGCCCCCTCGCACTCACCATTCACCCCTCACGCTGCTCCCATCACTATGTGGCCATCAGACCGCTGGAAAACTGATCTAAACGTGCTGATGCCACTGGCCGGAGCTACTTTAATCCTTTTTTTATTTATTTAATATGCCGGATCGGCTTGCCATATTAAAAATAAATAAAGTATTAAAGTAGCGCCGGCCGGCAGCATCAGCACGCAGCGGCCGTTTAGATTAGATTTCCAACAATCTGATGGCCCCATAGTGATGGGAGCAGCGTGAGGGGTGAAAGGTGAGTGCGAGGGGCGGAGCTTTCACCCCTCACACTGCTCCCATTACTTGGCGGCCATCGCACACGGCCGCTGGGTGCTGATGCCGCCAGCCGGCGCTGCTTTAATACTTTTTTTTTCATTTAATAGCTGATCCGGCTTGCCATATGAAATTTTTTTTAAAAAGTATTAAAGTAGCGCCGGCCGGCGGCATCAGCACCCAGCGGCCGGTAAGATTAGATTTCAGGGCGGCCTGGGGGGCAATTGCCCCCCTGCCCCCCGGCCCAGCCGGCCCCTGCTTAGGTCTACCAGGTAGATAGTGCCAGAGTCAAGTCAATTAGATAATGAAAACAAATCAGCTATCATTACATTTTTGTTCTTAAGAATGAAGCTGTATATGTTCTTTTAGGAAGTGTTTTAATACCTGTGGTGCAAGATATTTACCCTATCAGTGCTTTCTTGTTATATTGTGTGTGTCCACATAAAAATAATTATTATCTACAAAAATGCGAATGGGACCAAGTTTGACAAGTATTATTTGTTAGCATGGTTGAGTATTTAATAGTACTTGGCATATTGGGCCCGATTCAATTACCTATCTAGTTTCTAGATTTTGGGAAAAAAACTTGAATAGTTACTTGTCTGTGATTCAAGTCCAAAGGCACAAACGCAAGTAATGTGTGTTAATCACTCAACCTCATGTAGTTTATATGTTTAGAGAACAGTAAGTGAGAATTTCTTCACAATGAAAGCTATTGTCAATAAAAGCTCGCCTCTATTGTTAGCAGATCAAAGCAAACCACCAGGCAGCCATTTCAGATCAAAGTAATTGAACAATTAGTATAGATCCAAACACAACTTGTCCAAGCCCAAGAGTTGTGGTGCAAGGACAGAGCAAATGCATGGGGAGGGGAATTCTACTGAATCCCCCCATTCATATGGAAGGAGAAGAATTGGTCATTTAAAGTGGACACCAAATGCATTAAAGTACATTTGATGGCTTGTGTCTCTTTAAGGCAGATTTTTCCACCAGTTTTTATTGTGGCATTTTTTAGTGGTCATTGTCTAGATTCTTCCCCTGAGAATTGGATTTTAGATAGGTAATTGAATCACAAATCAAGTTAGGCTAAGTTCATTGAAGTAAGCCCATTGATTCTAATGGAAGAGATGAGCCAGCACCTTTAATAATGGTGTAATTGCTTTGCAAAATGGCACAGAAGTGGGAAAACTGAATATAACAATCA
The DNA here is from genome assembly GCA_029215755.1 of Spea hammondii. Classification (NCBI taxonomy): domain Eukaryota; kingdom Metazoa; phylum Chordata; class Amphibia; order Anura; family Pelobatidae; genus Spea; species Spea hammondii. The sequence continues at coordinate 117,980,053 of JARDYJ010000002.1, forward strand.
CTGGCTTTACATTATTTTTAGTATATTTAAAATATATCATAGTCTTAAAAGTTTAGTATTACTCCTGAAATACAAGATGCACAAGGTATTCCAGTAAATGTAGTTTGTGCAATAGAACAAAGATTATGGTAAAAAGTTTAAATAACATTTAAATGGAGTAGCAGATGTGGAAATAGGTATGCTGGTAATACCAGGATTTGGAAATATATAAACACATTGTAAAAGAAGCAGAAATGACAGTAGGAGGCAGGTGTGAAAAATGCAGCAAGAAACATGATCTGGGAAGAAGCGCAGAAAAATACATATATAACAAGAATCCTGGCTTGTTACATTTCCAAGTCAACAAAATTACCAACAAGCAATGGCGGTTAGTGTCAGAGTCAGCTTAGATATTCAGGGTATTTCTGCGAAAAGGTATAGGTCACCTTTATCTAATTTAACCCCTTAAGGACACTGGGCAGTCCCAAAACCCATTGAAAACAATGCATTTTGGGGATAATTAAGGGGATAAGCAAGGCATTTAGTTAATCACAGGCTAACGAATGCAATACATGTTTTGTATATAGAAAGTTCTCTTTATTTACAATGTTCTAGTACATAGTTATAGGTGGCAGGTACCACCACCACTGATCAGATTGAATCTGAATGTATACGAACAGGGCACCTTCTTGCTGGTTAGAGCTGGAGGAAAAGTTTCAGTGTTGGTTTTCATGACATTAATGTGTGTGGCATTGCATGAAATGTTGCACCCGTTGTGATGTTCATTTCGTCCATCTTTAGCACTGATCCTTGCTTTAGTCAGAAGTGTAATTGTTATGTCTTATATTCCTTTTATTCAATTTGTATTTCCTTCTTGTTTACCAAAGGCCACTTCCACTGTCCACCCACTTTGCCCTTCTCTCCACCCAACCCCTCCTACAGAAAGTTTTTGTCTCTACAAAAAGTCATGTCCCCTGAAAAGGGAGAGATGGAGGCAGCCAACCCTGGGAAGATACTAGGGAAAATAGTATGTATGTAGTATGTATGTTCCATGTATCGATTTCAAAAGCCTGTATTTTATGAGGTTCCTAAAGTAGAATGTCATTGCCTGTCATATTTACTATTATTAAAGGAAGGCTTAGCTGGTATTAGAATACTGCTTAGTATTTCATGATAAACTATATAAATCTGTGTATATTATTATTACTACTTTTTATTTACGCAGCTTCATACAGTACATGCATTCAGAGCTTATGACAAAACATTATGTATAGTGGCCCTGCTCACAAGTTTATATTCTATCTGTCCATGATCAGGATTTCTAAAGTAATTTTTATACCAAAAACCTTATAAAAAAAAAGACACCAAGCTGGATTTTTCTTAGCAGTAAGCGAAATCCCAGTGCTGCATTAGTACCTCTGAGTGCAGGACACAGCAGCCAAATGGCTCCACAGACTTCCTAAATATCGAAAGTTGGATAACGGCTTACTGAATCTTTCCAAGCAATGAATCTCTCATTCCAGTTTGACTGCAACTAGATAATATCACTGAATTGCTAATGAAAAGCATATGTGGAGTATCAGCTATCATTTTCTAGGAAAAAAAAGTCTAAACAATTCAGATATTGACCTTCTGAGCACCAGAGGGTGGGCAATATATTTCATTGCAGTAGCTTCCAAGGAGACACGGCGAATCTGATCCTTTCTCTTAATTTTTTTTTTTTTATCCCTTTGAGCAAAAAATAAATAAAAAAGGGGTTCACTGGATCCTTAGTAAGCAAGTGGGGCGAGTGGGGGCTCATAATTTAAGAAGCTCAATTTATCATGCTAATCCAAACCTATAGTTTTTTAATAAATATAAGGTGCTAATACTGTATTTTCACCATAAGCTCACGCGCAACACCAAGACCAAGTACATATCTGCAAAATAAATAAATATGATAGGTTTTGTATGTCTCACTCTTTTAGCCCATATTCAGCAGCTTAAAACACCAAAAAAACAAAACAGCAGCAACAGATCGTGTCCCGTATGGTGCTTATAATTAACCTTTGGAGGACATTTTGCTCAGTTATGAGTCCATTTACCTTCATCCCATATGCAATGGGATGGGAGGTTGAAATAAATTATATTAACCCTTTGGAGGCCACAGCTGCTTCCTTGCCACCCTTGCCCCCTACCCCCTACAGACATTAAATAATGTGGTAACTGAGTTAAAGGAACCCAGTTTCCAGTGGTATTAGTCAAGGTCTGAGCTAATTAGAATTTATGTAGCATATGTGTTATGTTAATTCTGGACACACCTCAATTCTATTTAGTACCCAGGTGCCTTTGATGTATTTATATCTGCAGATGACAACAACCAGATATGATTAAAGGTGTTGCTCCATCTATAGAACAACAACATGTAGCAATGTATCATTCTAAGTGTGGACTGCCCAATCCCTCCCCTGAAATCATACATTAATCATGTAACAAAAGCAATAACTTAAAAGCTTCTCAAAAGTTTACACATGATTTTTTTTATATGATCAAACATTCAGACCAGCAGAAAGAATAAAATTATTATTTGCTAAGGTTTATTCACATAGCATTCAAGAGCATTTTGTTGTCTAAGTGGAACATCACCTTTTATATTCCAAAAATATATCTCTTTTCTAAACTCCATCATTTCTCTGTTGGTAAAATGTGCCTCATGTCTCTTTGTTGATTGAGGCAAACATCCGATTAAGTATATTTATTGCGTTAAATAAATAACCTTTTGTTATTTCAACAGTGCAAAGTCAAAAACACTTTTCACATAAAGAATGAAAAGTCAGAGGCAATGCCCCAAGTATTTTCCATATGAATGCCTAATGTATTAAATGTGCAGTATAATTTGTCTTTGGACTTTAAATGTTTTTGTCAAATTTAAGTGTAGATTAGTATAAATATACAAAATTTCTCCTCTGGGTATGCCTGTCATGACCTGCATCTGCGTCTGTTTTAGCCTCTTTCACATTTGTTCTTAATTTTTGCTGGATGTGTGTTTTTCAATATTATATATTACATTCAACATAACTATGTAGAAATTCAAACTGTTCTATTTTTTTTCTGAAATGTACTTGAGAATATTACGATGAATGGTAAATCACTTCATAACTACTCAAAATGGGTCTCATTTATGTCAAGTAAATCTGCTGAAAAAATTGACCTATTTTGTTTTCTTATAGTGAAAATACCATGAATACCTGAATTTGTTTTAAGATCACTGAACCCTGAAAATGAATACAAACCTCTTCATTTTAAGCTGTATAAAGAAAAAAATTGAATATAAATCAAAACTTGAGGATCACACATTTTTTTTAATCCAATTCTCTTTCCATAAATGTTTCTAATAAATATAAAAGGATCAGGGTGTACTTAAATGTTACATATCTTCCAGTACATAGAGTTAGTACGTACAATCATGTTTAACGTAATACAGCGTATTCATTGGTGATGAACATTTAGAGAGCTTGGTCACTATTACGAAGAGATATACTTGCAACAACTGATTAGTCTCATAATAATGCGTCTCAAATTATTGAACACCATCTTTTATCATCAAGCTGTTTTTAGAAAATTACCATATTTGCTCAATTATAAGATGGCCCTTATTATAAGACGACACCCCAAAATTTGAATACTAATTTAGGAAGAAAAACAAAAAGCCTGAATATAAGACTACCCTATAAGAAAAATGTTTTGCTAGTAAATATTAATTCACATGTAAACTATTTTTTCATATTTAATAAAAACTATGATTGAGAAAAATGCATTTTTGTTTTTATTTCCTTTTATTTGCCAATCTGCCTCCAGGTATGCACATCTGCCCCCCAGATATGCCACTCTGCCCCTCCAGAAATTCCTTATACCACCCTATATGCCACACTGCCTCCAACATATGCCTCTTGACCCCCTGTTTGCCACTCTGCCCCCGGATATGCCTTATACACCATTATATGCCACTCTGCCTCCCTGATATTTATTTTTAACCCCCCATATGCCACTCTGCCTCCCTGATATTCCTTTTAACCCCCTATATGCCACTCTACCTCCCTGATATTCTTTTTAACCCCTATATGCCACTCTGCCTCCTTGATATTCCTTTTAACCCCCTATATGCCACTCTACCTCCCTGATATTCTTTTTAACCCCTATATGCCACTCTGCCTCCCTGATATTCCTTTTAACCCTTTATATGCCACTCTGCCTCCCTGATATTTCTTTTAACCCCCTATATGCCACTCTGCCTCCAGAAAGCCCTTATACCCCCCATATGCTACTCTTACCCTCCCCCGACTTACCAGTGCATCCCTAGACTTCTCCCCGTGCTTCAGATTCCTTGGTGTCTTGTGGGGCAGCCAGTGGAGGTCTGAGCGATGCATGCAGACAACCTCTGCTGTTGCTGCTGGCACGTCCGCTGGGTCTTCTATGAATGAGTACCGGAAGGTCATGTGATACCAGCGCTCCGTCATAGAAGTGCCGGCAGCAGCGGAGGTTGTCTGTGCGCATTGCATAGACGTCCACCTGATGCCAGAGAGGAGGATCCTTGTCCCCTGCAGCACTGCAGGGGATCTGGATCTTAGTCTTGTAGTCAGACCTCTATTTGAGGTCTGATTAGAAGAAGGCCTGAAATTTCGTCTTATAATCAAGCAAATACGGTATTTTTTTTAATTGGTACATTTTATCAACTCACAGGGGTATTTGTTAGTTTTTGCTTTTACTTTAACTCCTCTTCCTAAAAGCTGCTCTTTTGCGCTACTTCCTCTTTCCTACTACTGACTTTTCTCTAACTTTGTGCATTCAGCTGCCATCTGCACATGTACAGTGGACACAAACAAGACACCAATGATTCGAAGTAGATTCATCCAACTCGCAAGCACTCCGCAAAGAAAAACAGGACAAGCAATTTTCACACAACATATAAATAAAATAATTTACTATTTTGTCATAGTAAACATTAACACATCAATTAGTGTTAGGCACACATTCATAGGGGCAATTAAGATAGGACTGCTTCAGAAGAGGATCATTTGATAATCTGGGAAAAACCTTATCACTAAAACCTCAAAAATCATGGCAACTTTTTGCAACCCATCAATAAGCAAATGGATCACATGAATCGTTTTTTTAGATGTGGTTCTAATTAACCTGACAATGACATGCTGTTACTCAGGGGCATAACTAGACGCCTCAGGGCCCGGGTGCGAGAATCTGTTAAGAATCTGTTGCTGTTAGCAATCACACTCCTATCATGCCAAGTCAGCCAATACACGCTGGTACAGGGTGGCTGTAAGTGATGTGCAGACCCCATACTGCTGGCAGCATCAATACACAAGGGGGGCAGCTAGCCAGGTTTCAGCATGTACTGGCTGACTTGGCATGATAGGAGTGTGATTGCTAACAGCAATCACAGTCCCATCATGCCTAGGTTCCAGCACTTACACATCCATCCAGTAAATGCTGGAACCTAGGCATGATGGGACTGTGATTGCTGTTAGCAATCACACTCCTATCATGCCAAGTCAGCCAGTACATGCTGGTACAGGGTGGCTGTAAGTGCAGACCCCATACTGCTGGCAGCATCAATACACATGTACTGGCTGACTTGGCATGATAGGAGTGTGATTGCTAACAGCAATCACAGTCCCATCATGCCTAGGTTCCAGCACTTACACATCCATGCTATCACACACACACACACTCATTTATTCATATAATCATTCATTCACAGATTCATTCCCTCAATCACACACACTCATTCAAACACCCTCCCCACCCCCTTACCTGCACTGCAGCTCCTCGATGCCGCTCACAGACTTCAGCAGGGGCCGCGGCCTCCCTCTGCCTTCTCTGCTAAAGCACAGAGGAAGTAGGATGTCACGTGAACTCCACTTCCTCTGTGCAGTCCAGAAGACCCTCCCACAAGTAAGTAGCAGGGCTTGAGGTGCGGCTCGCGTAAGATCGGTTGCCCTGGCTGCCGATCTTACGCGGGCCGCACCTCGAGGTCTCGCGGGCCGCATTTGGGTTGGAAAAAAAGATTTCGGGCGGCCCCTTGGCTTGGGCCCCCCTGCCGCCGGGGCCCGGTCGCAGTCGCGACCCCTGCGACCCCGGTAGTTCCGCCACTGCTGTTACTTCTACATTCTCTCCATAAATACCTTCCTCTTGACTTTCAAACATGACATGACCTTGAATGAACTTTCTTGTAGTCCAAAGAGTTACACCTGGCCTTTATAGAAACATGCCTGTCTTGACCATTGACCATATTCTATATCTACTGCACACTGACCTCTCTTAGCGAGATCTCTGTGCAATTCGGAAAAATAGCTTTGGTAGTTAAATTGATGAATTCTTCAGAAATCAAAAGAAATCTAGTCTTTCTTGGATTTACATAACTATTTTTAAAGTTTTCAACTTGAAACTTGCTACTCTGAAGCGTAAGACAAAATGTGAGGGTTCCTCTTGTGAGTCTTTTTTGTGGGGACCTCCTGATACTGTGTCCACCCATAGCCAGCACACAGAAACTCAACATATTCATTGTGCCACCTTTTGCCACTGATGCTAGTTAAGATTAAATCATATTTTATTTTAAAAAGTATTAAAAAAATTAAAGAGAAAAACAACAAAAAGTGGAAAACCCAAAACATAAACTATGATTTAAACACAGGTATAAATTAAGCAAAAATATTCAATATAATGCAATATAACTTTCCTACCCATACTATTTCAGGGGCCTCTTTCTAAATATTTTCATTTGGGGATCCAAAGTAGTTGAAGCTACCAAATCAGATACAGACAGACTGGGGCAATCCATGTTATTTTTGCATATATCTTATTAATATTTGTGTTATTATTTTGTTTTCTTTTTAAGTAGATATTTTTTCCTTTTATTCTCATTCTCATTTACCCTTCTACTCATCTCAGTAGCTCTATAGCCCAACTTTCCTTATCGCACTGGGTGTATCAAAAAGCAGTGGGAAAAATGGAAACCCAACCCAGGTACAATACAGATTTTCTGGGTCACAAGTAAGGGAAATTTGGGCATTAAAAATCTTTTTTAATGTTATGGTACTGGGTATGAGTGCTGTTCCATTGTCTGCTGACAGACAAAAGACAAAGATACCATGGACAGTCTTCTCCCTGATATTGCAGAGGGTACAGAGGAATCACATGGCAATATTTTATAGGATCGCTTTCTATACAGAGGAAACCAAGCAAAAAAACAAAACAAATACTAACCAAACCAATACTAATCGGCAGTAGAGTAAAATTCTTCTTGTTTTCAATTTTTAAATGTCAAATTTGTTCATAAAACTTTCTGTTATCACTAGTGTTGGTAGATTACATATATGCATACACACAAATTATTACTTTGGCTACAAATTCTCATACATGTATATATCATGTAAGTGTTTCAAATTAATGCATTGTCTGCTTCTGCCATCTAGTGGATATATAGGTTCCTTGCATGCAAACTAAAATACCGTATTTGCTCGATTATAAGACGAGGTTTTTTTCAGAGCAAATGCTCTGAAAAATACCCCTCGTCTTCTAATCGGGATCGTCTTCTAATCAGACCTCAAATAGAGGTCTGATTAGGAGACTAAGATCCAGATCCCCCGCACCGCTGCAGGGGACCTGGATCCTCCTGTCTCACCCGACTCCCCCCCCCCATCATACACACACTTACCGGTGCTTCCTGCTGTGTTGCCGGGGCAGCGGGTTGACGTCTACGCGATCCGCGTAGACAACGTCCGCTGCAGCCGGAAGGAGGTGTGGCTAGCAGCGGGGGTTGTCTGCGTCCGTCGCATAGACCTTCCCCGACTGTCAGAGATCAGAGTTCCCCGCACCGGTGCGGGGAACTCTGATCTCTGACAGCCGGGGAAAGTATACGCGACGGACGCATACAAACCCCCGCTGCTAGCCACACCTCCTTCTGGCTGCAGCAGAAGGCGACGTCAACCCGCTGCCCCGGCTGGAAGCACCGGTAAAAGAGGGGGGAGAGCGGGGGAAGGGGGGGGGGAGAGTGTGTGTGTGTGTGTGTGTGTTAGTTAGTTAGTTAAATGGGGGTATAGGGTGTGTGTGTTAAATGGGGGCATAGGGCATTTCTGGAGTGGCGTTAAGGGGGCATTTAATAGAGCACTCTGCCTCCTGAAATGCCTTATACCTCCCTATATGCCACTCTGCCCCATAATATGCCTTTTAACCCCCTAAATGGCAGAGTGGCATATAGTGGTATAAGGCATTTCTGGAGGCAGAGTGCTCTATACAATGCCTTTTAACTCCCTTAATGCCACTCTGCCTCCTGAAATGCCTTATACCTCCCTATATGCCACTCTGCCCCATAATATGCATTTTAACCCCCTAAATGCCAGAATGGGATATAGGGGTATAAGGCATTTCTGGAGGCAGAGTGGCACATAGGGGGTCAAAAGGCATACCATGGGGCACAGTGGCATATAGAGGGTTAAAAGGCATATCATGGGCCACAGTGCCATATTGGAGTGGCAAGCCTGGGGGCAGATGTGCGTAACTGGGGGACAGGTTGGAAAATACAAGAAATAAAAACAAAAAAAATCTTTTTCTCAATCATAGCTTTTATTAAAAAAAATAGTTTACATGAATTAACATTTACTGGTAAAACTTTTTTCCTTTGGGGTCGTCTTATATTCAGGCTTTTTCTTTTTTTCCTAAGTTAATATTCAGATTTTGGGGGGTCGTCTTATAATCAGGGTCGTCTTATAATCAAGCAAATACGGTAATAGCAGTGTGATATCTTTACGGAACACTTTTTACTAATATCTATATCTATATATATTAGGGCTGCAACTAACAATTATATATATATACCAAACACACACTATGGACAAAAGTATTGGGACATCTGACCCATTAGTGTCCCATTCTAAATACATTGACATTAACATATAGTTGGGCTCCCCTTTCCAGCTTTCCATAAGATTTTGGAATGCTTCTGTGGAATTTTTTTCCCATGTTAGGTGAGAGGGTGTAGTGCATTTTAATTATATGACTCCTGGGCCCAGTTACGACAGGGCTAATTAGTTAAGTATAGTTATACAACTTGTACCTTAGGTGTCATCTCAGGTGTCAACATGTACAGATCATTGTGCCGAATACATAAGGAAACGCCCAAGCGCATAAGAACAAAATGGCGAAGGACCTCTGTTTAGGGTGCCCGGCCAGCATCATAGGATAGAGGGCCAGCCTGCGTCACAGAACAGAAGCCACCTAGAGATAACACCATGGCGTAAAGACGCTCGCCCCTGGAAGATTCTGAAAAGTCCCCACAACTGCTATAAAAACCTAAGGCCGCAACTACCAACTCTTCGAAAAGATTGTTCTGAGGGTTTCCCAGTCCCTGCTGAGTTGCAAGTTGATCAGCTAGAGTTAAGGTGATGTATTACTGTATTGACATTTGACACTATAGCCTTGATTGCTATGGTATTGATTGATTGCTTAAATGTTTTACACACACACACACACATATATACATACATATAAGTTTACACACATAACAAAAAATAAATAAATATGTAAATAAAAATGTATTTACTAAACACTCACACACTCATTCATTAATTCACACATTCACTCATCCATTCATTCACTCTCCCGCACCCCCTTACTGAGCATCACTGGGGCCGCGCAGGCCTCTATTGAGGCCTGATGGCAGCCTAACGTGTACCGCAGCTTACTTCTGTGGCACTCATGCACTGTGTGAGGAAACTATTTCCCGTGCAGAGAAAGCAGGAACCCGGGAGGGAAAAGAGTGTGCGAGCTCCACAGCAGTAAGCTGCTGGCCCGCGTTAGGCCACCAGGCACTCCCCTGATGAGTGGCAACTAGGGAAGAACGCCTCCCTTTAGATAAGCTACTGTTTTCATGTCAAACTCATCCAACCATGTCTTTATGGACCTTGCTTTGTACACTGGGGCACAGTCATGCTGAAATAGAAAATAGCCTTCTCCAAACGGTTCCCACAAACTTGGAAGCATAGCATTGTCCAAAATGTCTTGTTATGTCCCTTTCAGCATTTTAGACGATGCTAAGAACAGTTTGGGGAAGGCCCTTTTCTATTCCAGCATGACCAGTGCACAAAGCAAGGTCCATAAAGTCATGGTTTGATGGGTTTGGTGTGGAGGAACTCGAGTGGCCTGCACAGAGCCGATTGTGAGCTTGGGCATCTAATCCAACATCAGCGGGGATAGGCAAAGTGTCCATACAAGGACATCAGTGTCCGTGGCAAGGTTTGTAAAGGTCCATAGAATATCATTAAATCATCCACCAAAGACCCCAGAAAATGTCCACCATGAGCAACATTGGTGCCTATGCCTGAACATCAGTGCTTGACCTAACAAATACTCTTTTGGCTGAATGGGCACAAATTTGGACAGACACAATACAAAATCTTGTTTAACCCCTTAAGGACAATGGGCTGTCCCTAAACCCATTGAAAACAATGCATTTTGAGCCCGTACGGGCTTTGTCATTAAGGGGTTAAATCGTGTTTATAGTGTAGCATTAACCACTGCGACAGAAAAGCTGTTGTATACGTATCCACCATATATATGTAGTAACAAGTCATGCCTTCCTCTTGGCTAGCCTGCATGAAATAATTAGTTACAGCTCTTCTGATTGGCTGTGTGCTCCTATAGTGTAAGTCCACAGACTCACTTGCCGAGCTATAAATCCCACCAGCCAACCAGGAAGTAACCTTTAGTGCTGCAGCTCTGTTTATGTGATCTCATCATGTAAGTATAGTTAACTTCCATGTTCATTCTGTTTCAACAGATTCTTAGAAAGAAAAACACACACACACACATTCTTAACTGCATTTCAAGTTCTTATTTAGTGCACTGTATTTAAGGCGTGTTCATACTTTTAAAGCATTGCAGATTTCTCCTAAACAAAGTGTATTGTGGATTTGTGTTTTTTCAATTAATAAAGTCCTATGACTTTATTAATTAAGGCATTTATAAAATAATCTGTTTTTCTAAAATAGTAAATATCACATTAATATGATTTTATCATCTGATGGGTGCAATCTATTCATAAAAGAGAGGTTTCTAAAATGAAATACTGAATTTACTTAAGTGGAAAGGGTTAATTCAGCTGCCCACACACGGGCTATAGGGGGAAAAAGTGACCTGTTAGTATAATGTGGACTAAGCAGCAAATCTAAATAAGAATTTATGTTTTAGTTTTAAGTAAATAACCTTTTAACAAAACCCCCCCAAAAGGCTCCTACTGTAATAGCTGCATAAATACAACTCCAGCTTCTGGGGTTATCCTGATGCTGCTATAGTTAAAAATATATAAATCAGTTCACAACTGTTAAAAAATACAAATATTGAAGTATTCAGATTCATAAATTTAGTTCATTTTCCTGTTCATTATTACCAATGATGACATCAAAAGTATGTCCCAATACTTTGGAAATCATCCAATTACCCTCTTCTTGCCGGATGCCTGTGGCTATGTTGTCGATGGGGTTAAAAGCAATTTAAAATTCTGTGAAAGGTAAATTTTTTTTATTCTGGAAATGTAGTAATGTGTTAACAGAATACTCCATCTGATGATCCTAGAGATTTAATAACAAGATATATATGGGGCAAAGTTTAAACATATCTCATTCTACTAAAGCGACCTTTGGACTTGCTTTCTTTTTAGCAAAAGATAACTAACTAATTTACCAGTGCTTACCTTAATAAAGTTTTTTTATTATTTTTGTTTTTAATACCTAAAACATTTTCTTTTTTCAGGACACCTATATCGCTTTATTCAGTATTAGTCCTGCAGTTTTTGACCCTTGCAGTTAGTGGAATGAAAGCAAAGCCAAATATTGTTCTCTTCCTGGCAGATGATCTTGGCATTGGTGACATTGGTTGTTTTGGAAATACTACAATAAGGTAATGTTTTTGTACTTCCACAGCTATTTTGTAATATTGTTGTATGATAAAAGCTGCTAAAAGGAGCCTTTATGCTCCTTTGGATAAAAATATACTAGTACGTTCTCCTTTCCTCCATAGTGGAAGATCTATAATATTTTCATCTAGTTTGAAGGATTCATTCCATCTGAGGAGATCTTAAAACATCCACCTTTGGTAATACTGAAGGACCAATATTGATGGTGCCCAATGGGGCCTTCCATGTACCCCTTTGACCATGTGTGTGGCCTTTCTTGTCCTTGTCCTGGGATACAAGCAGTTGCATTTGTATTGCCATTTATCAGCCGCTATCTTAAGGTGAATTTAAGGTCAAGGTTGATTTTAATCTTCAATCCATTCCTGTCTTTGAGAGATCAATGGTTTATGAGGGCAGGAAACTAAACAAATATATATATGTTTATATAGGGATTACTATAGGGCCATCATATTCCATGAGACAGCACTATGGAATATGATGGCGCTATATAAATAAACCCGTAAAAATAAAAAAAAATGCGCAAAATCAAGACCATGAATGGAGATGTAACAATTAAATTACCATACGTTGTGTCAAACTCAGAACCTTAGAACCAAAGCTTAGAACAGGGTTTTGTTGGATTTATTTTTGTCCAGCTGAAGGGCAGTTAACAATGACGCTATTCACAGATTTATAAAAAAACATATATACTATCAAATTTTGATTTAAAGCATTCACATATGGACTTTGTTTTTTTGTATGCATCTATGTGTATTCTCTGTGTTTCCAGGACTCCAAACATTGACAGATTGGCATTGGAGGGTGTAAAGCTTACACAGCACATATCTGCGGCATCAGTGTGTACACCAAGCAGAGCGGCCTTTTTAACTGGAAGATACCCTATACGATCAGGTTGCTTTAAAACTTTTAAGTCCTTATGTCTGTCTAGATGGGTCTAATGGTTCTATGTTAAATTCTATGTTTCTAGAACGAGCAGAGTTCAAGAAACATTCATTTTCCTCGCAGATTAGTTACCTATTGTGAACTTTTACCTAATGGCCGTGTTAAACTGTAACAGCAAAGTGAGCCCTGTGCATTATAGCAAACCGTTAAAATTACTGTGACCTCTAGACATTTTTGTCTTATATGGGGAAACATTTTTGCAGGTCTTGTAAATCCGTGTTACGTCACTTACCCAGTTGTGGTGCCATAAGTCATCAAAGGTCACCCCGGATTGTAGGTCACCTCTTTTGGTTTTCGGCTCATCAATTATTTGGGAGTTTTCATTGAAATTGAGCAAAGGCAATCAGTTGTATTTTGTTTGTATAATGCTTGTTACCATGACGATTGCACCAGTTTCAACACTTTGCACCAGCATTTCCCTGTGTATATATAACAGGAATTGTGCTCAAGCTTGACAAATGCATTCCATGTTTAAAATGTAAAATCATTTTCTTTTAATATTCATGACGGCAGGTTTTGCTGGTTCCTGATAATGAAGGGCTTCATAAATCAGTTCTGTTGTAGCTGATGAAAAGAATACTTTTGTGTAACACTTAACCCTGTATTACCTGGTGAATTACTAGTCTGGGAGCAGCAAAATGTGTGGGTTTTTTTTATTTTATTTAAATCACACTTTTCTATAATTTTTTTTTTTTTTTTTTAAGGGATGACTGGCCATGGTGGGGGCTATTCTGTCCTGATTTGGACTTCTGCATCTGGAGGACTCCCAGCAAATGAAACAACTTTTCCCAAAATATTGAAAGAACAAGGTTATGCCACTGGCATTATAGGTGTGTTTATATTTGCAGACAGTTTTTAATGCCTGCTAAAAGATTTGGGGGGGGGGGGTAATATGTATACAATTTTAATCCATAACTAAAATGGATTTTGAGGTGGGGGCATAATCTTCTAAAATATATTATTTTTATTTATAATTTAATATAATAATAATATATATAATATAATATAATAATATTTATTTATTTATATTCAACTAATTTCCTGAATTCTGTTATGTTACAGTTGCTGGTTTTGTTGTCAGGAATGCTTGTTGACAACAGTGTCTACAACAGTGTTAATACAGACATGTCTATTTAGAGTTCAACATGGAAATCTCAGTGAATATTTGACAAACAGTATCTGTATATATACTTTATATATGTATACTGTATGCGTAAACTATAACACAGATTCAAAAGGAAACACTGGGACTGGATATACTATCAGCATATTGGGATGATGGGATGATTGGCTGCAATGTTCAGAACTACCAGTAGGGGTCAGTACACTTTTTACACACATACATGGTAATGGTTTGATACTAAGTTGCAAAAAGAAGCTGCAAATGTTTAACTATTCACTTGCTGATATATATACAGTTGTATTATGGAATCATAGTAAATTCTATAGACATAATAGAAAAATTAGGGCTAGATTACTGATTTAATATACTAAATGTATGTGCAAACACCACATTTTACCTGGTTTTGATTGGAACCTGGGAATATATTTTTTAAATATGGGGATTGTCGGTGGAATATCATACAGGAACACATCTGACCTGTTTCTGATAAGAATCTGGTGATAATTATTCTCTTACATGGCATTGTGGGTGGAATATCATGGTATCATGTGCCAAGGAACACATCTGACCTGTTTCTGATAAGAATCTGGTGATAATTATTTTCCTACAGTGTGGAATATCATGGTTACGCGTGCCAAGCAATTTATTTGACATTTCCCTGATGGAAACATGGCTATAATTATTAGTTTACAAGGGATTATGGGTGGAATGGCAGGGTTGCACATGCCAAGTAACACATTTGTCCTTTTTTATGTGAAGATGGGTATAATTATTTAATTAGTTGACCTGTTTCTAATGTAAACAAGGGTATAAATATTTTTATACATGGGGATTATGTTTGAAATATCATGGTTGCACATCCCAAATTATACTTTACCTGTTTCTGAAATGAATATAGGTATAATTATTTTTCAACATAGGGATTATGGGTGGAATATTATGGTTTAATGTGCCAAATAACATATTTAGTCTATTGCTGTTAGGAATATGAGTATAATTATTTTTGTACAAGAGGATTGTGGGAGGAATATCACAATTACACATGCCGAGGTAAATATTTGACATATTTCTGTTAAGAATATGGCTATAATTATTTTTCTACATGGGGATTAGACATATGCTAAGTAATATATCTGACCTGTCTCTGATAAGAATACGGGTATATTTGTTTTTGTACAAGGGGATTATGGTTGAAATATCATGGGTACAAAAGCCAGGTAACAAATTAATCTTGTTTCTGATCAGAATACGAGTATATTTATTTTTGTCCATGGGGATTATAGAAGGAATATCATGGTTTCACGTGCCAAGATTATGTTTGATCTGTTTTTGATAAGAATATGGGTATAATAATTTTTCCACAAGGGGATTATTGAAGGAATATCACAATTACACAAGCCAAAGTAAATATTTGACAGTTTTCTGTTAAGAATATAGTTACATAGTTCATAAGGTTGAAACCTAAATCCATCAAGTTCAACCCTTCTACCTAACCTGCCTATTCTTGATCCAAACGAAGGCTAAAAAAAACCCTAATTAAGATACTTCGAATTCTGCCATCAGGGGAAAAAAATTCCTTCTTGACTCCAAGAGGCAATTGTATTTCTCCTTGGATCAAGAAGCTCTAAAATATTAATGTTATTCTATTTATATCCCTGTATGTCATGCCTTTCTAGGAAAATATCGAGACCCCTTTTGAAGGTATCTAATGTACTGGATAACACCACCTCCCTTGGCAGTGAATTCCATACCTTTATTGTCCTCACTGTAAAGAATCCCTTCCTTTGTCGTCTATGAAACCTGTGCTCTTCCAATCTCAGAGGGTGACCTCTTGTTCTTTGTATATTTCTGTTAATGAACAGGTCACTGAAGAGCTCTTTATATTGGCCCTGCATATATTTATATAATGTTATCATATCCCCTCTGAGACGCCGTTTTTCCAGTGTATATAATTTTAACTTTTTTAGTCTCTCTTCATAACTAGTATCTCCCAATCCCCTTATTAATTTCGTAGCCCTCGTTTGCACTTTTTTAAATTCCATAATGTCCTTTTTAAGGACCGGTGCCCAGAATTGTACCGCGTATTCAAGGTGAGGTCTTACCAATGACCTGTAAAGAGCCAAGATAATATCCTCCTCCCTTGAATCAAAACTCTTTTATGCATGCCAAAACCTGTCTTGCCCCGGTGCGGGGAATTCTCTTTGACAGTCGGGGAAGGTCTGCGCGATGGACGCAGACAACCCCTGCTGCTAACCGCACCTTCTTCTGGCTGCAGCGAAAGTTGTCTACGCGAATCGCGTAGACGTCTACACGCTGCCCGGACAACACACCGGGAGTCAGAAGTACCGATAAGTTGGGGGGTGTTAAGTTTTGTGTTTAAAAAGAAAAGGGAAATGTGTGAAATCGAGTTTCAGTTGGTATGATCCATATCCAACTGATTATGTGTGCAGTGGTATAGGACAGTCCTTGGGACTGTGTGAAGACATTATAAATAAAGTTGAGAGGATAATCTCTTGATATACAATATATAACAAGCACAAATTCCACTAGACACACTCAAATGTTTGTGGAAAGCCTTCCCAAAAGAATGGAGGTTTTTATAGCCACAAAGAGGAGTAACTCCATATTAATGCCCATAGATTTGGCTCGGGATTCTCATTTAGTTGTGATGGTTCAGGTATCCATATACATTTGGTTATATAGTGTATACATAGGTATAAGGTTTAAGAAGTCTTCCATTGATGCCTGATGAATTCATGAGAACCCATTAAAGGGACATGTCAGCCATCATAAGCAATTTGTGGTATGTCTCTTGCAAATGCATTGCGAGATACTACAAACACTCCATATGCATTTGTGATTGAACTCCCCTGCTATCTCCTGTGCATGAGATATGTTTGACCCAACACATCTCCTGACACGTGATGCTTACTGCCCGTCATCTCCAGTGTTGGCTGAAGGAATGCTCTGGAAAGGTCTAAAAAGATACCACTGTGCATGCTAAGAAAGCCGTTACATTTATTTTACTGGGGGGGGCACATTCCTGACACTCATTGGCTGCTTTGAGCACAAGTAAAAACAAATATTTCACAGGTCATATGCCGTAGACATCTCTACTTAGGGCTTTACATTAACACAGAGATACCCAAACACCAAATGCTTATGAATCCTTCCTAAACTGTTTCATGAGACACATTTTTAAAAAACAACCGAAGTAAGAAGCCTGACTACAACCCTGTTTTTCCTCTCTGTTTCATTCAAAACAGGTAAATGGCACCTCGGATTAAACTGTGACTCCAGGACTGACTTTTGTCACCATCCTTTAAATCATGGCTTTGATTATTTTTATGGTTCTCCTTTTACACTTGTCAATGATTGCCAAGAATCTATACCTAGTGAGATTCATGTCGCATTTAAAAAACAATTGTGGTTTTACGCACAGTTGTTTGCTCTCACACTGGCTACCATAGTAGCTGGTAAGCTAATGAATTTACTTTCTGTTCCATGGAAAGTTATTATTTTTTTCTTTGCTTTTGGATTGTCTTTTTTTTCCTACTGGTACATGGCTTACCACTTCTATAGAAACTGGAACTGCATCTTAATGAGGAACTTTGAAATCATTGGACAGCCTATGAATCTAGAAATGATGGCAGCTCATGTGACAGAAGAAGCCAAGGCATTCATCGAAAGGTAAAACAGAAATGCCACACAATGATAGGGGTTTTCTTTATAGGGAACAAAATGTCCATGTAATTGTTGTGGTAAACAATTTACTACTAGTTCTATAAAACTATAAATATTGGCGCCAGGTAGGTTTGGACATCTACACATGTATAGCATTTGACAGAGATGATTGTAGGCATGTGCATCGCTCACCCCGTTGCCAGATCAGAAAACATTAGGGAAATGTATATCTTAATATAGACAATTGCTAATAGTTTCCTTTGTACAATGTATTTGTAAAAAATATCAACAGAAGCAGTTTGACCATAGATAAGAACCATCTGCATGCTTTTCCTGATGTAGACCCAAGCCTTAATAAGTCCTTGGTCTTGTTTTAGATTCAGCATTGTCTTCTAAAATAAAAGGACTTGATTATGAAGAAATGCTGTAGCATCTTGGTTACATTACATTAGGAAGTAAGCATACAAGAGTGGATTACGTGAATACTACAATCCACCCTAAGACTCATAACAAGGAAAGCTAACGAAATATGTTTTGTTTTTTTAAAAAATTTCAGGAATAGAGACGGTCCTTTTCTTCTCCTTGTTAGTTTTCTACATATCCACGCTCCTTTTTTTACCACTGAAAAATTTAGAGGAACAAGCAGGCATAAATTATATGGAGATAATATTCAAGAGATGGACTGGATGGTTGGTAAGGGATCTGTATTTTACCAAAATAAAATAATACTAAAGATTTAAGTATTATTTTGAGGTGTACCAACATTGGTCAAATAAACTTGCCAAAAGTTGCCATTTGGTTGGAACAATTCGGACAGTTGCTGGGAAAAGCTGGAACGGGGGACTGGAACATTGTATGAGGGAAATGTGATTCTCGCTGGCTTTCCTTTGTACATGTTAGCATATTCTGGTGGCTTGTTAAAGGGAACATTTGCTGTCCCTATGACATATTGCCTTAAAACTTGAAAGATTTAAGATGAATCTCCCATAAGTATATGTACTTTAGCAGTTCGCAGTAATCCTAATTTTTGGCTGTCAAAAAATGAGGGACCATGATATGCCAAGTTGTGCATCCATCTTGTCAAACCTAACAAGCCTCTTTTTTTAAATTAATTTGTTAATTATTTTAGGTGAAATATTGGATGTTATTGATCAGGAAGGTTTGGCGAACAATACCCTTACCTACTTTACGTCCGACAATGGAGCATTTTTGCAAGGGATGGAACCAGATTATGATTTAAGAGGAAGTAATGGAATTTACAGAGGTGCGTGCATTATAGGGAAGCAATATAACAGTTTGAAAACACACATAAAAGGCAACTATATAGAATTCTGTTTTAGTCATATGTGTCTTACTACTGCTGCACTTCCTTAGTTATTTGTATACTGCTTCGATGTTTCTCAGCTGTTTCTTGTGGGTGTCTTTCTTATGTGTGCCTTATCTTTTGTTTTTTTTGTGCTTCTATCTATCTCTTCCCTCTCTCTCTGTCTCTCTCTCTCCTCCCTTCGCGTGCTCTCTCTCTCATGCATAACACATTTTCACACCATTGTACATATTGATCATGTTTACGTTGGCCTGTACATTATAGGTGGAAAAGGCATGGGAGGCCTGGAAGGTGGGATACGGGTGCCAGGGATATTTCGGTGGCCCGGTGTACTGCCATCTAACACTACTGTAGACCAACCTACTAGTCTTATGGATATATTCACAACAGTCATAACGCTCGGAGGAGGCAGGTTACCAAAAGACAGGTGAGGAATACACTTAATATTTGTTGGCTTGAACATTATGCATACTCTATTTATTTAGGTTGTCAGGAGGTAATGAAATGTGATTCATTAGTTCAATACCCTTCCGAAATATTGTGTGAATCTATTGATAAATACTATGGTTAATATCATTATTATTTTTCTGATTAAAAACATGTTGTAGAAAGTAAACCACATGAATAAATCTATAGCACATTTACAAGTGCAGGTCTGTTGACGTCAATTACAGAGACAAGTTGTAGCAGGGATTATACCCTGGTTATGTGCTATATAAGCTCATAGATAGAGAATCATCTAAGAATCATTAAATGTTGCCATCAGTTCTAACTCTACTATAGTTGAGTTGCACCGAACATCTGATTATGTCACATGCATTGATTGTATGCTTTGTTCAAGTTGACCATATTGGCATTCTGAGTCAAAACACCTCTTCCTAGGCAACTGAACTTCCAACACATTGTGTGTTAAGACTTTAAGTTAAATTAACAAATTTATACCTATTCAATTTTTATGTATTGCTAGCAAAACATTAACAGTATGGTTTATGTTTTAATATTTAACGTTGGTATTAAATATTGTCTATATACAAACATTTATTATCCTTGTATTAGGGTAATTGATGGCAAGGATCTAATGCCACTGATGCAAGGGCTGACTACCAAGCAACATCATGATTTCATGTTCCATTATTGTTGGGAGTACTTGCATGCTGTGCGGTGGCATGAAGTAAACAGTAAGTATTTCAGTAAACACACAGCATCATTGCTTTATGGCAAAATATATTGTACTTAGAAAACTATAGGTGGTAAATATATAGATTGTCTCTGATATTGGTTCCTAAACTGTAGTTGCAGTCTATAATCCACTACTCCCAATAGTTTATTTTTAACCACCGACACCAGTTTAGCTTTACAATGCTTGTTTTTATTTATTTTTTTTACTTTTTAGGTAACACCGTTTGGAAGGTCCACTTCTTTTCACCAAAATTCAGTCCAGAAGGATCAGGGACGTGTCCTAAGGAAAAATTATGTCCATGTTCTGGTGATACAGTTATTCACCATGTTCCTCCACTACTTTTTAATCTTTCCAATGACCCGTCAGAGGAATATCCTCTGTCACACGAATCTACACTGTATAGTAGTGTGCTCCAAACCATACAACAAGCTGTAACAAACCATAATTTAACTATGAACTCAGTCCCTCGGCAGCTGTATGGGTCAAAAAACAGATGGACACCTGGAATGCAAGTATGCTGTGGGACATTTCCATTTTGTTCATGTGATAAAGAAGATTAACTTTCTAGATTGTAAATTCATTTGAGCAGGGCCCTACTCACCTGTTGTTTCTGTAAGTCAAATTGTTATGTTACATACTACTTGTTATATCCTGTGTACCCATTGGGCAGCGCTATGGAATTTGATGGCGCTATATAAAAACAACTAATAATATATGTAACTAGATAAACTAGATTTATCTATGATTTGCAATGTTTTAGAACCATGTGAAAATGAGGTTTACATATGGTTTCATTGAATTGGCTGGACTAATAATTTGTGGAAATGTTTTTGGATAATGTATAACAAAATAATGGTAACAACTTGCAGTAATCAACCTATTCAGGACCGTATGGACATACTATTAGTCCATAAAACAGTGTTAAGATAACCCTTAGAATGTAGTAGTACATGTTGCGTAGTTTGCATTGGGTTTGAGATTAACTGGAAAGGGGATCAGTTTTTCCATCTTCGAAAATGGATGCCACTGAAGTTCCTTCACACAAAACTCATCAAACCATACCTTTACAGACCTTGATTTGTGCACAGGGACACAGTAATGCTGGGATAAAAAAGGCCTTCCAAAACTGGTGCCACAAATTTGGAAGCATGCGATTGTCCAAACTGTATTTGTATGCTGTAGCATTAACATTACCCTTCGCTGGAACTAAGGGGCCTAGCCCAAACTCTGACAGATAGCCCCAGCCATACCATTATCCTCCTCCATCAAACTTTGCAGTAGTCACTTTGCATTCTGGTGCGTAGCGTTCTTCTGGCATCCACCAAACACAGATTTGTCCATTAGACTTCCAGATAACATGTTTCCACTGCTCCAGATTCCAGGTGAGTTGTGCTTTACTCCATTCCAGCCCACGCTCACCATTGGGACTTTTGGTCTTGGGGACAGCTGCTCAGCCATGGAAACTCCCGAAACACAAGGCTTGCGTTGATGTTGCTTCTAGAGAGTTTGGAAATCTCCAGCGAGCGAATGCTTCAGAGAGCGGGATTTTTACACGCTACACGCTTCAACGCGCAGTGGCACCGTCCTATGAGCGTGCATGATCTATTGCTTTACGGCTAAGCATTTGTTACTCCTAGACACTTCTACTTCACACTAATAGCATTTACAGTGCACAGGGACAGATCTAAGAGGGCAGAAATTTCCCAAATGGACTTGTGGCATCCTATGACACTGCCACGTTTAAAGTAAGTGAGCTCTTCAGTATCATTGATTCTACTGCAAATGGTTGTCTATGGAGATGGCTGCCTATCTGCTCAATTCTATACACCTATTAGCAATGGGTCTGACCACTACACAAATGCATAATGGCCACACATGCATACGTACACAGATATACCTAATAGGCACAACCACATGTATACATACATGAATATCTTCTGACTTCCCATAAAACACAAATCCAAGGACCTATCTGCAGATTATCTTTTACTGTAGCTGCAGCTTTCTGGCTGGGGGATCCTGACACAGTAACCCTGATCCTTGCGTTTTCCCTACAAGCAGAGGGACATGTAGCTTTCACTCTTACTGACTGTAACATGTGGCTACAAAGGGAGCTTGGATTCATAGGAAGCAAAAAACTGCTATCACTTTGTTATCCTAAGTCCAAAATGTGTTTCTGTAAATACCTTTGCTGCAGGAGAGGAACCGTATGCATTAAAGTAGGCCCCATCTGGGCTCCAACTTTTTCCAGGAACTCACACAGAGTGTTCCATTGAAGACGCCTGGTGTCTAATGTTAAAGACACTAGGGTGACCACATGTCCCGGGTAGCCCAGGACAGTCCCAGCCTCAATCCGGGGGAATGCCTCTGAGTGAAGGAGGTCTCAGCCAATCAGAAGAGACTTCTCAACTCCTGTTTGTCACAGTGTTTGTGTGACTGTGTTTGTCACGGTGTTGTCTGTGTGACTGTTTGTCACTGTGTTTGTCATGACTGTGTGTGTAATGTCTGGCAATAGAGGAGTTAATTCTCTGAATGTGCTCATGCCTGGTATTAGAGGGGTTAACATTCTATATCTACTCATGTCTGTAATGAGTTTATGTATATTATTACATCTGAAATCAACATGGTTTCCAAGGCTTCTCAATTAATATATAATAGTATACGTGAATCAGGGTGTATATATTATATATATATAATATAATATGTTTTTTTATGTGTATGTGACGGTGTGCATATGTGAATCACGCGTCCTTTAGGGTAACCAAATTTTTATATATATATATATACCGTATTGGCTCAGATATAGGCCGCCCCCGTATATAGGCCGCACCCTAAAAGTTTGGTGCTTTTTTAAAGAAAAAGTTATTTTCTTTAAAAAAGCACCAAAAAAACATGCTGCCACTCTGTCTCCCCCCCCCAAGATATGCTGCCACTGTCCCCCCCCCCGAGATATGCTGCCACTGTCCCCCCCCCCCGAAATATGCTGCCACTGTCCTCCTTCCCCCCCCCCCGAGATATGCTGCCACTGTCCTCCCCAATACGCGTATACAACTTCCGGTGCCGGCACTCAGCAGATGTGCCGGAACCGGAAGTTGTATACGCGTATTGCGTAGATGTCCCCCGCCGGCCCCGCAAGACACCCGGGAGTCTCCTCTGGTAAGTCTTGGGGGCAGAGGTAAAACGCATCGTGCGGACGGTCACCGGCTGTGGCGATGCGGGTAAACAGCCTCTGCAGCCGGTGACCATCCGCACGATGCGCTTAGACAACCTCCCGTGCCGGCACCCCCCCCCCGTGGGAAGTGCTGGCAGGGGAGGCTGTCTGAGCGTATCAGAGAGTAGGATGCATGTCCCCTGCACCGCTGCGGGGGATCTGTATCCTAACCCCGCTGCCTGCCCGGCGCCCCGGAACTGCATGTCCCGGGCATCGGGCGCTAGACCCCGAATATAGGCCGCACCCCCACTTTAAAGACTTAAAGTGGGGGGAAAAAGTGCGGCCTATATTCGAGCCAATACGGTATATATATATACATATATACATCTGTGTGTGATCTCATCTGCTTCATAGTGTGTCCTTGAATGGCAGAAAAAAAAATGTGGTCACCCTAAAGGACACGTGCTTTCAAGGGAGCCGCTTGATACTGGGGGAACAGGTCACTGTCAGATTATCAATAGCTGATCAATTTTGCCCCCCACATGTCTAGATGTCTAGGCATCATTCCTACCGCAATACTACTTTCTTATGCCCTTGGTACTGTTGTAATGTATTTGCTGTTTTCTTATTGTTGCTTCTTTGTGCATGTATTTCAATCTATTATTGATTAACTGATATCTCAGATGTACTCTTTCAGTTATTGACTGCACACACGCTATGCCTGCCTTTACTTGGTTAATATGTCGCTATAATATATATCTATATATATTTATATATTGTGTGGTTCAGTCTGCCTTGTATATTGTATGTACCTGTATGTTCTATCATTGAACAAACTCCCTTGTGGGTTCTTATGACCGAAACATTTGCATCATGAGCTTAAGCCCGTGAGATGTCTAGAAGTAATAAATGTTACAAAAAATTCTAATTATATATATTAATAATAATAATAATACCATAAATAGTTTCAGGTACTCTCTAACTGCTCCGTATTACACAAGGATACTTAGTACAGGAGAAAGTGAGGACTCCTGCTGACCTCCTGAACTATTGGGGAGGGTGATGATTGTGTAACGTGAAAGAACTCATAAAATAGGTGTAAACATCATTCTGGTTTAGGGCAGCTGACATTAATGAACGAACCAAAGGGCTGGGGAGAATAATACAGGAAGTGTGAAGAGAGGCGGAAGGGAACGAGCATGCACAATGAAAATGTGTGTATCTGTCCAAACTTTTTTCGAGTTCTTGTTAACTCTGTCAGTGCCTGGTGTGGGTCTGTGTACAAAATGCATGTGTCATGCTTCAGGTCTCAGATATGGCTTGCATGTTGTGCTACTTTAATTATCTGCACACTTGTTACGTGGGCTTGAAATCTGACTCTGATAGTGTGACTATGTATTGTAACTATGATCGTGTTTATGCTACTAACGACATGTTCCTGAAGGTCAGATCATACCTGCCAACTGCCCTGGATTTCCATGAACTGCCCCTGCTTTTAGTCTTGTGTCCTGCTGTGCAGACTAGATCGTTCGAATGGTTCTTATGTGATATCAAATTTGAGGATTCTATGTTCTATCTTGGCATATTTCAGACTGGAATAATATGTGTTTTATCAATAAGTAGAACTAATGGCTTTGCAAACGTAGCTCGTTCTCTCGTTAATGAGATGAAGCCTTTCATGTAAGGACATGATTGTTTTTTTACACTAGGATGCCTTGATGGTGGGGGGTAAAGAGATTTATAAGAGTTGTATCGGTTGGGAGGGTCTGAATTTACCATTGTGATTCCGAAAAATACCCTAAAAGGCAGCAAAAGAGTTGTGTTTTAAAATATTGACTCTTTTGTTCCATCAGACACATTGTATCCCACATTGATGTTGCCAAAAGTGATTTATTATCAGTGACAGGAAATGTCACTGAGGAAACCGGGTGGTATAAATGTCCATGAGTTGTCTGCTGGACATAAATATGATGTTTCTTGTCTCAGGTTAATTTGGATGCACTGATTCTTCTGGCTCTAGTATCATAAAGGGGAATCGGTGCTACTTGAAAATATATAATTGCTTCATTAATAATAATAATAATTATTAATAATAATACTGCATTAAGGAGGATAAATGCTTTCGTTATAAAAGCACGGCTGTTTATCACCAGGGTTTTATAAGCACATGCTACAGAGAGTACATTGCAACATGTGATGTTTAACTTCACCTCCCATCACCCTCAGGCTAGGTAGATGGACTCTTTCCAAGCCTTTATAAACTCAAGACCGGTTCAGTTTATTAATAGTTAGTTGTTCATTTTCGAGTTGTTGTTTTTTCCCCGTGGAAATATGATATTATCAAGAAGCGGAAGGTAAGCAATATGGTTTATACGGAAGGTTGTTTCTTTATCCGCATCGAAAAAGTATTGCTAAATAGCAAATATTTAAAAGCGGTTACGCTAATCTAACAATGAAATAATTCAGTTTTATTACAGCCTAGCCTAGCAATGCAGTCTTTGTGTATATAAAAGTGATTTAGGTGCACTTAAATGTTATCATTATAGCAACCCAAAGCATTATCCAATCAACAGAAATGTTGTTAGTTGGCATGGTAACAGGGATACGTTTCAAACTTGGAATACATAACTCAATATCTGCTACTATACAGAATTTCAACTAAGAAATCGTTGTTGAAACATGGAAAGTGACGGCAGATAAGAGCCATTCGGCCCATCCGGTCTGCTCAACATCTCAATACTTCCCTTAGTCCTTGGCCTTATCTTATATCTAGCTTATCCCATGCATGTTTAAACACCTTCAGTGTATTACTGCTGGAAGGCTATTACATGCTTCCACAACCCTTTCAGTAAAGTAATGTTACCATTTACCCCTCTAGCTTAGGACTATGTCCTCTTGTTCTTTCTTCCAGGCTATATATGTTAAGATCCTTTAACCTTTCTTGGTATCCTGTAATGCATTAACCGTTTTCGGAGCCCTAACTCAGTGACATCATACTTATTGCAGGCTCTTCACAATGATCTCATGCTTAATGGCATTTCCTGTTATTGAGACAACAAATTCCAGACCTAACTTTGTTCTTTTGATGGCTGATGATCTCGGAATTGGAGATATTGGTTGTTTTGGCAATGGAACAATAAGGTAAGCTTGTTTTATCGTATTACATCGCCTAAACATGACGTCTTGCATTATGAGTTATTTCTTTATAAAGTCATTTCTTTGGCAACACAGTGAAGCAAGGGGAGGTGGTCTCATGGACATAACTGGGAACTTCAGACAGATTGTCCTCTGGAGCTATCCCTGTCCTGCATCCTATAAAAGGCAGGCAGGTGTGTGGGCTCACTATAAGGGCAGACTAGCCATGCATTGCAAATGGGCTAGTGCCAATTAAACTGATCTGGGAGATCCGGGCACCGCCTCTGAAAAGTACTGTTAGTATGAAATCTGGAAAGAAATGTGTGAAAAAACATGAATGAATGTTTTTATTATTATTATTTGTTCTTTAGGCTAAAATTTTTGCAAACTTTTATTTGCAAAAAAATTAAAGCCTACAAAGATCTCTCCATTCTTTCTGTAAATGAGAAAGAATATGGCCGGTGATAAGACCAACTGAGAGATCTTCTCCTTGGGCATACCCAT
Source organism: Spea hammondii (assembly GCA_029215755.1). Lineage (NCBI taxonomy): Eukaryota > Metazoa > Chordata > Amphibia > Anura > Pelobatidae > Spea > Spea hammondii. The sequence continues at coordinate 118,007,040 of JARDYJ010000002.1, forward strand.
AGCCATCTGGACCAAAGGACAATGGGGCTCCTGTTTGAAAAGAGTTCTTATCATGGTAACAACCAATGGAATAGTCATACTGGTGTCCCTAACATATGCGACAAGACCACTTTTTCAATTGTAACAGTACTACAGATTCTGCTGGTGCTCAATAAATGTAATGTAAGTTTTCAATCCATGCAGCCTCTCATAGTGTTATTTTTTTTTTGTAGGCAGTTAGCATATCAAAATGGCACTATTTTCTTGTGGTGAAAGGAGAATTTTCTAGTACTAAAGTAGTATTAAGCCTCAAAGGGGATCTCTATGTACAGGATACTGAAAAATGTGCAAAACACTATTGTAAATTTCTTGTATAAATACATAATAATGTTTTGTGTACTCAGTAAGACAGGCGACAATATGACATAATGTACTGTTTTGTTGTTTTGTTAAGAACTCCCAATATTGACAAGCTAGCTCAGGAGGGTGCAAAACTAACTCATCACATAGCAGCTGCACCAATCTGTACTCCAAGCAGAGCGGCTTTTTTGACGGGGCGATACCCTTTAAGATCTGGTAAGCACTTCCCAACTTACACCTCAGAGGTCATATAGGCCAGAAAAATGGATATTAATCTCCTCCATGTTTTCTTTCATTCCTTTCTGTCTGTTGTATATTTTAGTAATGTGGGTCTGTTTCCCTCTGATTTGGGAATCGGCCCTTTAGAAGACATCTAAAGTAGTGCTCTCTGTACTTAAACCAATTATATACAGTAGATGATGGGATCTGATCTAGATCTTATGGAGATTATCATTGCTTGAGAGCAACTTCATACATACTGAAATTTCAATCCTGCAACATCCCAGAAAAGTAAAAAATTTACGGGATGCAATCAGGTCCACCTCAAAAACAAAACAAAACAAAAAAAACATTAGAAAATGGAGGCATGGTAATTTACTCATAAGTTTGTGTTAAATTAAAGTGTGGCATGTTACTAAAAAATTGCTTAAAAGTATTTATTAATACGTGGAAAAAAGAAAATGTTTATTCCCAAGAACCACAGTTTTTATTTTAGAGTGCATAACTTTTCTTCTTAAATGGGTGCAGCAGTGTCCTTCTACATAATGTAACTAATTTTCTACATACAAACAATAGTCCAAACAACCCTAGTAATATATGAGGGTAAACGGTGTGGGAAATAAATCCCTAATAAGCATACACAAACTAACAAAAGAGAAAAAAGAAGAAATATTCATTTTATTTTTATATATTTTTGAATACCGTATTTGCTCGATTATAAGACGACCCGGATTATAAAACGACCCCCCAAAATCTAAATATTAATTTAGGAAAAAAACAAAAAGCCTGAATATAAAACTACCCTATAGGAAAAAAAGTTTTACTAGTAAATATTAATTCATGTAAACAATTTTTTCATATTTAATAAAAGCTATGATTGAGAAAAATATATATTTTTTTATTTCCTTTTATTTGCCAACCTGCCCCCCCATTTATGCACATCTGCCCCCAGGGTTGCCACTCTGCCCCCAGAAATGCCTTATATCCCCTTCTTGCCACTCTGCCCCATGATGTGCCTTTTAACCCTCTATATGCCACTCTGCCTCCAGAAATGTCTTATACCCTCCTATATGCCACTCTGCCCCATGATATGCCTTTTAACCCCCTATATGCCAGAGTGGGTTAAAAGGCATATCATGGGGCAGAGTGGCATATAGGGGGTTAAAAGGCATTTCTGGAGATATTTTTTATATATATATATATATATATATATATAACTGCTAACAGCAATCACACTCCTATCAAGCCAAGGCAGCTAGTACATGCTGGAACCTGGGGATGATGGGAGTGTGAGTACAGCCTCCCTATGCCATGCTACCACCACCACCCCCCTTACACATCCATGCTATCACACACACACTCATTCACAAACATTGAAATACTCATTCATTCCATTAATCACACATACTTCACACATTAATCACAAAAACCCTCCCCCACCCCCTTACCTAAACTGCAGATCTCTCACTCGAAGCCTTCTGCAGGGGCCCGGCTGTGCGAGCAACTTCTCTGGCCCCGCCCCCAGAGGAAGGAGGGGGGAGGCAGAATTATGTGACACTTTGCTAGCTTCCTGTTCTCCTGCTGCTAGAAGTAGGGCTGCAACTAACGATTATTTTAATAATCGATTAGTTGGCCGATTATTTTTTCGATTAATCGATTAATCGGATAAAAAAATGCAATTTTTTTCAATTTAAAATAATGTAATAAAAAACGTACAATTTACACTTTCATCTCTTTATTGCAATGGCCTCTCTCTATTGACCTTCTTATTTTACTGACATAATAATAAAAGCTACAAGAACCCAAACACTGTGTTTCTCAAACTAGGTTTTAATGCAAAGTTATTAGTAAATATTAATTCATATGTTAACTATTTTTCATATTTAATAAAAAAGCCTTGTTTACATTTTTTTTTATTTACCAAACTGCCCCCGGTTATGCACATCTGACCCCCAGCTTGCCACTCTGCCCCCATATATGCCTTATACCTCTTATATGCCAGATTCCACTGTGCCCCCTGATATGCCACTGTGCCCCTGATATGCCTTATACTCCTTATATGCCAGTGATATGCAACTGAGCCCCGGATATACCTTTTACCCCAGATATGTTTTATGCCCCCCGATATGCCTAATATCGATATGCCTTATACCTCCTATATGCCACTGAGCCCCCTGATATACCTTTTACCCCCAGATATGTTTTATGCTCCCCTGATATGCCTAATATCGATATGCCTTATACCCCCTATATGCCCTGAAATTCATAATACCCCCCATACACCACTATAACTCACCCATACACCACTCTGGCTCCTCCCCTTCCCATACACCACTCTGCCTCCTCCCCCTCCCATACTCCACTCTGCCCCCTCCCCCCTCCCATACTCCACTCTGCCTCCTCCCCCTCCCATACTCCACTCTGCCTCCTCCCCCTCACATACACCACTTTGCCTCCTCCCCCTCCCATAATCCACTCTGGCTCCTCTCCCTCCCATACTCCACTCTGGCTCCTCCCCCCTCCCATACACCACTCTGGCTCCTCCCCCTCCCATACACCACTCTGGCTCCTCCCCCTCCCATACACAACTCTGGCTCCTCCCCCTCCCATACTCCACTCTGCCCCCTCCCCCCTCCCATACTCCACTCTGCCTCCTGTCAGCAACGGAGGTTCACAAGACACCAGGGAGCCGGGTAGAGAGGCAGAGTGGCGTATGGGAGGGGGAGGAGCCAGAGTGGTGGGTGGGAGGGTGGCTCCCATACACCCCTCTGACTCCTCCCCCCTCCCATACACCGCTCTGCCTCTTTACCCGGCTCCGTTACTGACAGGCACTTTGCGGGGGATCTGGATTCTAGTATTATAATCCGATCTCTGTTTGAGGTCGGATTATATAAGGAGAGGAGTTTTTCAGAGCATTTGCTCTGAATAAAACCTCTTTTTATAATCGATAAAAATCGATTCGATTAATCGATAATGAAAATCGTTGACAACGATTTTCATTATCGATTATTATCGATTAGTTGTTTCAGCCCTAGCTAGAAGAGACGCTGCTCGCGACCAAAGCACCAGTAAGCAGTCTGGCCCCAGCGGACATTTTTTTTGAGGTCTGATTAGAAGACGACCTCGATTATAAAACGAGGGGTATTTTTCAGAGCATTTGCTCTGAAAAAAACCTCGTTTTATAATCCAGCAAATACGGTAAATTGAGATTTAACAGTCTTTTTTCTCTTTTGTTAGTTTTGTTACCTAATTTTCTACTCTAAAATCTAATTCAATAAGAGATCAACTACTGTAACTAAATTGTTCTACTGTGTTATTAGGGATGGATTTTTGTGGTCCGTCACGTGCATTAATGTGGAATGCTGCGTCTGGTGGGCTTCCACCCAATGAAACAACATTTGCAACAATACTGCAAAAGCAAGGCTATTCCACTGGGATCATAGGTAAAGTATTTAATTTCATAAAGGCTTCAAAGAAAGACTATTGTATGAGTTATTGTAGGCCAGCATGCAATTGGTGTTTGCACTTTTTCATAGCCACTCTTCATATCCTTAGTGTCTCCTCAATTCTTGTTACCCTAAGAGCCTATTCCAGTGGCTTAAATGGGAAATCTCACCATATACCACAACTACCGTTGCTTTAAAAGCAGCTTTTAAACAATTACTGGTATTTATTTCCCATCATTCAATATACAGTATTTGACAGCATCATACGGTATTGGCTATAAGGATACATAGGCACACTGGCTGCCGACCTATGACCTCTGCCTCATACAATGGTTGCCTCTCGGTCTGTAGGTTTCTATTAGATCGAAATAAAATACATCCATTCAGCTTTAGTCTATATTATTGTATGCAACACTGTATTCGATACAATTCTAAACAAAGAGATGCTTAAAAAATGTTTGTTTTTTCTTCAGGGAAATGGCACCAAGGTGTGAATTGCGAAACACGCAGTGACCACTGCCACCATCCCTTAAGCCACGGTTTTAGTTATTTTTATGGTATGCCATTTACACTAATCATGGAATGCCAGTCACAAGCTAGTAGCCCGGCATACGTACAAAGTCCATATCAGCTTAGTTTTTCCTATTACATGATAGCTATTGCCACCGCTACATTAATAGCAGTTAAATTTAGTCACTTGCGTCACATTATAATAAGAGTAATGGCATGTTATGCAATAGTTGGCCTCTTATTTTTGTTTGCGTATTACATAAATTATGGATTTATTAATTACTGGAACTGCATACTGATGAGAAACCATGAGATCATAGAACAACCAATGAATGTACAGAGAACAAGTTTTCAGATGTTGAAGGAAGCCCATCAGTTCATTGAAAGGTACAGAACTCTATGGTTACTTTATTGTTGATGCCTAAATGTACTGTATACCAAAATACATGACTAATTTGTAATATATGGCACTAATGTCCAGCCAACAAAGAAGCTGTCTGGAAACAACCTCATCAATGATTCTCACCATACATCATAAATTATGACTGGTGGATTATCATGGCATTTGTAGTTCAACAGCAGATTTGGGCTATACAACACTTACTATATGTTTTAAGATGTGGCACAAGGGTGTGTCATAAAGTAGCCATGTTGCATAAAGTAGATGGCACACAATGCCTCGCAGGTCATGGAGGATATTATAGACTGGCCAAGGCCTTTTTCATACTTGATGTGAAATTCAGATATGTGTCTATAGTATCTGTCCAAGTTGGATCTAGCTTAGGCAAATCTTTCTATAAAATGTTATACAAGAGAGCTAGCCAATTTACTTCCAGACCCCCACTCTATAACTCTCACAATCTCAGTCACTCATCAATATCCACTTATCTTGCGTGCATGTGGTGCTAGCCACCAAGTTACCATTGTGGCACCCTGTAATGTTGTGTTGTGTGACCCTGCTGAACATCTGTCTCCCAGAAGGAGCTGGTCAAGTGTTAAAAATACCAGCCCCTCATAAAGAATTTTAAGGAGCCTGTGGTGGGGGTAGTTGCCCCACCCTACTTATAAACCACAATGTGGTTTTCTACCCTTTAATACATACATGCCTCATACTCTTCTGAATAACTAGTCTGATTTTAAAAAAAATCTTTAAAGTTTGGTATTTCTTATGGGTTTGGGAGTGATCTGTGGCCTATGAGATTGAGATACATGTAGCAGGCCTGACACTTGCTTAATTACTTTAAATTAATTTAGCACAGTGCTCTACGGGGTAACTAAGTCAGCATCTTGGCCATGAATGCTTATTATTTATGAAGGAGATTATTCAAAAATGCAGACCCATTGACGCTAGAAAGATTTTTCTCGCTAGCCTGACATATACCTCCTTACATTTATTTTTGTTTATTTTTTAGAAAATGTTTTTACCATGCAGAATACATTAAGATTTATTTTGTGTGCAATTATTTTGTGAAGAGTATTTACAAAGCAAAGTTAGTTTGATTAGTTCCTGCTGCAGAGTACATTCAAATTAACAAGATGTTTACATTGTAAGAACTGCTGAACAAATGAGGGCAAGAAACCTGAGAATATTTTTTGCCAAACTACATCATTAGAATGTTTTCCATTATTTCTAATTTAGAAATCTGACAACTGGGCAAAAATGTGATCGTCTAACAATTATTTAGAGCCGTACTCTTCATTTGTGCCATTGTTTCATTTTGATTTCAATGATAATATGATATGGTAAATTGGGAAACTATTTTGGAATAACCTCTAATTATTTAAATTTCTCTTACAGAAATAAGAATGCTCCTTTTCTGCTTTTTGTTTCTTTTCTACACGTCCACACCCCACTGGTGACCACCGATGCATTTAGTGGAGGAAGTGTGCATGGAATATATGGGGACAATATTGAAGAAATGGATTTTATGGTTGGTCAGTGACAATAATCAAATGTTTTTTCATTACTTTGCTTAAAATGAAAAGTATTTCACATTGACCTATTTTTTGGAAAGGGAAGATTTACAAACTACACCAGAACATTGGGGTAAAGAGATGTCTCTGACTAAGATGGCTGTCCCTAGATTTTCATTCTCTTGGAGTGTCACCTGAATCCTTTTTAAATCTAAAAGTGAAGTATATTTCCATTTTTTTCCCTTTAAATTCCATAATTGTATAAAGCCTGGTAAATGTCATTAAGTATCTATTTTTCTTGGATACATATATAATGAATAAATAAATGGAACTCTATATATTAATATATTCCTAATATGAGAAAAATCCAATGGCTTCTGCAGTTATTTTACTTCCTGAGGTTTGCTATTTGCTTGCATCACCTCAGATCTCATTCTGTCTTCTTGCAAGTGAGCCCATTGGCTGAACTTTTCCTGCTACTGATAGGAGAGTATCCCCAAAACTCTTCATTAGTCCCTAATGAAACTCTAGCCAGTTTTGGACATTCATAAATTGCACAACCTGGGTGCTAGTGAAAAGATATTTTTAAAAAATGTACGAGTGTTTTGCCTGTGGCAAATATTAGGATCCTTGATATATATTTTAGGTCCTATGCATCCTGGTACTCTGCAGTGTTCTTTATGATTGGACCATTTAGTTGGCATACCTAGAACCATTCCAGGTTTAACCTGGAGTCTCTGAGTGAAATCCTGCTTCTCCAGGGCTCCAGGCAGGGGACCAATGTTTGGCCATGCCCACTTCCTTCCCAACCCCACCCACTAAAGTCTTTTAGATGCTATCCCCACCCCTTTGTGAAGCCACTCCAATAGAAGAAAGAGAGATCTGATTAGCATAACTTGGAAAGTCTCCATGTTTGTCCATTGGTTTATATGATGATAATGTCACTTTTCAAACCTTGCTCCAGAATATACATACCTCTCAATCTGGTACCTCTATTTTTACTGTTAATGAGTGTAAATTAAGTGCTTAGTTTGTCTTTCTAAAACAATATAAGACTTTTAAAAAAAAATGCATATGAAAATAAGTTGGTGTAATTTGTGTGTTCAGGTTCAATTGTTGATGCTGTTGAGAAGGCAGGATTGAAAAGCAACACATTGATTTATTTTGCTTCTGACCATGGAGGACATTTAGAAGCAACTAATGGAGAATTCCAAACTGGAGGGTGGAATGGAATTTACAAAGGTAATTAATAGGCAATGTTCTTTGTTGATATACAATGCTGTACAGTATTTTACATGGAGATCTGAAGTGTATACAGTCCCTGTGGATGGAACTTCTGTCCAACATAACCTTAGATGTGCACTATACTCTCGAGGAACTGTCAGGATGTGAAACAGTTGATATTGTGGATTTCTGATCGAACCAAGGTATGTAGCAACTTATTAAAGCAAGAATATCTATGAAAAAACAAGAATATATACTGTATATATATATATATATACATATTCATTATGGAAACCATATTGAAAAAATATATGAAATGAGTTGAATTTTCAGTTTAGGTTTCCATTATGGGTAGTTGAGACATTTCCCAATTTGATTCTGAATTACCCCAGTTTTTACTATATATTATGTGATTACCTACACACAGGTGGAAAAGGCATGGCTGGCTGGGAAGGTGGCATTCGTGTGCCCGGCATATTCCGATGGCCAGGTGTTATTCCCTTTGGCACAGTTATTGATGAACCAACCAGCCTTATGGACATTTACCCAACATTAGTTCAACTTAGTGGTGGTAAACTACCAAAAGACAGGTACCTCTTCAAACTATATAACTACTTAGACCAGACTCCAGTAATATGTAACAAATTATTCTTAACTGTGCAGACAAGCTGTGATTTAACATTTATTAAGGAATATTTTGAGTTAATATTTCTTGTGAATGGTGAATACTTTGAATGGTGGAGATACTTTAGGGTCATAAACCTTAATATTATACCCAACACAAGTGAATGTGTTGGGTATAATGATGTATAATGATGTCCAGCACACAGCATTTTCTTGATGGGGTTTATTCACTAAAGGGATAATTGGCAGTAGAGTTTTAGCTCTATCACTTTACTATTTATTATAAAGGGTGAACACATTTTAATTATTTCTCCATTTTGAAGGGCTTACCTGGCTCTGTTTAATACATAAATAAATGTGTAAGCAGTTTCAAGAAATCACATTTCAGGGTCAGCCAAGTTCTTGCAGCAGAAGCTTATTGGGGTTCAACTTTCAACGTATAGTGAAGTCAAGGAGCTGAAAGATAACTCTCCTGTCAACGCTCCCTTCAGCGGTTGGACCCCAATGTCTCACTAGTCCACTGGTTATTTTAATCCTTTGTCTACTATGTTATTCCTATTGGTGTTCACCATATAACACCCGTTTATTGACATAATGTACAGCTGTATAAGTCTTATTTTAAAAGTGGATGGGGATGCTATTTTTGCATTTAATTGTACTCTCTTTATTATGACAGAATAATTGATGGCCGGAGTTTAGTTCCTTTACTAAAAAAAGAGACATCCCGCTCAGAGCATGAGTTTTTGTTTCATTACTGCGGAAAGAATTTACATGCAGTGCGCTGGCACCAAAAGGACGGTAAGTTTGGCAAACTTTATTTCTAAAAGTTATAGTTTGTTATAGTAAAGGAATAAGAATGGATGCCACTATACTCTCAATAGTTACAGAAAAGTCACTTAATTTAGGTTTAACTGATGTTGGGAATACCAAATGTATTATGCAGAAATATTTTAGTGGATTTTAAAGCTGACATAATTACTAAGAAGGTCTGGAGGACAATTTAATGAAAATTCAAGCTGTCCAGTTGTGAAGAAAGAAGCCCTTGGAGTCTTCTGAGCTTCAGGAACCTACTGTATGCCCTGAAGCAACTGAGTGAAATGCTAACCTGCACTCTATTTATGGGTGTCAGGTTCATGAATAAAAAGTTACTTCTCAATATGTTGTCTGAATGGCAGGGAACATTTCTCCCTTTCCCTTTGACATAATGCCATCATATGTTCAAGCTGAGATCTAAGTCTGGGCAATACATTGAATAGGGGTCACATTGATCCCTTTTACTGATTTTAGGCAAATTACTAAAAGTCAATCTTTTTGATTGTGCCAACAAAAATAACACACAACAAATTCTACTCACATCACAAAAAAAAATGTAAACTTCTCATGCAGCAGTTTCTTTATTTTTTGAACAGGTGGCAACACTTGGAAGGCTCATTATGTAACTCCGGAGTTCTATCCAGATGGGGCAGGAGGATGCTATGATAAAGTACTCTGTGCCTGTGAAGGTGAAGGTGTAATATACCATGATCCCCCATTGCTATTTGAACTCTCAACAGACCCCTCAGAATCAAATCCCCTGCAGGTTCATTCTGATCCCAGATACAAGACGGCCATTAACAGAATAGAAAAGGCAGTGGCAAAACATAGAAAAACCATTAGTACTGTACCACAGCAGCTGTCACTCTGGAATGGTATCTGGAAGCCATGGTTGCAGCCATGTTGTGGGACATTTCCATTTTGTTGGTGTGATAAAGAAACCAATAACAGAACTTCAATAATTTGACTTTTCTTTGTTATGCAGACCAATATTCTAAAGTACATGGGCAGAAGCTTTTTCTGGAGTATGTGATGCTCATACCACCACAAGAGCATTTTTATTCCCATTAACAACTGTGTGCATATAAATAAAAATTAAGTGTTATAAGTAATGCAAGTCAATGGGTGTATATATAAAAAAATGTATATTTTAAAATATAGAACATTTTCTAGTGAGGAAAACAAGGCATGGATCTACAATAGCTTCACATTGTTCCTGGAAATCCTTTCTTATACTTAGAGGTGTAAGTGAACCTTTTACATATCAGGATAGTCAATTGTGGATATAATTATTATGCTATGTAATGCTGTTCTCAGCTTCGTCTCATGATACCAACACACACACACCCAGTCACCGAGACTAATTGTATGTGCGGCATATAGTCAGAGCTGAGCTGGGTCTGGAAAACTCACCTTTTTGGTGGGGAGGTGGGTGCTGGCCATCTGGCCACCACTTTCTCTTAAATTCATCAGTGGTTTCCCTCTTTGAGGGGCCTACAAGACCCAACCCTGTTTGTCCTTTTTTGACAAGGAGGGTTGGTAAAACACTTCGGGCTTCAAAGACTAAAGTATATCTAGGATTGGGGTTTCAAATTTGAAACTGTTTATTTTGTTGCCGAAGCCGCCATTTTAACTACACTAAGAGAAGGAGAATCTCACCATTTTGCCTGCACTAAAAGCAGGGATATTGTCCAATCAGCTCACTCCTGTCACATCATGCTGAGGGCTTGTCCAATGGCTGTACTACATCTTTCAAAGAAAATAAAAGCAGACTAGTAATGAAGAGAGCCTATATAAGAGCAGAGCAGGCAGGGGATCTATTCATTTAACTGTGGCTGCTTTATGAAGCAACGCTGTGCTGCATCTGAGCATTTTACAGAGTGAGATTACAGTGTGAGACTTGGTGAGCCTCAGCCTGTCATTTCGCACAGTGTGTAAGACTCTCTAAAGTTTTGATTTAATAAAGATCATTAATTTAATGAATTCACTTAATTGAGATCATTTAGCCAGTCCACTACTATCCTTAAACTTAACCCTATAACTCTAAGCTAATTTCGATCCTCTTTCTTCCATCCATTGGTCTCAAATTCCCAACTCAACTTCTTCGTGTTTATTTCTTGTTTCCATGGCAACCCAACAAACACATTGGATTTCCGAAAAAATGAAAATGTTGGACGAATTTCCTTGAATACAAAGAACCCCCCCCCCCCCCCCCCCAGAAAATGAACATGAATTTTCTGCAGGTGCCCAAGTCTAATGTTTACTTATACTAATAGGTGGCAGTGAATGGAAGAATAATTCAGTACAGTTACAGACGGCTGCCACTAGATGGCAGTGTAGCTTTTCAATACATTGATACACACTCCACAGATAATAAGTTGTAAGAAGTGACATCTCGAAAATAAGAAAAAAAGACAGATTCAGTGACATTGACTTTGCTGTACCAATAAAGTATAATCTGCTATTGTCTTCTATTCATGGCTTTAGAAAAAATCAGCGCTTAAGTTTTTAGCATAAATTAACCCAACCAGTAATTCATTTCTATTTAGTAAAAAAAATAAATATTGCTGTGGATGTATGCTGTACTTGCTTCTGCAGTATTGATTCATTAATTGCAGAGGTTTTTTTATGAATCATAATTTAGTTCTGACGAAATTCACATAACCATGCTTTTAAACTTGAGAAAATTTAATCAATAAGACATTAGACAAAGCATTTTATTCACATTGGCACCTGTAAGGAAGAAAATTACGCTACATTAGCCCATATATATGTATAGTTAATATTTTTATTTAAGTAAAAATATGATTATGCAAAATTTTGATGACAGATTTTGTTTGGCTGAAAAAAGATGCCAAAAATGAAAGAGTAAAATTATAATGAAATGCAAATATATGAACATGATACACATCTGAGTCTATTAAAGTAGATTCTGAAATGGAATCATAGTAAAGTAATTGTAAGATAGGATTCTGTTTAAGGCAGAAGCAACACTCAGACTTGTTTACAATAATTCAACCTCTTAATATGGGGCACAATCTATTTCAAATAAAAACAAACAAAATGTTTCTGCACAATAAATAATGCCAAAAATGTTTATTTTGACAATATTTCTAAAATAAGGGGAAAAAACAAAGAAAGCAATCACTGTAAAAATCTATCTAATTTCTTTTGGATGTTATCAAAGGAGTATTTGCCCATGTAGTCAATATGTCCCTGCTCCCAATTTCTACGTTCCTCTTCTGTTCTTAGCTTTTCTTCTATCTCATGAATGGATAACTCCGAAGCAGACTGGGCCAGCTCAGCCTAGCAGAGGTATAAAAAGTAAACAAAATTACACAATTTTCAGAGATAGTACATGACTTGCGGCCGTTGAGAAAAAGTTTGAAGAGTTTGGTGATTTGAGAGGATATAAGATGCGCATTCAACTGCATGCTATGATGCATTTAGGATTTCAGCAAGACAGAGATGTCATTCGTTGCATTACGAGTCCTGCCAACAATGCATGAAAGGCTTCTTAATTCCCACTATTCACAATGATATTGTACAGACTGCTAAGAGTTATAATCATAACCAACAATACATTTGTACCTCTCGAGGATGTACAAATATGGTTTACAGAATATAACCATGAAAGAGAAATGCTTTATTGAAGATACCTATGCTGCATTCCAAGACAAGATCAAGAAGGTCAACTAACATTCATATGTTGTTAACACCTTGTTTTGGGGTTTCGTATACATATGTGAGTTTGTATGTCAGTTTAAATTAAGAAAGCTTCTTGGGTTGTTTCTTATATATATATATATATATATATATATATATATATATATATATACATACATACATATATAATATTTGTATTGGCAAAATGGAGTGGGGAAGTTCTGAATATATAATATAATTATTTAACCATAAGCTTTAACTCATTTATTTATTTTCATTTCTGTTTTATTTTAAGAATACTTTGAGAGGACAATGGTATTATGAGCTGCGAAACAGTGCAGAATGACTAAGTGGTCTCTTAAAATAGAATAGTACAGAATTTAATTAACCCTGCATTTATTATGCTAAATAAAGAAGAGATACCTGATACCTGATCATTATGCCCTGTAAAAAAAAAAAGTTATGTAACCCATGCAAAATGTGCAAATAGTTATGTTAATGTCATTTAAAACAGTGACAAAATGTGTCGGTAAAATTTAATTTCCATGTATTTCACTGTGTATGACCTTAGCATACACAGTGAAACCCCTGCTGTATTGATAAGCAGCCTTAAGAAATACATGTACAGTCCCGTAATTTACTGCTTGTGGTCCCATAAATGCATTGTGGACATAAAGAGGGACAATATATGAATATACTTATATAATACTTAATTAAGAATGGAATAACTGCTATATATTTGCTAATAAGCGACTAATATTATTGCCTGAAGCAACTGAAGCAATTTGTAGAAAGTAGGTTCACCATACGCTACGTCGAGGTTTAGGTTCCTGGGCATTAGCGTAGTGTGTGGAAAGAGAAAACAAAAATTGTTAGTGTTCACTTTTTTTTTATAAATAAAGGGATGGAGGGCGAGAAGTAAATGACGGCCAGCAGTCATTTACTTCTCGCCCCCAATATCTCTTTATTTATAAAAAAAATAAATAAAGCTAACAATTTTTGTTTTCTCTATTTCCTCGTCACAGCAGGCGGTTGATGTGTCCTTATCGGTCAAACAAGTTCTTGTAAGTTACAAAGATTGACCTGGTGTGAAGGAAGGCAAGTTGGGCTCAATCCTCACCTGACCTCTGATATGGTATGGTCAATGACCTTGGATGTGCCCAGCGAGTTTAAGGTCGGCTGGTGGTTAGCATGATTGGGGCAGCGGAGGAAGCTGTCTGTATTTTTGGACGAGGGGGGGAGGTGAGTACCCACTTTTCGTGTTGGTGGTAACCAGTATTATAAGGGGCCGTCAAGGACAATGTTTTGTGTGTTATATTTGTTATTTATTATTCATGTATCGTTTCGGTTGTTGTTTGATAAAGGTTTTATATTCAAAGTTTTGGGTTAACACAGTATATATTTATGTTTTTTAATAAAGCTATGACTTGTTTTATATCCAAGAAAGTTGCTAATGGGGGGTTTCTGGTTATTAACTGGGTTTAACCAGAATTGATTCAGAATTCATACATGTTAACATGTCATGTTCAACAGTTTCAAGTGTATTGACACAGACTAATTACCGTATTTGCTCGATTATAAGTCTTATAATCGTCTTATAATCGGGGTCATCTTATAATCAGACCTCAAATAGGTCTGACAATGAGACGACTAAGATCCAGATCCGCCGCAGCTGCAGGCTGCAGGGGGACCTGGATCCTCCTGTCCCCCCCCCGCCCCACTTACCGGTACTTCTGAGTCCCCGGTGTGTAGCTGGGGCAGCGTGTAGATGTCTACGCGATTCGCGTAGACAACTTCCGCTGCAGCAGGAAGGAGGTGTGGCTAGCAGCGAGGGTTGTCTGCGTCCATCGCGCAGACCTTCCCCGGCTGTCAGAGATCAGAGTTCCCCGCACCGGAACTCTGATCTCTGACAGTCGGGGAAGGTCTGCGCGATGGACGCAGACAACCCCCGCTGCTAGCCACGCCTCCTTCCGGCTGCAGCGTAAGTGCGTGGGATCTACACGCTGCCCCGGCTACATGACAGGGAAGTCAGAAGCACCGGTAAGTTTGGGGGGGGGGCAGGGGAGTGTTAAATGGGGGGCATAAGGCATTTCTGGAGGCAGAGTGCTCTGTGAAATGCCTTTTAACCCCCTTAATGCCACTCTGCCTCCAGAAATGCCTTTTTAACCGTCTATACGCCACTCTGCCTCCTGAATGCCTTAAACCTCCCTATATGCCACTCTTCCCCATAATATGCCTTTTAACCATCTAAATGCAGTGGCATATAGGGGTATAAGGCATTTCTGGAGGCAGAGTGGCACATAGGTGGTCAAAAGGCATATCATGGGGCACAGTGGCATATAGGGTTAAAAGGCATATCATGGGGCACAGTGGCATATAGGGGGTATAAGGCATTTCTGGGGCAGATGTGCATAACTGGGGGGCAGGTTGGAAAATAGAAGGAAATAAAACCAAAATATTTTTCTCAATCATAGCTTTTATTTAAAAAAAATAGTTTAGATGAATTAACATTTACTGGTAAAACTTTTTTCCTATAGGGTCGTCTTATATTCAGGTTTTTTCTTTTTTTTCCTAAATTAATATTCAGATTGGGGGGGTCGTCTTATAATCAGGGTCGTCTTATAATCAAGCAAATACGGTAATAGATAATATTTGCATTGAAAGGGCTATCACAAATGTAATTATATTTACAATCAGTAACAATCCCAGCAAAGCTGAAAAAGAAATAAAAAAGGGCATTACGTAGGGCATACAAAATAATGAATTAAAGGGAAAGTATCACAATAATGTAATATTGTGATTTACCATGTATATCTCTTGTTATAATCAAAACAAGATGTATATTGTGTGAATTAATAGCAATGTGACTCCACAAGGACGTAACAAGGAAAGCAAAAGTTTGGTTACAAAATAAAAATAATTAAAAAAAGCCAAGCAACACGGCATGATTACTTATCATTTTATATCATTCGCTTCAATCTCTCTAGCAGAATTTGTATTGGCAAGGTGGCTTGAAATGAGAAAGCAAATTAAAAGGAAATATAGAAAGGAAGAAACAGGTGACTGGTGAAAACGTTGAATGGTTATACCATAGGAACGGTGTCCTGGGTTACAGGTTGTTCAGGGCTCATTTGGGTGGGGAGTTGTAAATCCTGGAATTGAGCCGTGTCATCGAGTGTATGCTGATCACCATTATAATCTGGTAGCTAGAGAAATAGGCGTTAGACTCATAACCTATGATCTATTAACTCTTATACTGTGTGCGACCTAAACAGACACAAATGAAGAAGCTTCACAGAAAGAATGGCAATGCTGCCTTGTCTGCAGTCATATCTCCATGCAGCTTCTATTTCCTAATGTGTGCTACAGACATTTGCATGGAACATTAAAAACTTTCTAAATTATCAGAAACAGTCAAAGCCAAAAGAAAGAAGACTAAACAGTTAAATCCTTAATACATATATATACAGTATACATTTCTATCGTCAAATTTGTGTTTCCAAATTCAACGATAGCTGACCTTGCCTTCCTCAGAACCTCATTATAACGCTGATGATTGTGTACAGAGACAATGCTTGATCATGTATTAAGACAGGGCTCGACAAATCCCAGGCGCCAGGTCGCCATGGCGACAGAGAATTTTGTCCTGGCGCCTAGGTTTTGTCAGCCTCTTACATCCATAAAAAAATGTGGATGTAAGAGGCTGAGTAACCACACGGGGGCGCTGCTGCTGCTATCTGCCCAGGAGTCTGGGCAGACAGCACAGCCACTCAGAGCCCGCCCCCGAGCCTGAGACCCCTCCCACGGAGTGATCCTGTAGGCTGAAACCGCGGTTGCTGCAAAACCAGCAATCGTGTTTTCAGCTGCCACAGGCAGCTTCAGGGAAGGGGGTTGTGTGTTGATTGGTTCCCCACACAAGTGTGGGGACCTGACCCAACACCCCCCTGCTGCCGGATCGCTCCATGAGAGCGACAGTGCAGCGTTAACCCCTTCAATGCCACACTTGTGTATGACACATTCGTGGCATTGCAGGGGTTAACATTTTTCCATACAAGCTTGTGGGGACTAAATATCAGTCAATGCTGTGCTCCAATGGAACATCAGCATCGAAAGAGTTAAAAAAAAAATTATTAATAATAAAAAAAAAACAGCACTGACCTGAAAGTCCAGGGTGCTTCCAGGTCAAACGCTGTGAGTTTAGTAAGTGGGCTGATGATGATCCGATCACTCCTAAGCAACTGTTAGTTTAAAAAAATCCTGGCTCCTAACTTTTTTACCTGGCGCCGAGATTCACAACAAATTTGTCAAGCCCTGTATTAAGAGATACATTCAACGAGCTTACGGCAACCATTTTGGAATTTTTAAAGAAACTAAACTATGTAGTAAATTGAAAAGATTCCATAGTCTATGGAATATATTTTATTACTTTGAAACAGAATCTTTATGTCATAATAATAATCTCAATAAACTATTTTCTCACAATATCTTTAAGATTTATAAGATTCCTAGGGCAGTTCAATTAATGCGGAATTCAACTCCCGCGATCCTATGCCATACTAAAAGCAGATTTAATAAAACCTACATGGTTTGAAAGTATTGATAGTGTGAGTCTAGCATTCCTGTTATATCACAAGGTTCAAAATCATTTACCTAATTCTACTATTCTACGGACCAACCTGTATTATTTTCTTCCATCTTTACCCTCGGATGTATTAAGCGGTTTGCTTGGCTGTTTCTTTTGAATATAATGCAAAGCTTTTCTATTTGCAAACATCTGTAATTTTTGTGATCTACATGTAGACACATAGAGTTTGACTGGAGATTTGGCCTATGTGGGTTCAGCTACTCTGGAACAACTGGAGCAGAAACCCAGCAGTGGTATCTAATGCCAGGAGGTAAAAACTAATAACATAAACTATGTTAGCTCTAGTCTTCCTATATCCACATATAGTCGATCGCTATCTGATCCATGTAATGCCTAAGTGAGTAATTAATCCAGAAAACAAGAATTTAGGTGGCACAGCTCAGCATGCAATTGAACTTACTGTCTTCTCAGTGCTCTCTATGGGGACTTCTTGAGAGGAGACGGAGGGTGGATTGTCATTCTTCACTAAGAGCTCAATCCTTCCAAAGTGGTGTTGCTGGCAAATGATTCATAATATAAATTTATAATGCAACTTGATTGAAAATTAAAACAGTGAACATCTATGCTATACTTTTGTCTTAGTCCACTTAATAGGCACTATTCAAAGTTCCCAGGCAAAATACCTTGCAATAGTATGATGGCTCATGTTATTTCTACTGGCTCACATGTATATCAACATATAAAAACTGCCCTACAAGCAGCATTGACTGATATAAATATAAAATTAAAAATAACATGACAATTATTTCACTTAAACACACAAAAGTTAAAATAAAACATAGTGGAAAGGATACTTTGAAGTAGGATATCTGTGAATATCAAAGCAAGTCATACATCCCTGTTAAAGATATATATATATATTTATATATATATTTTTTTTAATTTTTCTTTTGTGGTTGATTTATGAAGTGTGTACAAATCTAGCTGCTGCATTTCCTCCATTATATATCATGACACACAAAATGTATATTAAAATAAACATGTCACCGGTGTCAAGTGTATTACATCCAGAGACAGTACTCATTTTATGGACAGATCAAATAACCCCACCACTTTCCTTGACAAACTAACAGCATAAAATTTTAGAAGATTTGCCAAACACAAGTTGTTTTGCCATCAACAGTATTCCAAAAAACTAACCTAATGAGGGTCAGTCTTCTAGAATCCAAAAACCATTAAAAACATATTTACTTACGTGTTCACTACTTATACCTTCAAGCCCTTCTTTCTCTGCTAACAACGGCAGAATGTCAGAAATGTAAATCTCCCACCACAGGACGAGAAAAGGCAGATGCTGATGCCCACTTAACGATTCCTCCTCCACAATCCATTTGGTCTGTGGGTTGTATTTTAAGTTCCACGGCTTTGGTGTACCAATAAAATGAACCACCTTTGCCTCGGAGCCAAATCTAGTGGGCGCAAACAGACTCTATATATATATATATATATATATATATATATATATATATATATATATATATATATATATATAGCTCAATACAGTGGTTTACGTTTAATGATCTATGTTATACTATTATTTTTGTTTTTTTTCTTCCAATTTTGGTTATGATGTGAGTGGGTGCCCATATTACACATTTCATTTAGCGATAAGGTGATAACTTGTAGCATTTCTTGCCACATGTGTTAAAGCAGGCTTTTGCAGCCTTTCTTTTAAGGAAAGCTACTTAATTAATGAACAATTTAAAGAGCTACTATTAAAATGCATTGAAAAAAGAGACATTTTAGGGATTAAGAATCTATTTCGAACATACCACGCGCTCCTCCAAATACTGAAAGTGCTTGCCTGTCCACAGCTACTCAGTTGGAGCTACCAGAAGCTTATGAACTACTTGACTAATACCACAATCATATGGTTGCACATTAAAAATGAATATGAACAATCAATTAACCTGAAATGAATTAGTGTAAGCAATCGTACTTACTGTTTAAAAGCAGGTCTGTAGGTATAGACGGAGCTTATGCTCAAGTTATAGACAAAAGGTAAGTGTTTGCTGATATCGGAGGTAGCCCAGTTACTGAAGAAACTATTTAATAATCCTTGGTCACCTCCTTTGGGAATAAAAGACAAGACACAAATCTTTTAACCACATGGCAAATAATCTATTTCTGAATTCCAGGCTTCTTGTACACATTCCTCTGGTAGCATTAGTGCTTGCACGGATGAAATATTTTTACCTATATCCATGCAAAATCAAACTAATGCGGTTTATCAGCATG
The DNA here is from genome assembly GCA_029215755.1 of Spea hammondii. Classification (NCBI taxonomy): domain Eukaryota; kingdom Metazoa; phylum Chordata; class Amphibia; order Anura; family Pelobatidae; genus Spea; species Spea hammondii. The sequence continues at coordinate 118,026,678 of JARDYJ010000002.1, forward strand.
TTAGAGAGATAATCATATAATAACTTGATTTATCTGTTGTTGATGACACCATGATTCTCACACCAAAAGGCCACAGTAGAGGAACCTTCTGTGTAGCCGGAGCCCAGACGTTCCCAGGTATGGTTATATAAGGTCTCAGTGGTGTTATAAAGTCTACATGAGGATCATAAGGGACCTGGAGGCTCTGCTTCTCTTTCTGATGGCCAAGCAGCATGGGGTAAACAGAGCTCTATCTATTATGTTAAATATCTCTCTTCTTTGCTCCAAGCCAGCAGAGGAAGATATGTAGAAACATTTAATCTCATGGCAGACAAAAACCATTTGGCTCATCTAATTTGCCCATTATTTCTGCTGTTAAGGCTCAAACCTTAATCTGTCTTTGGTCTGGTTTTATATTGAGGATAACCATTTTCCCATCCCATGCGTTTAAATTTTTACTGTATTAAGCTCTACCACATCTGCTGGGAGCTCTTCCCTATATTTACCTCCCTCTCAGTGAGGTAAAATGCCTATAAATTACATCTAAGCAACTAACATTTTTCCTCCTCTGTAAGAAAAGATGCTGATGAGCCTAATGCTATTGAGTTTGGAGAGCCCTCTACCCCTTTCTGTATAAACACCAAGAATTGGGATGTCATCTTGTTGAGGACATCGATGAAAGTGGTGTTTAAAAAGAAGCAGCTGGCAAAAAACAAAAACGTTCATGCACAGCGACCTCTAATGTTCTACCCTTCTATAAACTGTGGGAATAGAATAACACTGACATCTTGTGGTTAGGTTAAGAGTAGATTAAACATCATCGCATTTATTCTCAAGAAACTCAACCTAGGCATGAAATATATTTTACCCTTTTTGTAGCTACTCATCCTCATGTGGTTTATAGCTTTTGAATCAGGATTATGCCCCAGCACGCCCTAAGCCTGCCCATTAGGGTCATGCCTGGAATAGGGCTTCAATTTTGGTGCTCGCTAATGCAAACAGGTTCCATGTCCAGCCCGCTACTTGTCAAATTATGCCTCTGATTATAATTATTATGTTCTTAATACTGCAGTTACCTGCCTACTATCCTTTGTTGCTGTCTGCACTTAGGGTACTTTCACCCGCAGCCATACGGTGCTAAACATCTGCATTTTGTTACCTGTTAATTAGGCACCTGAACTGGTGTCTGTGTGTATGAAATCTTCAGTGTACATTCAAACAATGCATCAAAGACATCAAAGTTGCCGCAAGTGAAAAGGGAGAGTGCTGTCGCATATGAGATACAGTCATGTCCATAAATATTGGGACAGTAACACAATTTTCACAAGTCTGGAACCCATCATCTAATTTTGGGTTTCCTCCTTACATCAGCTTTGCCAGACCTTTAATGCTGCTGTCTTAAGTTTCTGGTAGTCCGTGGACCTTTCTGCCTTCAGTTTAGTCTTCAGCAAGTGTAACGCATGTTCAATTGTGTTGAGGTCAGGTGACTGACTTTGACATGGAAGAATATTCCACTTCTTTGCCTCATAAAGCTCTTTGGCTGTATGTTTTGGGTCACTGTTCATCTGTTCTGCGAAGCACCATCCTAACAGTTTTGCAGTTTTTTCTCTAGTCTACTGTAGTCTTCCTATTTCCTTGGCTTACCAGTGGTTTGCATCTTGTGGTAAACCCTCTGTATTTGGTTTCGTAAAGCCTTCTCTTCATTGTAGACCTACCTCCTGGAGAATGTTTTTAACATGGCTAGATTTTGTGAGGGTTTTCTTTTCCACCAAGGAAATAATTCTGCAACCATCCACTACAGTTGTCTTCCATGGTCTTCCAGGCCTTTTGGTGTGGATAAGCACCAGTGTGCTCCTTCCTTTTCCGTACATCAATTTATTTAGACATTCCTAATGCTTTTGCTATCTGGTGGGTTTGGTTTTCAAACTAATGATGGTCTGCTTTATTTCCACTGACAGCTCCTTGGACCTCACATTGAGAGTTTCCAAATGCATATTCCACATTTGGAATCATCTCTTAACCTTGTAACCGCTTATTTTTTTTAATGAAGGGAACAACTCACATATGGCCATGAAACAGCTTCTCAGTCAACTGTCCAATTACTTTTAGTCCCTTGAAAAGGAGGGGACTATATTTAACACATGTTGTAATTCCTAAAGCATTTGCCCATTGTAGATGTAAATACCCTCAAATGAAACCTGGAAGTCTGCACTTCAATCAAACCTTGCTTTATTTCAAATCCATTGTGGTGGCATTCACTGTCCAAATATCCATGGACCTGAATGTATATGGTTGAACTTCTGTGTCCAGTTTCCCAATGCATCTCACATGTCGTAGACAATTGAATGATTAAAATATCTACAATGAACTAGAAATCTCTCCCTCTGATCGTGTTACTAGACCAGCATAAACAATATATATACCGTATTGGCTCGGATATAGGCCGCCCCCCGTATAAAACATGCTGCCACTCTGTCCCCCCCCCCCGAGATATGCTGCCACTCTGTCTCTTCCCCCCCGAGATATGCTGCCACTGTCCTCCTCCTCCCACCCCGAGATATGCTGCCACTCTGCCCCCCCCCCGATTTACCAGAGGAGACTCCCGGGTGTCTTGCGGGGCCGGCGGAGGACATCTACGCAATACGCGTACACAACTTCCGGTGCCGGCACTCAGCTGATGTGCCGGCACCGGAAGTTGTATACGCGTATTGCGTAGATGTCCCCCGCCGGCCCCACAAGACACCCGGGAGTCTCCTCTGGTAAGTCTTGGGGGCAGAGGTAAAACGCATCGTGCGGACAGTCACCGGCTGCGGCGATGCGGGTAAACAACCTCCGCAGCCGGTGACCATCCGCACGATGCGCTTAGACAACCTCCCGTGCCGGCACCCCCCCCGTGGAAAGTGCTGGCAGGGGAGGCTGTCTAAGCGTATCAGGGAGTAGGATGCAGGTCCCCTGCACCGCTGCGGGGGATCTGTATCCTAACCCTGCCCGGCGCCCGGGACTGCATGTCCCGGGCGTCGGGCGCTAGACCCCGAATATAGGCCGCACCCCCACTTTAAAGACTTAAAGTGGGGGAAAAAAGTGCGGCCTATATTCGAGCCAATACGGTATTTGTATACATGTGTATGGACACCCACCGTCAAAGCTGCCATGGTTTTCTGCATACTGAAGAAGATGATCAAAGGTTTCAAGAGATGGTCTGAAGACAAATACACCACTGTTAAAACAATCTGGCCATCCAGAGTCAGGAGCTGCCGAAAGTTCCTCACGCTCAAAGAGTTCGTCAATGTTACATAGGGCCTGGATTCAAAGAACATTGGATATTTTTTAACAAATAATACATTGGAAGGCAAAATAAAGTTCAATTCTAATTCTGATTATCAATGGAGGTTACTATTGTACCAGGAAGATATTGCCTGACTTCCAAGAAAACCATGTTTATGTACGCATGTATAAGCATACCCAACATGCTAGACCTTTCTAGCAGAAATCTTGTAGTGCTACCACCACTGGGTAAGTATATGTCAATAAGGCCAACTATCATCACATTTTGCCTCTATATCCACTTTATACATGGACTCAACAAAGAACAAAGCCTGGGACAGAGGTGCAGAAGCCAGATCACCACTCATGGACAGCTGTTTTGTCCTTATGAGATTGGATACTGGCTTGCCTGGTTGATGTGAATGAGTGTTTAAAAATGCCTCCACTCAGTGGCGTCGGCAGGGGGGGGCCAGAGGGGGCCATGGCCCCCCCAACATCATGCTGTGCCCCCCGGTGTGCCCCCCCAATTGAAACGCCGGCTTTTTTTTTTAATAGACCCGGAGGAGAGAAAGAGAGGCGCCGAGCGGTTGCTGAGGATTAAGTTCTCAGCAACCGTTCGGCGCCTCTCACTCTTCTCCGCGACCGCGAGGCCTCTGCCTTGGTCGCAGTGCCGGCATTTCAAGCCGGGCGCCGGTATATGTCGTCATATCCGGCGCCCGGCAGTGAAGCCGCGCACACTGCAGAACCAGGGATACAGAGACCTCGCGATCTCACCGCTGGACAAGCCCAAGGTAAGTGAACTTCAAAGGGGGGTAGAAAGTTAGGAGGGGGTTAGAGAGTCAGAAGAGGTAGATAGGTATAGATTGGGAGGGAGAGGGGATAGATAGGATAGATTGGGAGGGAGAGGGGGTAGATGGGATAGATATGATAGATAGGGAGGGAGATGGGGGTAGATGGGATAGATTGGGAGGGAGATGGGGTAGATGAGATAGATAGGGAGGGAGAGGGGGTAGATGGGATAGATTGGGAGGGAGAGGGGGTAGATGGGATAGATTGGGAGGGAGAGGGGGTAGATGGGATAGATTGGGAGGGAGAGGGGGTACATAGGATAGATTGGGAGGGAGAGTAGGTATATAGGGAGGCAGAGGTGGTAGATAGGGAGGAAGAGGGGGTAGATAGGATAGATTGGGAGGGAGAGGGGGTAGATAGGATAGATTAGGAGGGAGAGGTGTTTATGGGACAAACTTGGCGTACGTTCAGCTGTTTGGGGACAAAGTTGACACAATATGTAATTTGGGTGCTGGTCGGGTTTTATGTGGGCAGTGTGGACACCAGGGCTGGCTTTGGGGTGTGTGACCAGTGATCTATGCCTGTAATTTAGGGTGTTTTATCTATACCTTTAATGCAGAGTTTATATGTAATTTCCAATTGATATATACCTGCAAAGCTGGGTTTTGTGTCATTCTGTTCATCTGTATCGGCTATATTTCCATACATTATTTATGTTTACCTGCAAATATAGGATTTGTATGTCTTATTCAGTTGATCAATACCTGGAGTGTTTCCATGTGTTGTTTATTTGATCTATACCTTCAGTGCTGAGTGTACATGTGATTTCCAGTTGATCTATACCTGCAATGCTGGGTTTGTGTGTTCTGTTGGTTTATAACTGCAATGCTATGTTTCCATACATTATTTATGTATACCTGCAAATACAAGTTGTTTTTTTTATATCTCATTTAGTTGCATGTGCTGTTTCCATGTGTTGTTTATTTGATCTATACCTGAACTACAGGGTGTAAGTAAAAGAGCGGTATGGTTTAGTGAATGAGGGGATAAAGGGACTCTGGGGATGATTACAGGGGAGAGGACCTCTCAATGTCACGGTGCAGGACTGACTCTCACGGTCTTTCCCTGATCTGCAGTCAGTGTGGGAAATATTTCTTTTTTTTGTTGTGGTAGCGGAGGGAGTGATTGCATGCAAGGAAGCGTTGAGCGGGGCCCAAGGAAATGCTTGGATATTTTTTCACTATAAAATATATTGGCAGCAGGGGCAAATATTTATATATGTTTTGGCAGCAGGGGCTAATATTTATATATTGGCAACAGGGTCTAATATTAATATATATATATTGGCTGCAGGGGCTAATATTAATATATATAGGAAGCAGGGACCAATACTATATATATCGGCAGCAGGGTCTAATATTAATATATATCGGCAGCAGGGTCCAATATTAATATATACCAGCAGCAGGGGCTAATATTAATATATATATTGGCAGCAGGGGCTAATATATATTGGCAGCAGGAGCTAATATTAACATATATTGGCAGCAGGAGCTAATATTAACATATATTGGCAGCAGGGTCTAGTATTTATATTCATATCGGCAGCAGGGGTTAATATTAATATATATTGGCTGCAGGGGCTAATTATATATATTGGCTGCAGTGACTAATAATATATATTGGCAGTAGGGGCTAATATTAATATATACTGGTAGCAGGGTCAAATATTTATATATATATCAGCAGCAGGGTATAATTTTTTTGTATATCAGCAGCAGGGTATAATATAAGTATATATCCGCAGCAGGGGCTAATATCAACATATATCCCCAGCAGGGGCTAATATCAACATATATCCCCAGCAGGGGCTAATATCAACATATATCCCCAGCAGGGGTTAATATTAATATATATCAGAAGCAGGGTGTAATATTTCTATATATCGGCAGCAGGGGCTAACTTCAAAGAGATAAGTGCATATTATGTAGTTAAAAATGCACGTCTAACGTGTGTGTGTATATATATATATATATATATATATATATATAGTGTATATGTACCGTTTTATAATTGGCCCCCCTACTTTGGTCCCTGGCCCCCCATGTGCCCCCTCTAAATATGAAAGCTGGAGACGCCACTGCCTCCACTTCCTTATGTTGCGTGTGCTTCATGTATTGCTCCAAGCCTCAAGCAGTACGCTAATATCCAATCTCATGCTGATGCATTCCATTAAGGATGAAACAGCAAATGTGCTAAACCATATGTGCCACGTCTGAAATTATTATACACTGCTTTTACTGTATTTCTGAGCTTCCATTAATCTGAAGTTGTACTGTGCGTATTGCCCCGTGCTGCGTCGCAGTACTGCTTATTGCAGGGGTGTTCAACCTGCGGCCCTCCGGCTGCTGCAGGACTACATCTCCCATAATGCTCTTTCAGCTAAGGGGCTGGCCAAGGACTATGGGAGATGTAGTTCTGCAGCAGCTGGAGGGCAACAGGTTGGACACCCCTGCCTTATTGTCTGATTTTACTAATGTTTATATTGATGATGCTTTTGCGCAAATCCTACATACCATATATTGTATATTTAAAAGAAACTTCTGCACCTTTGTCACGGACTTGTGTAAGCTGCGTAAAATGCAGCCCGTTTGTCATTTCACATTTTGAATGCAAATCCCAAAGTTTTTAATCCAGTACTTACAACTGTATCTGCGTCCATGTACACGCACTTTGTGTATTGAGTGAGAGTCCAGCACTGAAGTTTGGTGAAAGTTATTCCAAGTTCTGGTCGCTTCAACAAAGACAAACGTACCAAATCAGCACTGTCTAAAACATCCACATCAACAACCTCATCAAAAATGTTTGGAAGGATTTGTCTGAAAAGAAGTGAAACTGGTAAATATATAAGGTATATATATATATATATATATATGCAGTGCATTGAGGTGGTTGTCTTTGATGTGATGAAGGGTTCCTTGAGGTATGAGGGATATCACGTTACTGCACAAGAATGAGTAGAAAGTGGACTTCCCTGGTCTTCCATGTCTATCTGGGAGGTCATAATAAAAAGCTTTTTAATCACAGTTTACCACTTTGTAGTATGAAGGGCAATCTTCAGGAGAAGCTCATCGGGGTTCACCTTCATAACGAGTTAGATGAAAGGTTCACTTGCAAACTCCCAAATTAGGAAATACTTCTTACTGCTCATCAAAGGCCAGCTCTAGCCTGAGCATGTACAGGAAGGCATATTTTCTAACGCCAATAACCAAAGAATGCATGGGCTAATTTGCATGCAGAAAAATTCTTATCTTTTGAGTTCTTTAAAGAGTAAAAGGTGTGTCTAGTTGTCCCAAAGTAGAAAATCATGGAAGTCATTTTACATTTTAGGGACCGTAGAGCGCTCTTCTTCATATGGAATGGTCGGTTACAAGATGGTCACATGGTCTCTGCAAGCATTTGGAATTTAATCTATCTTTAGAGAACGTATCATATATAGTTTTTAAATCACATCCACAGTATTACATTTATATGGCTCGAAGAGCAGCCATTACAAAATTACTGAGGAAAAGACCTATAAGGTCACAAAAACTTATGTGCCTTATGTGACATCTTTGTCTATGTTGGCCCAATAAAACAAATGTATTTTTATGATGTTGATGTTTTGTGTCTTATTGTAGTCGTTCATAATCTGCACTTGGCAGCTATGGGTTCCTGTAGAGATCTTTTACTGTTGCACTTTCATATATTTATATTTAATATATTTATATATGATATTTATGATGGTACCATTTGCACCGGTATTCACCATGTGAAGGTTGATCAGTTGGCCCATTACAAGACATTCAGTAACTGGCCCCAGCCCACATTACTAAACACCATGCTGCCTGGCATACATGACCAAATAATGAATAACCCATCACATACCTCATCCTACTTGAAACTTGAGATGTTATCATTATGACCAGTTTTCGGCTTGTTTTATGATTTCTTAGTGTTTTCCCAAGAACCATGGCTCCTTGGCAGTACAAGTCATTTGTGGCAAGGGTCACGAACGCTTGGTCTGTTACTAAAAAGTATACATAAACATAAATTCATTTTTTTAATGCTATGGCGACTTTGAATATCAAAGGTTACAACATTACATGATTGCAAACTCGCCATCCATTTGACTTTTTGTTAATAGAACCAACAGTGTCATTTTTAACAAGTAATAGGTTTTTATTTTACTATAGAACCTGTCAATGTATTCCACTAAAAAAGAAGTAAATAAAAAATATACCAAAACAAACTACATGTTTAAAAATAATAATTTATCTTTAAACTAAAACAATATATTTCACAACCACAACCAAACTTCTATGGCTTCAACTGCTTTGCATCACTAAAACAAAGGGCCCAAAACTCAACAATTTGGCCCTGTATAATGCCTACTTAATCAGTGAGGTTTCTGGAAAGTCACCCTAAAGGGACAGTTTGCAAGAGGGACACCACAAACATTTAAAGGGACCTCAGTTCAGCTTTTCCAGGGTTTGCCAGGATTGGCCCTTCTTAACACACTACCTTAGACTATGAATTTATTTACTAGACCCCAATGCTATATTTATTTTAGAATATAACTCCCACTGTGAGGCTGGTCATAGCTGTTGAGTTACTTAAGCTTTAAGTCTAAGAAAAGAAATGTATTATTAGCAATCCAGCCTCGTGCCATGAGATGCTTCTCCCAGAAATAGAATTTTAGAAGCACGTGCCTGAGGAGCCGGTCCTTGCCAAGTCACCCAGTAATAAATCAATTGAGTAATTGACTACACAGAAAGCCCTAATGACAGTAATGGCAGTCCTTTAGATACTGGTGGCTACATGTGTCTTAGTGGAGGCCCCAATTCTCAAAATCAGAGCAACCCTCCTGTCTCCCTTGCCAGCCCTCCTCTGATTATATCTGATAACTATTCTTTTTTGAATAGTTTATACAATCAGGTCTTGACATTAAATCATGAAACATTTTCAGTATTCAGGTATAAAGGTCAAACATAAGACTCTCGCGTGATCGCTGCAAGCATCCGAAATGTAACCTATTGTTAGAGAACGTTCTCAAGCAACATCCAAAAAATAACACCTATAAATCAGAAACTACAGTGTACAATTTTTACAGTTTTCAAAATTATAAACACAAAAGAAACTCAAACATTCAATTAAGCGCAAACATTAACAGTATCTCTGTTGCCTGTATGAAATCCAGCTGGCCGTTGGACATTTTCTACAACTCAACAAAATCACTATTGTAGTACATGGTGCAGCTCTTCACCATCTTCACAGCTTTTACAGGACTGAATTTATTTATTTAACCTGGTGTAGTTCTTGTGGAGACATTTAATTTATATGGTTTCCTCTACGAAACTGAAATCTGTGGCAGAATGTGGCACAACTAGGAACATCAAATCAATTCCCCGTCCCAGTGTTATCTTCCCATATCCTGAGAAAGGCTGCCTTAACAAACCAGCAACAATCAGAAACTACACAACGGGAGAGATATAACTTAATGATAAGGAATAACCCTCCAGATCCTGATAACAGGGCATTAAGCTAGCTGGTCCCATTCTTTACATTTGTGATTCTAATACATATATAAATCCCATACCTTTTTCTAGATGTTACTTTACGCATCACTGCCAAAATAAATAATGTAAACAAGCTTGCTGGCTTGTGGCATGATAAGGCCTAGCCATGGCATTACAGTCAATGCTCCATACAAGCCTATAACAAATACATACAAGAGTCTACATTGGTTTATATTATTTGCTAAATAAACCCGTGATGCTTAAAGTCCAACCATCATTTGTACCTTAATACATATGATAGCTGCATGGTCCCTTTATATTTTTGTGTAGTCCATAATGCAAATACATGAGGAGATTCTGTAGATCCCCCCCCCCCCCTAATTTCCACCTTTCCACACCCTTCAGCTAAATTATTTGCTGGAGATGTGTTCAGCCAAGTAGATCTCCCTGCATGTGACATACCCAACTCCAGTCAGCCCAAGTACTAGCTAAGGTGAATGGTGCATGCAGGGATCTGTTCAGAATCCTGTCCGCAAGAGTGGAACGTGCTCCAATTGATTTTAATAGGAGCATCTTCCTGCCACTGATTGACTGCTTCAAGCAGCCAATCATTGGTAAGAACAGCAGAACCAAGGAAGAGGAACACCGCCTCTTCACTGTCAGGTAAGTGCTTGATTTTTATTTAACATTTTTTGTTGTTTTGGAACAATGTATACCAAAATACAGTATTCAATAATATGCATTATTCAGTTGTGGGGTTGTCAAGGACATTATACTGTCCATTTAGTGTATGACCATACTCATAGAATGTATTTAGTTTTGCAGGCTTTGTAAAGGCTCAAGATTGTAAGCTTGCGAGCAGGGCTCTGTCCACCTAATGTATCGGTTTGTCTTAGTCTGTCGATTCTCGTCTTGTATTAAGCGCTGCGTAGATTGTTGGCGCTATATGAATAAAAGATAATAATAATAATAGTAAAGGAGTGAATTTGCCAAGGGTTTTATTTTGAAAAGTCAAAATGGGTTTTCTACACCAAAATAGGGACTTGAAATTCGGAAGAACAAATGGCCATCATGACTCTGAGCTCCTGAATCTGAATTTGAGACTTAACCCATGGGACCTTTGCTATGGTCTTAATTATGTTACAGTTTGTGACATCATTATTTTTATTATGTTTGGAACAGCATAAAATACTGAAGATCTACTTCCTTCTACATAAAGTTGATTGGCAGAACTGTAATCGTCACACTCTTACCACTAGGACTTTGCTACTAACTTTTAATTGCTCTAAACAACACAACAGTCAACCAGCATGCCTGTGTGTTGATTCTAGCAAGCTAAAGTCTCCAGTAGGAACCTGTGTTATTTAAAAATTGTCATGATAAAAGTCACAAAAATCTATATATTGACCACATTACATGCATTTGAGTGCATTAATAAAATAACTACCGTACTTTGTTTCCATACATTTTTTACTTTCTACTGCTGCTTTTCTGTTACACACGTTAAATGGGCACTCTAGACATTATATGCACTTTAATACATATGATAACTGAGTGGTCCCTTTAAATGTACATATGGTACCCACTGAAAATAACCCTATATGCATTTCCCCCCCACCACCACCACCTGAACAGTCAACTCCAGTGAAGGCTTGGCCACTGGATTTCAGTGGGATCATTCTCCTGCCTCTGATTGGCTGCTTGAACCAGACAACCAGTTGCTCTAAACAGAGGGGCTTCAGAGCTGCAGCTTCTCTTGAAGGTGATTTTTTTATGCAGGTTTAATATGTATTTGTTGCTTAGGCGGATGCAGAAAGAAGGTACAGTATGCAACACATGTTGAATGTAAGATATAAATCATTTTATAACATTTTTGTGTGAAGCAAGTATAATCATAGCTTACATGCCAATCAATAAGTCATTATATGAATTTCACTCAGCACACCCTACTTACCAGGCATTTTGATAAACTAATTTAGATTTTGGAATGACAGAATTAAAAATCTGTCCTGTCACCGGGATTGGGGCGGTTATTCACAGAAGGTAGTTTTCTAAAGGAATAAATAAAATAAAAAAAATAACAGGTCACCGTCTCCAGGTAATATATTATGTAAATAACATATTTATGAGTAATATTATATATTATTTCTTAACTCATACAGCATGCAGCAGCCCCTACTCTACTGCAAGTTATAGATCAAGATTTTCTCTTCATTAAAAACAAATTCAATATCAAAATCAAATCATAATAAAATACCAATGTAAGAAAAACATACAGAATAAAAGGCATAATATAAATAATATTATACACAATAAAATACAATGCAGCCCTAATGATTAAAATTCCATTTTCTTTTATACATTTTTTAGCAGGTCTCAATATTTTTTTTTTAATAATTCTATGTTGATTCTTAGAAGCTCTAATACCGGTTGTGAGACAATCTGTCATTATTCTGAGCTGCTTTATCCTAAAAATGTTAACATACTCCATGCAACCCCATTATACAACTATTTAACTGTTTCAGAGCCAAACAGCATACCTGAACATGGAGCTAATATATATTCTAAAATACAGTACAATTTTTTAACCCTTTCAGTGACCAGGAGGTGTCCTATGCATTATAAAGAAATAAACTGCCATAATCCTCCAGTGCTGAAGGGGTTAAAATGGCATAGATCTCTCTCTCTCTCTCTCTTTGCCATTAGACTTTGAAGTTGACTTTTCCAGAGGACTTATTTTAACTGACACGCCCCATTCATGGAATGATATGGTTAATAACGTGTACATTAAGTAGATACCACCAACTAGTTCTAGATCTATGTTCTTTATGGGTTTTTTTATACAATCATCTGCTTTCACTTGACTCTCAAAGAGTTAAGCTAGCCTTAGAATGATTATGTAAGTGTTGGATTCATTCTGCACACTGCTGATAAGCCACCCACTGCATACTGTACCAGGCACTCCAACACCAAGCATTGCTTCTCTTCTCTCTGATCCATGGCACTAAAATCACATACAATTCTAGAGCTCTAGAACCCTGTGCATGCAAACTAATAAAAATTCCATATGATTCCTATATAGGGTACAGTATGTATCCCCAGCCCAACCCCTCTGCCTATACTGATCTGCTCAGTGACTGCAGCCAGCGATCATGCATTCAGTATTCGGGGTACATTGCATTTTGGATCATCTCCGGAGACCTCTTTTGCAGTGAGTCCTCCAGATGCCCTTGATTGCGGATCTCGGTTAGGGGACAGTGACACAAACTGCAGCTACAAGGCTGTCCCCCTGCTAGCACAGAATGCTGTGACGTCAGACAGGGGGCAGGAGGGAGGGCCTGGGGGAACGGCAAGAAAGAAAGGGGCGGGGCCTGAATGGGCAGCCCGAGGCGGGGTAAGTGTGGGCAACTGGAGTTGGTGGTGAGTGGGCGAAACAATTCGTGTGTTCGGGTGAGGGGGGGTGAATGGGCGAAACAATTCGTGTGTTCGGGGGAGGGGGGTGAATGGGCGAAACAATTCGTGTGTTCACGGGGGGGGGTAGTATATTGCAGGATCCCCACTGGCTAGAAACTGAGTGTAAATATGTAAGCTACAGAACTAAAAGAAGATGCCACTTGTTTTATAAGCTGTACAGTTAATGTTATGCTAAATCATTAATGTATTTGCATTGCATAGTTAGCAAGTGTCTCTCTTTGTGAGGGACAGTCCCTCTCTGCGAAAGACAGTCATTCTTTTGACCCCACCCCTCCCAGTGCTTTACAGCTTTAAAACTTACAAGAATGTGCAGGGGCGTACCTAGAGTATTTGGCACCCGGGGCGGATCCCGTATGTGCCCCCCCCCCCCCCCCAAATTAATGTTGGCAAGAATATTTATTTCCCTTCCCTGCAGGAAAAGGTTCCTCACTGAACTTTTACATACTGAACTCATTCATCCGGATCATTGAAAAGAATCGGTTCAAAAGAACGATTCGTTCAAAAGAACGATTCGTTCATGAACCGGACCTCACTAATACAGTGTGCGGAAGCGACAACAGTAAGCTGTGGGCACAAGTTAGGTGGCCATCAGGCGACTGGGCACCCCCCTGATGAGTGGCACAGTGGTCGACAGCCCACCTGCCCTCCCCCCTCTAGGTATGCTACTGTGAATGTGTATAGAAACTACATAAAATGTGTTTAAAAATTAAATTGTGTAAATAAAATACATAATTGTAAAGGCCTAAAGGTCACAGAAGAAATTTTGGTAAACTCCACCCCTAGTCATGCCTCTAACCACACCCCTTTAAACACACTGTCCCGCTTTGGCCGTTTCAAATGTTGGGAGGTAAGTAAGTTGTTATAGGCTAGCTTTGGGATTCCAGAAATCCATTAGGCTCCTGGATACACACAGCCGCGTTACGTTTGTCTACTCCACATACTGTAGGCTCAGGAAAAAGGTTGAGCCCTGGCGCTTTAACAACTTTCACGCCAATTAGATGTAGTTCAGTCTGAGAGGTGAGTTAAAGGTCCGTATTAGTCACTGGCAGGGAGCTCTTCCGGCATCAACCAATGAAGGAGCAACCAATAGAATCGCTCGCACGGACCTTTAACTCCTGGAACCTCTGAAGGCCAAGTTCTGCCGTCTGGAGTTAAAGGTGTGTACGAGTGACTCTATTGGTCGCTCGTACGGACTCTTAACTCCTGAAGCGGGGAGACCAATTATCTCTCTGCTGCGTACAGCATTAACCCCATATTAACCCCTTCTAAAAAATAAAAAAATATGAAGATTGTACACGAATATTCGCCCGAACCGGCAAATATTCATGGAATATGAAGATTTTTTTCCCCACGAAGACGAACACGAAAAATTGGCCGTCGCCCAAGTCTACTTAATAATCTGTTGGGTTTTCACAAATATCACAGCGGGGTAGGAGTCTGTGAAATGGGGGGCTAGAAAACACAAAGCGAATAGTAGGGAGCACCTAGAGTTTGAAGTTAGGAAGCAAAGCGTGTATGGAGTGGTGATTGAAGAACACAGGGTGTAAAAAGGAGAAAAGACTGAGAATCGAGAGGAAAGAGAACAGTTGACTCGGAAAGGTTGGTGAAACTAAAATAAACTAAACGTAACATACAGTGCTGTGAAAAAATATTTGCCCTTTTCTGATTCCTTTTATTTTTGCTTATTTGTCATATTTAAATGTTTCAGATCCAACTAGTTTTAATATTAGACAAAAACAATGCAAGTAAAAACAAAATGCTCACTTTATTTATTGGCGGTAGAGTTAAGCAGAACCTATATCGCCCATATGAAGGAGTAATTGCTCCTAAACCTAATAAGCAGTTGTGGCACCCTTGGCGGCAACAACCGCAAACGTCTTCGATAAATAGCAACAAGTTTTTTTTACATCACCGTGGAGGAATTCTGGCCCATTCTTCTTGGCAGTATTGTTTTAGTTCAGCCACATCGGAAAGTTTTCAAGCATTACCCGTCTTTGTAAGGTCAAGCCACAGCACATCAATTGGATTCAAGTCAGGACTTTGACTATGCCACTCCAAAACTCCATTTAGAGGTATACTTACGTGTGTGTACGTACGTGTGTACGTGTGTACGTGTGTACGTGTGTGTGTGTGTGTGTGTGTGTGTACGTGTCAGATCATTGTCCTACTGAATAACACAACCGCGCTTGAGACTTAGGTCACAAACGGATGGCCGGATGTTCTCCTTCAGGATTTTCTGATACAGCAGATTTCATGGTTCCATCAATTATGACAAGTCGCACAGGCCCTGAAGCAGCAAAACGGCCCAAGACCATCACAGTGTTTGACTGTTAGTATGACGTTCTTATTGTGGAATGCTGTGCTAGCTTTACATCAAATGTAACAAGACCCAAAATATTCCACTTCAGTCCACAGATTATCCCAACAGTCTTGGGGGTCATCAAGATATGTTTTGGTAAATGTGAGTCAAGCCTTTGTGTTCTTTTTGGTTCGTAGTGGGGTTCACCTTGCAACTCTCTTAATCATGGACACTGACCTGGAAAGTAAGGCCTTCAGTTCTTTACATGTAAGTATGGGTTCTTCTGTGACATCCTGGATGAGTCTTTGATGCGATCTTGAAGGAATTTTTGTAGGCTGGCCACTCCTGGGAAGGTTCACCACTGATCCAAGTTTTCTCCATTTGTAGATAATGGCTCTTTGGTCTCTGGAATGCCAGAGCTTTAGAAATGGCTTTGTAGTAATTTCCAGAATTATAATTGTCAATGACTGTTTTTCATCTATAAATACACACACAGATGTTTTCCCAGGCTTTTCTTTATTATAAAATGTTATAGTACCAGATTTTTGGGGGTAGTGTGTTGAATAATGGCAGAAGGTGGGAAGAATAATAAAATATGACAAAAAAGGATAAGAACCAACAGTCAACATTTCACATCACAAGTACAGCAGTTGATGGTACATAAGAAGCAGGGAAGCTATAGTGCTCTAGGTGTTATACTGGTGATCTACCTGTTGGTTACTCTTAATGTGGAACATTACCTTAGTTTTTTTGAATGTATATCAAATTCCCGCTTCATGTATATGGTACTAACATGTGAAATTCAGACTGTATACCATGCTTGACTGCTTTAAATAAAGTGTAGAATCTGGACATTTTTTCTTCTGTTACCTGCGCATTGTACAGAAGCCTACGCATTGGCATTGTACACAACATATATGCAGCTTCAGGCAGAGTATGAAATCAAACACCAAAATTATTTTTTACTATTTTACGGTTTTTTTTTACCTTGTTAAATTTATTTTGTTTATAGTGTTTTGTAAAAACAAAAATCTGGATTAAAACATTTTTTTTTTATATTGTGCCTGGGTACCATCTGGCATTGTGCACAATTCATGTGTGCAAGCCATGCTCAGGCTCTGCACGCAATACCTGATTCTGCCTGTAATATACACAGTTCAATGCTGTATTACAGATAGCATTGGTAGAACATATTTTTGATGATTATGTATCGTTTTCCACTTTAGACAAGCATTTTTTTTTTTTACCACAGTAGCAGAAGTATTTATTCTCTAGTAAATGCTTTATAGGGTTGTCAACTAATTTTATATTTTTCCACTAAGAATTTTTTTTTTTTTTCTTGTTTCCCCAAAACACCATATTGCATTTCACAAACTATGAAGACGCTATATCGGACTTAACTACTGACGGAATCATCTAAGGCAGATTGAGTTGGCATGCTAGGTGCTCAACGTCTTTATGTTCTAAACCAAGAGACTATAGAAATCCATTTCACACAAGTGAGTATGACCTTCTTCCTAAGTTAATGGAGTCGCTGATTGAAACCATGATCCCATAGAGAACGTGAGGAACTAGAACATCACTTCTTCTAAAATTGCCTTATAATCAAAGCTAATTATCATTTACTAAAGAGATGTAGATGCAATTTTGGAAAACAGGTTAAGGCACTGAGGTATTGTTTACCATCTGCTGTTTGTGGGACTAGTACTTAGGTAGGCAAGAGAGAAAACCACAGTGTGGTAACTTATAACTTTGTATTTGTCGATATTATATAGAGCTTATTTTAAATTCTAAAACATTTTGGAAGGGATGCAGCTATAAGATTGCTACGTTCTTAAACTTAACACCATCCAGCAACAGTTGCAAATCTGTGTTTATAAAGTTCCTATAGGTATGTACTTATAACTAAAATAAGATTATATAACTTACCTAGTGTCAACTACAAAGTTAACAATCACAATAAGTTAAATGTTTAAGAATCCCTACCTTCTCTTCCAAAGGACCTTATGCACACTGGCATATAATAAAAGAAAACAATTAAAGAATCAGTCAAGAATATCAACAAATAACAGACACTCCTTCAACTTCTCTTATTGTTTGGCTGATGGGAGATCCTCAGCTGTGTTCTGTCTGCCCATGGTCCCTTAACTGAGACATCCATGGAGCAGATCAGAAAGGATGTGGTTAACAAAAAATATAAGTTTTAGAAAATAAAAATGATGCTTCCTTTTTTAAACGTAACCTAGTTAACTTCGCAGATGAAGCAATTCTATGAGCCAACTGAATATTTGGATAACTTAAGCACAAAGTATTTTCTTGTAATTTAAGCCATTTAAAAGACTATACTTGAAAACTGCAGTATAAAAAATATATATGGTCTACAGCAAATCAAAACAGTTTTATCATGATCTAAGGCACATTCAAATAAGCTCTTGGGTAAAGAAAAGGCATGTGCATTTTGCACCAATATTCTGTAATATGTAATGGGGGCAGTTATTGTAGCAAAATAAAACAAAAAAAACACTTAAAATGCTAGGATGTGGTATCCAAAACATCATAGACACAGGGTACAGATTTAAAAAGGCAACAACATGTAAAAAAAAAAAAAAAAAAAATAAAAAAAGTTAAAAACTATGTATTTTAAGAAACTTTTGATTTCATATAGCCAAGGATAGAGTAAGTCTAAGAGCCTTCTGGCTGTTCATTACTGAAGTTAAATGGCTCAGCTGGAATAGGAACTTCGGTGTCTATCCTTGGTTGTAAACAATCAAACAGTAAATAAAAACAAAATTTTACCAGAAATTGATCAGATTTTAAAATACAGGTACAGGGAAAAGGGTGGGAAGCCAAATGAAATTATACATCTTAGACAATACGTTGTTTAGTCACTTCGATTTCTTTATCCAGAACTACTGCAGACAGTGTAGATCACGTGTTGCAGTTCGGAACGATCCAGAAAATGTTGGGTTTTCTATTCTTTGTTTCGTCCAAGGAGAATATGAAATGTTCTTTTAACACAAAAAACACCCTTCTGGTTTCATTGTTCCTGTAGGACTTTTATTGCACCTTTTTTTTTTTTTTTTTAAGATTTGGACAGAAGACTGCTTTGTACTGGGGGGGGAAAAAAGGAAAATTAACATAAAATAATGACACTGTTTTACTAATGTAAATTAAATTATCCATCTCAGTGTAAAAATCATAAAATTTCCATATATGAAAAGTAATTTAGATTTTATTAAAAAAACTGTACATTTACAAGATATGCTTACAGTTGAGCTAAAGAATATGACGTTTTAATGTCAAATGTTGTATAAACAGTCATTAGTACTAGACTAGAGACCTGTGGTTTCATTGCATACACATCACTAAGTATTATGAAGGGTCACGTCTGGCAAACTACCCCTGCACGACGCACAGTTCAATGGCTGAAGTGACTAAAAATACCGATTTTATTATGCATTAAGGGGCCAAAGGCCATTTTACAGGTTTTCAAAAACATTAAAGAGTCAAACAGGGTATATTCTTTACTCTCAGCACATTCAACCCAGGTTTCGAAACTGGGTACGTTAAATAAATTGATAACCCAACTAGCCTATTAGGAGTTAGTATGACTCACCTTGTGGATCTCGGTTTTGATTTTCCATGTTTACATTTTCTGGATCATCTTAAAACAAACAGATTATAAATATTAATATTTTTAAACAAAGGGATGAATATCACTCTAACTTGGTTCATAAGAGAATCCTTTAAAAGAATTACTCCCTTGATGAGTGATTTGAATCACTGCACCGGTTCATTACCTAGGACTGAATTATGATACCTATAACTATGCTGTTGGCTTTTTAACCCCTTAAGGACAATGGGCGCTCCCTAAACCCATTGAAAACAATGCATTTTGAGCCCGTACATGTACAGGCTTTGTCATTAATGGGTTAATAAAAATTGTCCGTCATATGACCGTCTATCTGTTCACCTACAAACATCTTAATCCGATCTCTAAGTCATTATATATTTTAAGGGGGGAGATATCTGTTTCAACATTTTTAATAATTTAACATCTTGTACTTAGTGTAAAAGGGAACATGTTATCTTAGCAATTGCTTGGATCCATGGGAAAAAAAAAAAAAGGTAAACAGTAAATTAGCTTAATATGGAAGTAAATAACAGTAGCTCCCATGGTATGCACTTTTCATAGGTAAACATCATTGCATTATTTATTAAAGCAATACAGAAGATGAGAGAATTGTGACAGATCTTTTAAGTTGAAAAGAAGCATTCTATAGCTGCAAACTTACCACCTGCTCCCTTGAAACACAACTTTTTCTTCTGGTAAGCAATAAAACTTGTAATGGCCCCGAGTGCCGCCACACCCACGGTGCTTGCTATACCTGCTATTAAGCTTGTTTTTTCTATAGGGAGGAGAAAAAACAAAAACAAAAAACAAACAAACACATAAGTACTGTCCAGAAACGGTACTAAAAACTGTAATAAATAAATAAAAACGGGCTATTATTCCTCCTTTCTTAACATTATTTAAGTAGACGTGTCATCCAATAAAGTGTTGATAACAGGGTCCGCGGCAGGTAAGTATGACTATATATATATATATATATATATATATATATATATACACACATACACACACACATACATACATCGTGCTACCAAAATGTATATATAAGTTATACAATAGCGCTAATGCCATTTCCTGGGCTAGAAAATAATGTTTCACCTATAGATGTGATCAGCTATTGGCTAGCACAATGTAAAGGTGAACAAACTACTTGCTTAACGATGCCAAGTTTTGTGGGGGATTTGTTGCCAAGTGTAGTCGCCATTACAAGCCATTTTGGCTCTCTTTAACGAGGTAAAGTTGGAGGGACCGTGTGTAGGGGGGTTCATATTAATGACTGTAAAGTAGCCTAGAAAAAAAAAAACTGCGAGTGATCTCCTTGATACTCATGGCTGTGATTAATGGGTCCAACAACCTGTGGGAGTTTTTCCTCACTTTTTTCACTTTGGTCAATCAGAATTTACAAGGGAAAGGCATAAGCATTAAATATATGTGTGCCGACGCCATTTTAACTTATCAGTAGCAGCAGTTGCAGACTGATGAGAGTTGGAGTGTGAGACAGCGACAGAGGAGAGTTAGTTTAGCAGAGACTGAGATTAATGCTCATTGCCCCCATACTGCAAGATAATTAATAGTTTATTTTGGTACAGAAAATGTACTGTTGTGGGGTGGATTGGAGAAGCTGTAGTGAATACTGTGGTGTATTACAGGGACTGCAGCAGACATCTTTACCCTGTTCCTGAGTGAAGACTGTTGCCCATTTATGCTACTAGCGAAACCTATAATTTGTGGTCATTTGTTTTTTGATTTTTTTATTATCTATTATTCTTCATTGTGAATAAATATTGGTGACAAAACCAGGCATTATAAATTTATAATATTGGGGAAATCCAGTCCTGCATGTGCCTATGATGTGCCTTTGTCTGCCTGCCCAGCCATAGTGCTCTACTGCTGCAGCACCTCTTTGACTGTCCTCTGGGAGAATATGTTTATTTTTTTTATTCTTTTTATAATGAAAGTCGAGTCTAGAAGGTGTCAAGGACCTCCCCCTTTTGGAAACACTCCCCGAATGTCGTTCTGAATCAAAAAAAAAGACCGCCGAATGTCGTCCAAAACAAACGGCCAGGAAACGAACGTGGCAAAAACGAAACGAAAATGCATTCAACTCCCTTGCTTCACTTATTCATTAGGAAGGGTCAACACTGGCAGGTTTCTCCAGAAAGAAGGGACCGTTTTGGTGATGCAGTATACATGTAAAAACCTACATCTATATTTTGAAAAACAACCTATTTAAATTATTTTACTTACCCTCGCCCTTATTCTCTTGTCCATCTAGAAAAACAAAATAACCATAAATTCAGTCACATTTCAAATTACATTTTTCTTAAAGCAATGCTGGTTTCCACAGTATAGGGTACGATATTCTGGTCTACCTGCTTTCCTCCGGGTTTACTACATGAAGGAGGAATTACCATTATTTGCAGTAGGTCAGAGTGGGTTGCTGGACAAGTGGCCTATTTTAATCAAAAGCAACCTTTACTTTAGAGGTTGGTTACATATGATGACATTTTAAAGTGTCAGAAATACTTTGCTATATGACACACAGAGAAAAAATGTCCTGCATTTTACAGAGTAATCTCCTGGATCCATATAATCAAGTTTTAAAAGGAATGTATTAGTTATTTATTGTTTTATATATAGCCATCATATCCCACAGCAATGTACAATGGGGAGAAGACATATGTAGGGAGGTGCATTTAACTTTGTACAGATGTATTTACTTTTACAGCGTGTTGTAGTTCAGATCTAATACACAATGTAGTACTGCATGGAGTATTAACAGTAAGTGGCATTACAACTACACCTGGACCACATCCAAGAATAACTAGCTTTTGCTAGGCAATAATCCAATTAATACTTTATGGATGAGTATTAGGAACATTAAGTAAGGACGGTCGCAGGTACAAACCTTACTTTTTAGTAGCTTTCAGTTTTGTGTAACCCCTTCGCGACTGATTTTATTGTTTGTACCCTTCGTGACAATGGCTGTTGTAACATTTTTGCGGTGTTCGTTGTTGGGGTAAATACAAAGTATGTATATCTGTAATTAATATGTGCTTGATTAAGTTTATGTGTGTATATATGTATGTATGATAGCTGCAAGCCACTTAGGGGGGGAAGTAACAGGAAAGACAGCTGTAAGAAGATATCACACCTATACACTATGTAGAGAAGGAAGGAAATGCATCACCTGGAGATAGGCATGGAAAACATAGCAAGTCAATAAAATCACACGGTGGGGTCTTGGGAACACAGGACAGGGACCTCATTTACACATCAATAGAGAAATCCCTTAAAAATACATTGTAGAAACACACACTAAAGGAGACTGGATTGGTGAGTCTCACCTTTGGCACATCACCCACACAGCATACACACTTAGCAGCAGATATTAGATAGATGGGATGTTTGTGGTATGAATGATTGTCATCTGTATATCACTAACTCTGGTTTTGTCTTTGCTGTAACATTAATCTGGGTAGATTCTAATTAAAGCTCTCTCTCTGGTAAGAATCTTGGGTTGGCTGTTTTATTATAATATCAGGTAGAAAACCTTAGTAGAACTAGACATATATATTATCTGGAAAAGGGGATACGGTTATATGTTAGTTCTTGGAGGAGGTAACAAGGGTATTACATTTATCATTAATACACAACGCAGAGCGGATTATTTTCCACGCATATCAATTGGTGGTATTGGTTTGAGAGAGGAGAAGTATATACAACATTCGTGTTTTCTTCTCTCATTTACTGTACCCACACAAGTTATATTTTTTCTGACTTTTACTTGAAAAATCTTTTACTCATCTATAAAAGCTAATGAAAAACCTGCTAAATAGTTTCTCTTTGTCTTGACTTTAGAAATACCAAATGTGTATGTTTTTTGCAAGTTATAGGGCAATAAGTACAAGTACATTTTGCTATTTCAAAACCATTTTTTTCAAATCTGGTCATTCTGCCCCCATGTCCTCTTTGGGATATCTCTGAAGCCAGCCAATGCATTTTACCCCATCAAACAATATATATTTGAAAATAAGTATTTTGCCTTTGTCAAAGTTTGTGGTAGTAATTTATTTTGCGTTTTTTTCCACACATATTTTACTTCAGGTATGAATTAACAGCTCCTGGTATACGTCACTGTCAAATAACACCTTAATATGTGTTCAGCAACATCTCCATGCATGGGCTAGTTGTTTGGGGAATTTGGATATCTGGTCAGTCTGTGCCTATGTCCAATGTTTGGGACATCCTTGAATCCAGCCAATTCGAGCTACCCCGTCAAATCATATATTTTTGAAAACTTGATACCCCGTGGGCATTTAACATGCCAGTATTTTAATTCTTTCCATCGAGAATTTTTGTAATGCTAATTTGAGGACTTGCTCATAAAATGTATTTTTTTTATATATATATATTTGTGGACTTTTTTTGTTTTACTTTTTGTTGGAACTGGAAGGTTCCCCTGATGGTGACATTTATTTGTTTTTAAAAATAAAATATTTTAAATTTTTCTTTTTTTTATTTATTTTTTTAACAAATCACATTATGATTACAAAGCTGGGCTCCATTGACTTGCATGGTTGGATGGAGAACCTGAGTTCTTAGAAGGGTCTGCAGAAACTCTCTGAAACGTTGATTTTATTCAAAGGATGCCGCCATTTTGCAAGAGGCCTGAGTTTTTGGTGTCACTGAACGCCTCACTATAAAGGGATTTCTGTGACACCCATTAAGGTCTTTCGAATCAGGCATCCATCGCCATACAATATATGGCGGACATAGATGTCTGGGGGAAGGGGCCACCCTGCTTTGGATCTCGGTGTTGCTGAATGTATTACAGCATTGTTTGGGTGAAGAAAGCTTTCTACAGCCATTTAATGTCATGACGTGCCAGGCACGTCAATTGTCGTCAATGGGATGTTTTTCCGTTGTTGAATATAATATATAATATCACCAGCAAGCATCACAGACACAATGTGTCAGTAAGAAGCAACTGTTGGTCATTCATCTAATTCGACTCCTCATCTGTACAATGTGATTCATTTTAGATAATAAAAAAAGATCCTTTGGCGATAAATCTAAAAATGTTTTTGTTTGTTTTTTGTTTATTTTTATTTAAAAACTACATCAACATTTTTTAAAGGCCTATTTTTGTCAGCTCAATAGCAAACTCTTCTTACCCCCATGTGTGTCGCCCTCATTTGGATGAGTATCGTGGATGTTACCATCAAAAAGGTCGGAATCATCAAAGTTTCCTGAAAGACAAACACCAACAATACAAAGGTTAACAAAAATAGAACTATTTTTTATTCTAACCAATCTAGTATGTTGCCATCAGAAATTGGGCTCTGCAACTGTGCATCGCAGTGATGGGGAAACTTTGTCTTTTGACATTACATAAATTGGTGTAGAATATAATACAACACCTTAAAAAAAAGTATTGTAACGGAATAGAAATGACAGATTTCTTGAGAATGGTTACTAAGGGGTTGTGAGAGATGACAGACTAAATGAGGAGAATATACTTTGCACTTAATTCAGCTATTGAGGAAATTGTGTTGGCATTCAGCTTTTGAGTAGAAATGACCTCTCTTCACAAATGCAGACAGTCCCTTCTAGCTCTCTCTTATATCTACCCAAGATCCTTTATACAATGAGTTATTTTTCTAAATGTCCATATTCCTCTTTTAGCAATGTACGTGTATTGTAAAGACAGAATGGGTGCCGTCAAACTCACTGCTACTAAGCAAGGCCTTATTGTTAATATGCTAAATATAATTTTGGGTTAGTATGGTCAGTAATTAAATAGCCTACCATATTTGAGATGATAATGTGTAACTAATATATACCTAAATACAAATATAGTTGTAAATGTAGGACACATAGGGTTAAACTTCACTTCTAAATAAATTTGGGCCAGAACGGATCTATTAACCCCTTAATGACAAAGCCCGTACATGTACGGCTCAAAATGCATTGTTTTCAATGGGTTTAGGGACTGCCCGTTGTCCTTAAGGGGTTAAAACTGCTGATGCTGTGGACAGTATAGGCTCTGCCTTGTACGAAGAGAGATAAGGATGTTTGTTACAGAAATGTAACAAACCCCCGTATTCTTTAAATGTTTGAAAAATGTGAAAAAAGGTATAAAAGGTTCAAGAAAATGTTTATCTTTAGAACTTGCATATTACTGCCATGTAACCTGTACGTTCTCTTCACGAATACATTTTCATCCTGCTGTTTTACCAAAAGTTCACTCATTGTCCGTCGCACTTTAGTACGGAACAAGGAGGCAGACCGTTTTGCAAAGATAAATAAGTTTTTGTTTTTTTTTAAATGGCATGGATATATTACACACACATTATATACATACATGTATGTACAGCAAGGATTTTGACAATGTGTTCTTACCACCGCCTGTGCCGGGATTTGCTGGTTGAGGTGCAGGAGATGGTTTCATGGTTACAACTGGAAAACACAGTGAGATGAAAAAGGAATGTACTACACCACCACATCTAACATTGATCAACAGTAATGTCCCTCTGCTCAGTTCATACCACAATGTACGGAAGAACATAAAATATGGGTTAAAATAAAATGTTATTATCTGTGCTGTCTGATGAACTTGTTTAAAAGCGAAAATAAAATTTATATCAAATCCTATTTTTCACATTCGTATACTACATATTTACGCATGTTTCTTTAGTTTCTTGTTTTTTTCTAATAAATAATAGTTGAAGGACAGCAGAATACTAGGGTGTTGATGGGAAGCATAGGGATTTGTGGAGAAGACCTTTCACTCTTCTGGGTGAGCTTTGCAGGAGTCTGGCATAGCCTTAAATTAACTGGGAGTTGAAGGGGATGTGGGCAGGCCACATGCTGTACCCTTGCCTGGAGAAAGCCATGTATCACTCAGGGACTCCGGGTAAAACATGGAGTTCCCAGGTATTTTAATATGCATTAGGGCAGGGCTCGACAAATCCCAGGTGCCAGGTCGCCATGGCGACTGAGCATTTTGCCCTGGCGCCTAGGTGTTTGTCAGCCTGTTAAATCCCTGAAAAACGCCCCCACGTCGCCACAATCGTGGTGATCACGGGGGCGCTGCTGCTACTGTCTGCCTAGGAGTCTGGGCAGACAGCACAGCCACTCAGAGCCTGCCCCCGAGCCTGTCATCACTCCCACGGAGTGATTCTGTAGGCTGAAACCGCGATTGCAGGAAAACCTGCAATTGTGATTTCAGCTGCCGCAGGCAGCTTCAGGGAAGGGGGTTGAGTGTTGATTGGGGACCTGACACAACACCCCCCTGCTGCCTGATCGCTCCATGAGAGCGACAGTGCAGCATTAACCCCTTCAATTTTAGGGGTTAATTCCCGTTTTGTACGGGGCTCTGCTGCTGGTGGTCTGCCTGGAAGGCCAGGCAGACCAGCAACAGTAAAAACTAGCCCCCACAAGCCCTTTAATGACTCCTGTAGGCATGAAAGCCTACAAGAGTCATCAAAGAGACTCCTTCCTGCAATGGCTGGTCCCAGCAATTGCGTCCCAGAGTGTGGAGACCAGCCCCAACCCTCCCCTGCTGTCTGATCGCTCCCTGAGAGCGACAGTGCAGCGTTAACCCCTTCAATGCATGACACATTTGTGGCATTGCAGGGGTTAACATTTGTCCCCACAAGCTTTACTGTTTTAGCGCTGGGCTGATTACCATAAACATGTAGCTGGCCTGGAAAATTTTCATAATTCAATTTAAAGTCCTTACCATTGTTTCCATCAGTAGTGTCCCCTAGACATAGAAGATACGATATAGTTAACAGAGAAATATGGATAATACAACATTTTGTTAAGATTAGAACCTAGATCTAAATTCCAAGCTAGACTTTCCAAGCTCCTCTTAAATAATGAGAATAACTTTGTAGCCCTTTAAGTAAGGGATTATTTTTTTCTTTTTTTTTTTTTTTTTCTTTTTACAGGGTCTCCTCTAAATATAACTTTAAAGAGGAAGGAACACTCTGGTTGAACCATTTATTTAACCATCTATAGCCTGTAGTGAGACATCAAGGAACAACTACAGAAGTTTCTATACATACACACACACACACATATATATATTATATACATACACGCACACATACACTGGGCCGGCCAAAATTACAGGCATAGATCACAGGTTGCACACCACAAAGCCAGCCCTGGTGTCCACATTGAACTTGACCAGCACCCAGCTTACACACAAAAATCAGACAATGTGATTTCCTGTATTCTTTCCCCCCATTCTGTCTCTCATAGTTGAAGTGTACCTATAGTGAAAATTACAGGCCTCTCATCTTTTTAAGTGGGAGAACTTGCACAATTGGTGGCTGACTAAATACTTTTTTTGCCCCACTGTATATGCCACTCTTCCCCATAATATGCCTTTTAACCCATAAATGCCAGAGTGGCATATAGGGGTATAAGGCATTTCCGGAGGCAGAGTGGCACATAGGGGGTCAAAAGGCATATCATGGGGCTCAGTGTCATATAGAGGGTTAAAAGGCATTTCTGGGGCAGAGTAGCAAGCCTGGGGCAAACGTGCATAACTGGGGGGCAGGTTGGAAATAAAAGGAAATAAAAACAAAAATATTTTTCTCAATCATAGCTCTTAAACTACAATTACTAGTACTATTTTTTTCCTATAGGGTCTTCTTATATTCAGGCTTTTTCTTTTTTCCTAAATTAATATTCAGATTTTGGGGGGTCATCTTATAATCAGGGTCGTCTTATAATCAAGCAAATACGGTACTTTTCATAGCACATTTATAAATATGTTAATACTTACCCAATGCTTCTTCTAAACTGAAATCCTGACCTGCAAACATTTTAAAATATATATATTAAAAATTAATTATGCCTTATCTGCAGTTCGATTTATAATACAAATGGCAAGTTAAGTGCACAATATACCAATTTTTCTGATAGTTACAGTTAGGAGACAACCTTAGAAGGCTTTCTCCAGGACAAATTAAGGGATTCACAGATAACTGGTTTAGAGCAAATCGTTAAAAACAACTACATAGTGACAAATACTTTATATTGCAGCAAAATACCTGGGCACTTTTAATGGAAAACATAGAAAAAATCTTGCCATCGTTCGAGTATAATAATCATTCGCCACTGATGTCACCATCAGGGGAACCTTCTAGGTCCAACAAAAATGCTTTAAGGTTCAACGTGTTGTGCGTTCAGAGATGGTATTCTGCTTACCTTGGTTTTAACGAGTGGTTATTAGAGTTACTGTTGCCTATCATCTCGAACCAGTCTGCCCATTCTCCTCTGGCATCAACAAGGCTTTTTTGCCCACACACTGGATATTTTCTCTTTTTCAGACCATTCTCTGTAAACCTTAGAGATGGTTGTGCATGCTTTTACTTTAACTTTTAGAGAGGCTGCCAATCAGTTACAGCCCATCTTTAAAACCACACTGCAAAAATGTTATCTGAGTGATCACTTTCCACAATCACTCAGTAAATAGTTCATGGTGCTGCTATACATAAGATACACAGCTGCCTATCTAAACCCGCTTTGAGTAGATATGTAGTTGACAAAGGGTTAAGATATTCACATTTGTATTTTCCATTGTAGAATCATTCTTGCATATCATGCCCGGATGTATAACAAGCTTGCTAGACTCTCCCTGCATTGTTTTAAAAGCATCCAAGACTGATATCACAAATATCTTAAAGGGACAGTTTAATGTCTCTGGCAGGCCCACTGAAGAACAATGCACTTACTCTCATATGCACTCTTCAAAAGCAGAAAGACAATAAAAACCATTTACCAGAGGAAGCATCTGCAGCTCCTCAGCTGCCCTCCTCCTACATGGTCTTGCGATTCTTGCCATTCACGGGCTGCAAAATCCCCCCATGCATTTGCAAAGGGGACGCCACAAAAACGTAAAGGGACCTCTCAACAAATCATATGCATTAAAGTGCATATGATGGCTGGGGTGTTCCTTTAAGACAAGGCACCAGTTTAAATCAAAAAGGGTCAGAAAGATAGCAACTCTTACATGTGGCACAGAAAAATAACATGAACAGGTCTTTAAAGAGTACTATAAAAGCTCCCCTTTCAATTCTTTTATGAATGTTCCCAAAGCTTCTTTAAGTGGGAAAGAGTTACAAACGTTCACGTTTTAACCGAAAAGATCCTACACATCTTCTTGAAAGAAAAGTAGTTTGTCGTAAACGCTGGAACTATTATTGAAATACAGTTTTTGCAAAACATACAACACCCACAACACTTAACACATGATACTACTTAGTTATTTTCAATAAAGAAGCTGCATAGATATCACAGTGAAACATTTGTCTGTTGAGTCATCTTGGGTGGAGAACTTTTTTTTTTTTGTCATATACATGAACATTCTAAAGTTTGGAGTCAGAGATTTTCTTTAATTTTTTTTAGAAAAGCAAATTTTGTCCATTAAAATAACACGGAATAGATCAGAAATACAGTGTAGATGTTGTAAATAACTATTGTAGCTGGAAACGGCTGATTTTTGTGGAATATCTTCATAGACGTACACAGGCCATTTATCAGCAACCTTTACTCTTGTGTTCCAATGGAACATTGTGTTCGCTAATCAAAGTTTATGTTTAAAAGGATAATTGCTCATTAGTAGGGCTGCAACTAACGATTATTTTAATAATCGATTAGTTGGTCGATTATTTGTTGGATTAATCGGATAAAAAAATTTCAATTTAAAATAATGTAATAAACGTACAATTTACACTTTCATCTCTTTATTGCAATGGCCTCTCTCTATTCACCTTCTTATTTTACTGACATAATAAAAGCTACAAGAACCCAAACAGTGTTTCTCAAACTAGGTTTTAATACAAAGTTATTAGTAAATATTAATTCATATGTTAACTATTTTTCATATTTAATAAAAACTATGAGAAAAAAGCCTTGTTTAAATTTTATTTTTATTTACCAAACTGCCCCCGGTTATGCACATCTGACCCCCAGCTTGCCACTCTGCCCCCATATATGCCTTATACCTCTTATATGCCAGTGATATGCAACTGAGCCCCCTGATATACCTTTTACCCCCAGATATGTTTTATGCCCCCCTGATATGCCTTATACCCCCTATATGCCCTGAAATTCATAATAGCCCCCATACACCACTATAACTCACCCATACACCACTCTGGCTCCTCCCCCTCCCATATATCACTTTGCCTCCTCCCCCTCCCATATACCACTTTGCCTCCCCCCCTCCCATACTCCACTCTGGCTCCTCCCCCTCCCATACTCCACTCTGGCTCCTCCCCCTCCCATATACCACTTTGCCTCCTCCCCCCTCCCATATACCACTTTGCCTCCTCCCCCCCTCCCATACTCTACTCTGGCTCCTCCCCCTCCCATACTCCACTCTGGCTCCTCCCCCTCCCATACTCCACTCTGGCTCCTCCCCCTCCCATACTCCACTCTGGCTCCTCCCCTCCCATACTGCACTCTGCCTCCTCCCCCTCCCATACTCCACTCTGCCTCCTGTCCGCAACGGAGGTTCACAAGACACCAGGGAGCTGGGTAGAGAGGCAGAGTGCCGTATGGGAGGGGGAGGAGCCAGAGTGGTGTATGGGAGGGTGGCTCCCATACACCCCTCTGACTCCTCCCCCCTCCCATACACCGCTCTGCCTCTCTACCCGGCTCTGTTACTGACAGGAACTTTCACTGCAGCTTCATAGAAGCCTCAGCGTAAGTGAAGGTGAGTAACGGAGGCTGTCTGTGCGATGCAGACCCCCACCGGCTGACAGAGAGGATGATTATCTGTCAGCCAGTGGGGGTCTGCACGATGCGCACAGCCAGCCTCCGTTACTGCCCTTCACTTACGCTGAGGCTGCAGTGAAAGTTCCTGTCAGTAACGGAGCCGGGTAGAGAGGCAGAGCAGTGTATGGGAGGGGGGAAGGAGTCAGAGGGGTGTATGGGAGGGGGAGTGAGACGGAAGTGAGAGACCGGCCGACAGTGAGGGGAATCCAGGTCCCCTGCAGCGTTGCGAGGGATCTGGATTCTAGTGTTATAATCCGATCTCTGCTTGAGGTCGGATTATAATTTTTATAAATCGATAAAAATCGATTCGATTAATCGACAATGAAAATCGTTGACAATTTTAATTATCGATTATTATCGATTTTATCGATTAGTTGTTTCAGCCCTACTCATTAGAAAATCATTTTGCAATTATGTTACGCAGCTAGAAATTTGTTTGCTTTCCATGAATATCGCTAAATAACCCCAAACTTTTAAACGATAGGGTAAGTGCCAAAGAGCAGAGAAAACAAAATACATCTTGGACACTGGTCTGACACTCCTGGGGATAACACACTAGACGGGCACCCTATACCACTTTCCAAACAGCACATTGAAGTGTATCAATTAAAATTACTTTTAAATATGTACATAGTATGTGAAGCCAACCAATACTTTAAAAACATCAATATTTTCTGGTGAGCATAGGCGCCTATAACGTCTTTTAGTGTAATATGAGGGTTATCGTTAGAGAGCAAGCTTGTGAAATATACATAACAGACATTTACTGTGGACTCAAAAATAATAACAGATATAGCCTGGTAGCCAACAGTAATATTCTGGAGAACTGCAGCTTCCACAGGGGCAGGGAGGCCCGATGGACAACTTCCCCTTATTGATCCCAATTATCCAAGGCCCAATTCAGACCCACTCATGGAGGCAAAGTCAGGCCCCAAAGGCTCCGGTCAATGTGAGTGTATATTAGCCTGTGTGTTAGTTACGAGGGGGACAACGACTTGGCTTTACATGCCCCTAGTCCAAAAGCCGTTAGCCCTACACTGAGCTATAATCTGTTTCTACCATCCTTTGGACAGTTACAAGCTGAGACTCATGGCTGCTGCATTTCAACCACTTCATCTCTCACACATTCCTTATTTCCACTGGCCTTTGGTTTGTTAACACATGTAAATATCTGACTTTATGTTTTACGCATACTCTCAGGTATACTACATGTTAGTGTATGTTATTTTGTAGTATGAGTCCTTTAAAAGGGGGTGTATTTTTTTTATATGTGAGATTTTAGTCGGTAGGGAATCGTATTAAAAAGCGAAGTAGCGACTTTCTAAATGTGGAGCAATCAGCAGAAATATACTGGTTTACGTCCCAATTACTTACATTTAGAACTTTCCACCAAAATCATGATCCACGTTTTTTATGTACACATAAACCCATGCAACAAAAGTGCTTACAATAATGAAAAGCTTAAAAGGGACACTCTGGCCATCAGATGCACTTAAATGCATTAACCAGATGAGAAGTCACTTTAAAAACGTATGCAGTGTCCCGCTGCGCATGCATGGAAGGATTCCGCAGGAGCCCTGTATTTGTCCCTTTCCCAGTCCCCCTGTGCACATACCTGGAAATCGCTGCCATTCAGCAATACTAGAAATTGTGTTTTTAATGTTGCATTTAGATACAGAAGCATTAAATTAAGCAGTGTAAGTGGAACAGCACCTATAATATACTTTTTTTTTTTTGTTACCACCACCACCATATGTTTCAACC
The DNA here is from genome assembly GCA_029215755.1 of Spea hammondii. Lineage (NCBI taxonomy): Eukaryota > Metazoa > Chordata > Amphibia > Anura > Pelobatidae > Spea > Spea hammondii. The sequence goes on from JARDYJ010000002.1 coordinate 118,059,241, forward strand.
AATCCAGGTGTTTTTCTGTTGGTTTTTTGGTGTGTTTTTAGAAGGACCATTATGATATATATAATAAAAGAAATTATATAGGTCCCTCTTCTATCGCCTCACTAGGGTATTAGCGGAGAGCAGGTGTTCATCCATATATCCAATTACAACAACAAAAAAAACCCGCCAAGGGACAGCCACCAGACATTATTTCATGAGCTTATACTCGACAACAACATCCACCCTTTAGTGGCACTCTTGTGGTGTGTGGGACATATCTCACACATATGGTGCACCTGCACAAAGGGTGGACAACCAGGCTTATTCCCAAGCCTTTGTTGGAACTGCAAAATGTTTGGGACTGCCGGCAGTTTAGCATGCAAAGTGACCCGTAATCAACAGCAACGAGGCACCTGTCTCTTTTGTGCTTTGCAAAGCACTAACATTCCACACACCAGTTCCCTGGTGAAAACACACATCTGCTCTTCAAGTTAAAGTGTATACATACATACACACACACAGACAGACAGACACACGATGTTTATTCCCCCCAAGCTAATCTCCTATGATGGTTTATTTTCACATTAGCTGGTCTCGTTTACAGTCTCATTACATAGACCCAGGGTGTGGCAGTGTATCTTATTTATTCATTTTCTCATAGGGGGTCTCCAGTGTTTTTAAAAAAAGAAAAAAAAAAAAAGTCTAATCACTTGTGTCTCGTCTTTGTTATATTCCTAGCAATCCTCCAGGGTTACAAGTCTCCTGGCTCACACGGAGCTCAACAGGTCTTAAGCTTCCGCTCAATCTGCATTGTTCTTTTGCTCTTTAACAGAAATCTCACGTGCACTTTAACATCAGAGACTCCTACTTGGGAAGACTGCCAACTGGCGATCAGCAGCCCCAATACACTACAGAAACTGACTTTTAGGATCACTGTAGAGAGACCCTAGAGTCCCTCTATGAGGAGATGTGTAGCGTGTAAACTGGACCAGGAATGGCAACTATGTATCTCCTATGTGGCTGGCACTCTAGAGGTTAAAGCTGCAAGGCAGTGTAATTTAAGGTCTCTGATGTCATGCAGAATAATGAACTCATACTCAAGGAACCCACAACATGACCTACGAAATGTCATCATTTGCATCATGCATCATAATCACATATCATACCAAAAAAAAAAAAAAAAAAAAAAAAAAAAACAAGATTTAAGCTTGCAGTAAACAAAATTAGATTTTGCATCATCATGCACGTGGAACCTTGACAACTACCCGAAACCCGTCTTATCTGTCAGCACCTTGTGCGGAGCATAGGCAAATCAATAAACATTAAAAAAAAAAAAAAAAAAAAAGGCAAATTTAGAATAGAGCTACAGAAAAAAGTGGAGCATAATTTAATTTCTTTCAGACTGTAAGCACATTTGTATATGGCCTTTTTTCTCATTGTATTGTATAATACGCTAACCTGAAACTTTTCTAACTACACAAATATTGTCTGCCTATCATACAGTAACGCCAAAATGCTAGCACTTTATATTTAGTAATTCACGTGATTAATAATAACCTGTATTTCAAAAAGAAAACCCTGCCTGTAAAACTCTGAAGAATCTGGATCTGAAGAAGGAGCAGAGTGTGCTTCTAAAATGCCGTTTTAGTAAACAAAGTGCCATATTAGCGCTTGAAAAGACTGATGTGGCGTAGTTTATTGTCGCATTGAGGTTAATCTGGAATTCCACAGTTCCGTTTTAAGCAAATTAACCACCAATGTCAACTGACATATGTTTTAGGATTCCACAGGAGGTCACTGGTTAAAAGCAAATTTAGCCCTTTGATTACCAAGGGTTTTTCCTAGCCTTAAGAGTTTTTTTTCTATTATTTTTACCATATTATACAACAATTTGTGCTTACTTAGAAAAAAAACAAACTATGTAATTTCACGTAGGATTTCTTCAACAAAGGTATACTATTATACATATGTGTAATTATAAATATATATATAACCTATTTATTAATTTACAGGTTTTATGCATTTTAGGACACATTGTACCTTTACATAGTAAGCCGTTTTGTATTTTTGTTATTCTACATCTGGGCTTGGGGGGTAGCAAAAATGTTGTTTTTTTTATTGGAAGAGCTCAGGCTGTCTTCTGATCACCCAATCACTTGTGTAGCAGTAGGGATACCTCCCTGCCCTGCAAAAATGCTGGGCATATTATGCCCACAAAAAATTTCATTTGGACTTAATAGTTCATCCTTTGTGGTGTCAAGCGATTAAATAGCATGCTAAACTTGAAGAAACGTCTTCAGCATCACCTAAGGATGATTTAAGATATCCCACAGATGTTGGCTGAGATGCTTGGTATACTTAGGGCTATTTTATAGTATTCGGAAGCCCTATGCTTTCCTGCAGCAGCCATCATAGAAAGTAAATGCTCTATTCGTAGTGAGGAAGAACGTAATCGTAAAGAATCACCGGTCGACGACTATATCATATTGTTTAGTCAGATGTATTTGTGGGGCTATGCACAAAAGTATTCCAAAAAAAACACCTTCTGCAGCAAAACCCAAAATAACAGATCTTCATGCGTCTCTTGCCACCAAGTAAGAGGTTCTCCAGCTTGAGGACTTAATGCCCTGGCAATAGAGGAACTAGATGCCAGGAGTATTTCTGCAGTGTAATTCCTTTAAGGAGGGCCAGTTTGAGTATATGCATGTAAATAGTTAATTGTTTTAAACTATTGCGTAGCATGCCATTTTACCCTGTTGTCTTTCTGAATACTCTCAATGTGCGCCCTTACAAATATACCAATAACAAAAGTTATGGCAGGTAAATGTGATGGAAAACCCTTACAGCGGGCATTTATCTTAAAGGGATCCATGTCTAAAGTGGATATACAAGCAAAAGGTGGTCATTGTTGACCTTATTTGCATTTGCCTAGCAGAATTCCTTGTGGTTGTGGCAGCACCATGGGATTTCTGGAGGAAAAACAAGCCTGGAAAAGAAAAAATGTCGGTGCGCTAAGCTAGTCTCAGGCTCAAATAATACAAATGTATAATATGAGGCCTAGCAAACAGTGTGAGCATGCTGCAAATACAGTGTGTTGGCTGTACAATGTATGCCTCCCCTGCCAGCACTTTCACGGGGGAGTCCCTGGAGGGGGGAGATTGTTAACCCCTTAAGGACCAGGCTCATTTTTCGTTTTGTACCCTGTGGGACCGAGGCTGTTTTGACACTTTTGTGGTGCTTGTGTTCAGCTGTAATTTTCTCCTCACCCATTTAGTGTACCCACATAAGTTATATATTGTTTTTTTCAGGACAAGATGGGCTTTCTTCAGATACCATTATTTTGATCGTATCATCTTATTTACTATAAAAAAAATAAAAAAAACATGGTGAAAAATTGAAAAAAAAACACATTTTATGACTTATTTGAAAAATCTTTTACTCACCTAAAAAAGCAAGTAAAAAAACTAGCTAAATAGATTCTACTACTTGTCCTGAGTTTAGAAATACCCAATGTTTTTATGTTTTTTTGCTGTTTTTTGTAAGTTATAGGGCAATAAGTACAAGCAGCGTTTTATGATTTCCAAATCTTTTTTAACAAATCTAGTCAGTCTGCCTCCATCTCCTCTTTGGAACATCTTTGAAGCCGGTTAACTCAATTTAACCCATTCAAACCATATATTTTTGAAAACTAGACACCCCAGGGTATTCCAAATGCTGTTATTTTAACCATTTCCATGCACCAATTATAGAACTACACTTTGTCAAACTTTGTAATAGTAATTTTTTTAAAAAATTTTTTCACACAAATTGTACTTTAGTTATAGATATACAGGTCCTGGTATATGTCACTGTCAAACAACCCCCCAATGTGTGTTCAGGAACATCTCCTGAGTGCAGTGATACCCGACATGCATGGGTTTGTCGGGTTGTTTGAGATTTAAAATGCCACATTTGGGAAGTGCGCTTTTTTTCTCCATTTTGGTCAGTCTGTACCTATGCCCTATCTTTGAGCTCGGCCACTCCAATTTACCCCATCACTCATTTTTTTTATATATATTAGACACCCCTTGGGTATTTGAAGTGCTTTTATTTTAACTCTTTGTTGAGATTTTTGAGAAATTTTAGCACTTGCTCAAAATAATAAACTTTATTATTTTATTTTATTTTTTTAATACTTTTTTTATATTTTTTTTACACATTTTGCTGGTACTGGATGGCTCATCAAGTGACATCACTGCATAATTATTTTTAAATGTTAGCACTTTTTTTTTTTTCCATTTTTATTTTTTTTTTTAATATTTTACTAATCACATAGTGATTAGAAAGCTGGGTTCCATTGACTTGCTTGGTTGAATGCAGTACCTGTATTCAACCTGCAAGTGGAGCCAGAGTTCTCTAGAGGGTCAGGAGACCGTCTAGCGAACTCTTTCTTCTTTATTGTTTTTTTTCCCGGGCCGCCGCCATCTTGCTTGATGGCGAAGATCACCGGCAGCTGCGGCTGTGACCGCTCTCCGGAGCGGTCACAGCCCATCCAAAGGTAAGTGTTTGGTGTCGCTGGATGCCTCCTGATCGAGGCATTCCAGCGACACCATTTAAGTTTTAAACGCTTTTAAAACGGGCGTCCGCCGCCATACATTCCGTTGATCACTTTCTAAGCTTATTTAATTTTTTGACGGTTCAGGACCGTCAAAGGTCATTTACTGACCTTCTTGTCATGACGGTCCTGAACCGGCAAAGGTCGCGAAGGGGTTAAAAGTGTCACAAGAGTTTTACCAAAACCTTTTTAATGAGAAATTTATAGATAGTTCCTTTTTAAAAGAAACTCTGGGGACTATAACTAATGTTTTAGGATCTGTTGATCAAGTGGGTTTAAGCAGAAAGCTGTTAACCGAATTGCATGATGCAATTAAAACCTTTTCTGCTGGTAAGTCCCCAGGAGCAGATGGAATCCCTATTGAATCTTATACATGTTTTTTTTGTGATCTTTTTGATATTTTTATAGAAGCTTTTAATATCCGGGAGTTACCCTCTTCCTGGAGAAGAGGCATCATTACGCTCATTTTTAAGAAAAGTGATAGATCAAAATTAGAGAACTGGAGGCCTATCACCCTACTGAATGTAGACTATAACATTATGACCAAGAATTTAGCTAACAGAACAAAAGCTGTAAAAAATAAGGTCATTCACTGTAAACAAAAAACTTGCCATTTTATCTCTTGATTTTAACCCCTTAAGGACCGGGCTCATTTTTCGTTTTGTACCCTGTGGGACCGAGGCTGTTTTGACACTTTTGTGGTGCTTGTGTTCAGCTGTAATTTTCTCCTCACCCATTTAGTGTACCCACATAAGTTATATATTGTTTTTGCAGGACAAGATGGGCTTTCTTCAGATACCATTATTTTGATCGTATCATCTTATTTACTATAAAAAAAATAAAAAAAACATGGTGCAAAATTGAAAAAAAAACACATTTTATGACTTTTATTTGAAAAATCTTTTACTCACCTAAAAAAGCAAGTAAAAAAACTAGCTAAATAGATTCTACTACTTGTCCTGAGTTTAGAAATACCCAATGTTTTTATGTTTTTTTGCTGTTTTTTGTAAGTTATAGGGCAATAAGTACAAGCAGCGTTTTATGATTTCCAAATCTTTTTTAACAAATCTGGTCAGTCTGCCTCCATCTCCTCTTTGGAACATCTTTGAAGCCGGTTAACTCAATTTAACCCATTCAAACCATATATTTTTGAAAACTAGACACCCCAGGGTATTCCAAATGCTGTTATTTTAACCCTTTCCATGCACCAATTATACAACTACACTTTGTCAAACTTTGTAATAGTAATTTTTTTTATTTTTTTTCCCACACAAATTGTACTTTAGTTATAGATATACAGGTGCTGGTATATGTCACTGTCAAACAACACCCCAATATGTGTTTAGCAACATCTCCTGAGTACAGCGATACCCCACATGCATGGGTTTGTCAGATTGTTTGGCTGGTAAAAGGCTACTTTTGGGGCATGCGTAATTCAGGTGGTCATTTGGTCATTGTGCCTCCCTCTCCTCTTTGGAATATCTTTGAAGCCGGTTAACTCAATTTAACCCATTCAAACCATATATTTTTGAAAACTAGACACCCCAGGGTATTCCAAATGCTGTTATTTTAACCCTTTCCATGCACCAATTATAGAACTACACTTTGTCAAACTTTGTAATAGTAATTTTTTTTATTTTTTTTCCACACAAATTGTACTTTAGTTATAGATATACAGGTCCTGGTATATGCCACTGTCAAACAACACGCCAATGTGTGTTCAGGGACATCTCCTGAGTGCAGTGATACCAGACATGCATGGGTTTGTCGGGTTGTTTCAGATTTAAAATGCCACATTTGGGAAGTGCGCTTTTTTTCTCCATTTTGGTCAGTCTGTACCTATGCCCTATCTTTGAGCTAGGCCACTCCAATTTACCCCATCAGCCATTTTTTTTATATATTAGACACCCCTTGGGTATTTGAAGTGCTTTTATTTTAACTCTTTGTTGAGATTTTTGAGAAATTTTAGCACTTGCTCAAAATAATAAACTTTATTTTTTAATTTTATTTTATTTTTTTAATACTTTTTTTATATTTTTTTTTACACATTTTGCTGGTACTGGATGGTTCATCTAGTGACATCACTGCATAATTATTTTTAAATGTTAGCACATTTTTTTTTAATTTTTTTTTCCATTTTTTATTTATTTTTATTTTTTTTGAATATTTTACTAATCACATAGTGATTAGAAAGCTGGGCTCCATTGACTTGCATGGTTGAATGCAGTACCTGTATTCAACCAGCAAGTGGAGCCAGTTCTCTAGAGGGTCTGGAGACCCTCTAGCGAACTTTTTCGTCTTTATTGTTTTATTTCCCGGGCCGCCGCCATCTTGCTTGATGGCGAAGATCACCGGCAGCGGCGGCTGTGACCGCTCTCCGGAGCGGTCACAGCCCACCCAGAGGTAAGTGTTTGGTGTCGCTGGATGCCTCCTGATCGAGGCATTCCAGCGACACCATTTAAGTTTAGGAGGCGATCGTTGATCGCCTCCTAAACGCTTTTAAAACGGGCGTCCGCCGCCATACAATGTATGGCGGCTGTTGACGCCCCGGGGAGGGGCCAGACATGGCCCCCGATGCCGATCTCGGCCTTGCTGAATGCCTCGACATCGAGGCATTGCAGCAAGGCCGTTTAAGCGAAGAAAGTGATCCTTGATCACTTTCTAAGCTTATTTAATTTTTTGACGGTTCAGGACCGTCAAAGGTCATTTAGTGACCTTCTTGTTATGACGGTCCTGAACCGGCAAAGGTCGCGAAGGGGTTAATAATGAACCTGGGTTCCCAAACACACCCAGATGAAGCATACTGGCAAATAAATGACAGAGGGATTCCAAGCTAAAATTATCATCTTTTATTTATAAAGCGCCAACAATTTACACAGCGCTTCTTACAATACATATATTCAAGGAATATGGCAAGGCTAGAATTGACAGGCTAAGACAAACCGATACATTGGGTAGAAAGGCCCTCATTGCAAGTTTATAATCTAGAGTTGCTGTTTTATTTGTTCATGTTTCCGTTAGTTCCCTCTGTTTTTGTGACCCAGGTTGAGTGTTAAATGAAAAGGATATACCTTCCCAACATTTTCTTCCTGAAGGCTATTGAATCATATATGACTTAGGAAACCAAACATGAAGATTTTCCAGTCTCATTGTTAACTTGTGGCAAGGTGGGGCTGGGTCAAATGTTCCAGCTATTCCTTATCTGTAATTCCAATCATGCTCAACCTCAACCAGATGAGCATCATGGAAGTTGTAGCTCAACAAATGCTGTAGTCATAGTTGACCCAACAGTAACATGGGTCTAAAGTTTCCAAAGATGTTAGTTTTTATCAGAAATTCCTAAACACATAGTATTTACTAACAATATGGTTGTACTATAAAAACACACACAAAGGTGCAATGACTTAGTATCATTAGAATACTTGTAGAACCAGAACAGCTATATTGTGACACAGTGCAGCCCCAGGGGAAGGACCTGAAAAAGAATACTTGACCCAAGCATGGCATTACCTTCCTGAAAACATGTATTCTGTCTTGGAGAGTTTATCCAGAACCTGGATTAGCTGGGTCTGGCAATGAGATTAATATAGACGGGCGATCAGCCCGGGCCAGCAAAAGTATAAGCCAGACAGGGCTCCAATTGGGAGCAAGGCATTTATTTTCAGATTTAGTTTTGTGGTGTTTGATTTGTGCCATTTGTTGCAAGTCTGTGTTCCTAGCCCTTATTGCTCTAGAGGACTGTGCCTAAGACCCAGATATAATTAGAAACCACACACCCAACACACCCAAGATGGAGGATGGGGAGAATTAATGTGAAGACTATTTCTTTTTGACGATTAAATATAATTCCATAAAGTATAGCAGTATTGCAAGGTAACTCCCATAATTTGCTATTACTTTTGTGAATACTAGCACTTGATTGAAAATAAACTTTCAGAAGTATTGTGGGCAAGTCTTTGCAGGTTTGATGAGATTCCCTACTTAAAAGCCACACCAACTATGTAAACATGGCTTATATGAATGCTAATGAAGCACTGTTTATGCAAATGAAGTCTCTTTCATAGACTATCTAGATGACACAAAGCAAGGTAAGGATTTGGCATGTTTGTTTAGTAGACTGAGATAAGACACCAATTGGCAAACATAAAACATGTACATAATGAAAACTGATAGCATTGTGTGTGAGTACTATATTTTCAAAACGCTAAATAAACATTTAAAAAACTATTAAAGTGATAGTGGTAATAAACACAACAGTGGAAATGTTCTTATATCAAAGAGGTCCTTTATGAAACTTGGTATACACCGATCAGACAAAACATTATGACCACCTGCCTAATATTGTGTAAATCCCCCTTTAGCTGCCAAAACAGCCCTAACCCATCCAGGCATGGACTCCACTAGACCTCTGAAGGTGTTTTGTGGTTTCTGGCACCAAGACGTTAGCAGCAGATCCTTTAAGTCAAGTTGTGAGGTGGGGCTTCCATGAATGCATCCTGGTGCAATGTGTTCTCCAGGTAAGCGATGCACACGCACCCGGCCATACATACAATGTAAAATAAAATGCGATGGAAGAAGGTGGCCTGGTCTGATGAATCACATTGAAATGCATTAATTATAGAGTCTGATTTAAACAGACCGTTTTTCGTAACATGTTGAGTCCCCTTAGGATTTAGAGCATCACATTGTAATCAGCACAGATTAGGACAGGTAGAAAAATATTTTTATGATCCATACTGCACTGGGTATCGTGCAAAAACAAAAATATAATTCAATAAATACAAAGTGCCACCAGAAGTAAACAAATATATAAAAAAAAATCCAGACCCTCAAACCAAGTCAATATTATTAAAAAATATGTAATATAGGGTAGTATTTAAACATGGATGTGGCCTTCTGGAACATAAACAATGTTTGTGGGGTATGGCTGTAATCAGTTGATGTCGCTGAACAGAAATTGAAACACTGTTGCAAAAATGAGCCTTTATTTTAGTGTAGATTTTTATCTATTGATGCTAATTATTTTTTATGTATTTCTATTTAAAAAAGGACTACTTCTGCACAAAATTATATATAATTTGTGCGGGTTCATTAAATATGTAAAAGGGGACTCACGATTTAACAAACACATGGTAAAAATAAAAAATATGAAAACCCCCAGGACTAAAGGAGTTAATAAATAATGTTGAATTATACGAAAGAACGAGGCACTCCTTTTACACACTAACTGCTCCCTGAAGACTTCATTACGCAGGGTGGGTTATAACTAATGAAGTGATACTTTGGCACAGAGACATGTTTAAGTTAGTCTTCAAAGTCAATACAATACAAAGTCACCCCTGGACCTCATTATGGTAGAAGTATTGTCATAGATGTGTGCACACAATATAGAATATGGAAACAGGAGGTGACTAAGCTAGAACAATAAATTAACTATGCAGCTGGGGAGTACGTCCAGGCCAAGTGACCAACCTGGCCTTCGTCCGGTTTGCCAGGAGATGGCATATGGCCCAGGGAAAACGTCTCAATGATATAGCTGTTGGAATTGCCGTTTGCCCTATGACCAGTCCTGGCCTTCAAAAAATAACTGGATCCAGCACTCATAATTAGGCCAATGCAACTCTAGAGTACAAAACCTAGATCACAAAGAATGCAGCTTCTGTGTTTACAGAGGAAGGGATAATGCCATGGATTTAATTATGTGGGAACGCCACCAATGTATGAGTAATACATTTCTTCACGCATGTGCACCATTCAATTTGACCTAGAAAGGTGTAACAAACTGTTTTAACCCATACCATTACTACAAGATCCACCTTCCCAAGTTCCAGCTACAGTAATTGACACAATTATCAAGCTGCGTGCTCTGTCATGCAGGAGTTGTCCACAGGACTGGGAAGTGAAAATTCCCTGGTAACATTATGATACTAATAATCAAATTCACTAAATCTAACACTGTCCCAGGCTTTGTCTGAGCAACAGTTAAGGTGATGCATGTCCCAAATACCCGAGAATATAAGGTGCTACAGATATATAATAAAGAAAGAAGATTCAGAACTACTACTCAATCAAACATGAATGCATGCAAAATTAGAACCACTATAAATAACAAAAGGTGCATCTTTCCCAGTTTTTAGCATATGTTTCACGTACTAGGAGATACCAGGGGCAGTTTCCCCACATACCTGCCCTAGAGAAAGAAACTTGGCAATTTCACCTACCTATTCCCATTGAGCATCTCATAACATCATCAAATGATGACTAATGCTCATATACATATCTTTTGTTTTAAAAGGTTTTTTTTGGATAAATAAAAAGTGTTTTCTCAAACAGTATACAAAGCTTTGTTTTAAAAGCACACCTTTTGACCGTTGCAATGGAGCTCAAAGAGGCAGCAGCTGCTGCGCAGGCGTGAAAAGGGGTAATTGAATTCAAATCAATACGGCTGTTTGCTTAACTAATCATATCTGAACAATAGCCTCTGTATTAGCATAGACTCTGCATAGCATTTCATTGAACCTTGTTTTTCATTTTACCTGTGCATTGTCTATATTGGAGAGGGTAAATGGATACCCCAATTCTATTTTAATGCCATTCTTTGTAGATATTAAAACCTCTGACTCGAGTCAATGGGATTCCCTGTAGCTTGTAAACGACTCACTCTTTCTGCATTGTTAAATTCATTTAATAAAACAACCTAGATTTTGTGCTTTTTGATTTATTCCGCGTTACTGTATTTTGATTAAAAAGTAACTTCTGAGACCTATGAGGTCATAAAAGTTTATTTAACTTTATATATTTTTCTATGTCGGCAGCGCCCCTCCATGCATTTGCAATAGGGACATCACAACAATTTTAAGGGACCTCTAAGCTATCATAGGCATTAAAGTGCATTTTAATGCATGTGACGGTTAAGTGTCACCTTATGTGTTACCTATTTTCTAGAGGGTCTAATGAGAACCTCATAAATTCCAATAAATACCCACCATATGTTTGCTACATCGTTTGCATTTTACAACTTAACGCCTTTAGTGTAAAAACAAATGGTGGCCACAAAAATAAGCGTATAATGCTTTAAGCCGGTTAAAAGTTACACACTTCATTCTTATATCAGGATTAATTAACATTTACCAGCACAGCTTTTTGGTTAACAAAAGACATATTGTCATTGTTGTGCACCACACCTATAAAGAGAGAGTCTTCTTCAAGAACTTCATCACTGAGGTTTGTGACATCACATGGCCGGCTCAATCATGCCAGGCGTTTGGCAGTAAAAGGGGAAAGTACTAGGAGGCTGTATATATAAAATCCTAGGCTGGGAAAGAAAATCAAAGATTCTTTAACAAAAGGATTTTCCGGTGAAAGGCGGATTGTTTTTAACATCATGAATGTTCTTCAAAAATAGCAGTTGCTCAGTATTGGTTTTGGTATTTATACAAAGGTTTAGTTGTAACAATATGCGAGTCGGGATTTTAAAAAGGTAACAGAGAAGAACCCCAGGTCACCTAATCTTAAAACATCACTGAGCACGGCATAAGTTCATGCTTCCAATTGTATAGTTTTTCTCTCCGATCCATTATCTCATATTGGCAGGTCAACTGGGTTGTTAATACAAATCCTACCTGGACATGCCAGGGAAAATAAACAAATTCTAAAAAGTCTGCTGGATAACAATAGGAAAAAGTGTCACAAAAGCTGGAATTGGCAGCAGAACTTATTATTAACTCATTCAGTATTAACTAGTTGAGTGCCAGAGAGGTGGTTGAACAAAGCCTTTAAGATACGCTCTTGGACCCTAGTGATTGTTCAATCGTTACCAGAATTCATCAGAAAGCTATTTTGTATGCAATTCCCAAAGTATCCATCACATATAATCCTCCTGTGTATCCCCTTTATATGTCTAAAATCTGAAACAACAACTTGCAGTGCCCCACCCTAGCATAGGGTGATCAGACAAAGATCTGGCATCTATACATTCAGGAAAGCACAGGGCACAGCTCACAGTATAGACTTATTCTTCAGACCCAGATATAATTAGAAACCACACACCCATGTCAGCTGTCCTAATTCAGCCAAAGAGGAAGGCATTCTACAAAAGGAGAACTGTGCCCAGTCAGTGTGGGCATTCACAAAAATGAGTTATTCTGCATAAAATAAAAAAATGCATGACTCTCCCCTGACTCACGCTATATGTGCCTGCAACACAACCCACTAACCACATCCCTGCAACCAAACACGGCATAGCTAAAAGAAAAATTATACATACAAATTATACATACACATTATATATATATATATATATATATATATATATATATATATATATATATATATATTTAAAAAACATCCAGAATTAGGGCTGGGGGTACCAACTCCCAAAATATCCCCACCCCCACTGACTTACCTCTGATTTCAACTGCTACAAAAAGCAGGCAAAGGAAAGGGATCAGCCTCCAAATCATGGTGTCAGGTTTACAGGCAAGATTCTTCCACTACACCAGAATTCTAAATAATAAACAAAAATATAAATAACAGATCCTTGAAGCCTTGACTTTACATGTGCTCAATGCAGGACGAGATCTGCAGCTTGTAACATAACCCACCCTGCTCTTCAGCAACCGCCTGCAGGAAAACTTTCCACCCTATTGCAAAAGCAAAAAAAAAAAAAAAAAGCCAAGACTTTAAATAACTTTCCACCCTCCCCTGTACCACTCCCCTCCCAAAATGTGTCCATGGGATGAAAAGAACCAATGAACGAGCTTGTTAGCGAGGCAGGCAACGTGTCCCCGCCTCCTCCCTGTGCTCCTGCTCTCAGATATTTACGAAAGCAGTTCGGTAAGCAGACACTAGCATTAGGGTGTGGTAGATGAGAAGCTTTGGTCTTCATCTGCATTCCTCAAATACCATATCATGATCAATCACCTAGGGACCAGCCAGTGTTTACTGACCAGGAATGTGGGCATCCATTAGTCAGCTATGCATGATAGGAGTTGTAGTCCCAGCAAATGCTGCGCCATGTCTGAATTGTTTGGTACGGTAACACAGATATTTGGGAATTATACAAAAAAAAATTCTAAATAGGTTTTACTTTTTGTTAACGTTATATGAGAATTGTGTAAATTGTACATTAAACATACATATATTCTTTCCTTGATTTTGCACAGTGAAATATGACCGCAGTTCAAAAGTTTGAGGTCGGGTGGGAGGACAACATTGAAAGCGCCCGCAAATTTGGTGGAAGTTCACCTTTTAGTGACGTCCTATCATCTGATTGGAGGAGATTGCCGCGCCGGGCTTTGTCCGTGGAGATGCGGAGGAAGGTAGAAGAGAAGATAAGGAACAAGAGGATACACAGTGACTCTAGTAGTCAACTTATGCATTGTAAAACTTGTTGCAGGATATAATAAAGAAATTAGGTTTAATTTACATTTTAAAACATGTAAATAAAATAAATCCTTTAAAACAGGAATGGTTAAGTAGCCTAATATACAGAGTTTCGCAAATATTACGACTTGCCAGTCAAAGCTTTTTTTTTAAAATATTTTCTGATTCCACTTGGAGACAGCATGTGAAATTTTACTATGTGCTGTTAATTTTAATATTAGCTCTGATGCTCTTTTTGTAAGCATATGAGACTGAAAGTAAATACTAAGCAATTTGTCACCTACGTGGTACGTGATTCAGCCATTACCAATACTTACTACAGTAAAGTAAACTAGCCCAAAATCCCTTAATACTTGCCCATTATTTGGCAAGTTCTTCATTTTTCTACCCTTCTATCACTGTATGCCTATACATCTATCTTGATTTGTCAATGTTTTTCATTCTTTCTCTGTGCCAAATATTCACTTTCAACTAATCCCCTTGATACCTTTTAGGCCCATACTGTTTCCTTCTTGATAGTTTTGCACCTTAACCACAAACTATATGCTCATGGGTTTCTGAGTTTACTTCCAAATCAATATAAAGCAAGTTTGTTTCCAATTCAACACCACAAAAGTTCAGTTAAGTGGAATTTGAGTGCCCGTTAGGGTTACATTATTTATTATTTCAGATATTTCAATATGTAGGCTTTGAGGCCTCCTATAAATACCCGCAAGCTGTGGCACAATCCGGCCTAGGCCAACAAGGTCTTCAGCAGCATGTCCAGGGGAAGACAGTCTCTCTGATGCATAACTAGGGGCAGATTGGCCTAGGGATCAGGCTCCCTGAAGCGATGCTGTGTCTCAATTGACTGGTTGGTGAGATCAGCTATTTCCCTTGTAACTGGTCCAGCAACACTATGGAACCTTACTTAGTAATGTGCATTTACAATCTAGCCTGCAAAATTGCATTTTTTAAGTCTCTTTTGAGACAGGAAGCATGGTATCTTGTAATGTAAAATTCCTACCTTGGTTTACAACAAAAGAACCATGCAGGCAACTGTGGCATGAAAAAGCCAAATACTTGTACATTTAGAGCTGGGGTTTAGTCCTCCTCTTCAAGACTGTAAATTAACGGGGAGGGGCGAGTGTCAAGACCCTGCGACCCGGAGAACCGGTGAAGTGGTGCTTCACCCGGATATCTCCAGCTCAAACTAGGAGAGTTCCCAGGTATATTCATAATGATGGAGGAGGCTTCATTTGCTCTGGTGCTGTCCTATTGCAAAAGCTTTTTGTTACAAACCCTGGAAAAAAACTCAAAGACTCTGTGGAAAGGAGGTTCTTTTTCTACCTCTCTGTCCTAGATGGATTTTTTTCCAGATACTTTTTTATTACCTTAGATGACCCCTCTTTCTGATAGGGTAGGGCCATCCAGTGACATAATAATGATCAGATCACTCATATTGGCCAGGAGTGATTGATCATCATCAGCCAAAACAAACCCAAATGCCAAGTGTTACTGTGGACCTAACTGAGGAGGCTACAAGTATAACTCAGGCTCCACAGATTTCCCAGCCTTCTGGTCAGAGACTCAAGCTTTCCTTCTCTTTGGGTGGGATTTAACTGAATAAGCCTGGGGTGTCATTTTTTTATGAAGATGGTGATGATGTCTGTGCCATTGAAGGACCAAAGAGGAACATCGGCTCGCCAATCTTCTTCCACAGTCCCTAACGGGGTATATAGCCTCTACCGTCAGTCTCTGGTAAAACCAACGCAGAGCCAGATCTTCTTGGTTCTCTCCAGAAAACACTAAAATGTTTAGGGGAAATGGGAACCCAGAGGACAATGGAAAAAAAAGTTCTGTGTTCTGTGCCATTCGTGTCAGAAGGCCACAATCAAACCAGGTCTCTTTTCCATTTTCTTCTGGAACCGCACTCCCCTCAGGGACATGTGTTCCATTCTTGATCAGAAGACCTGATGGAGGGCCAGATCTTCATGGCCCTACCTCATAAGTGCAAGGGCTATTGGAATTACTACCTAGTTCCCCCTCCTTCTCAGAGTTATGTTGGGGACCCGGCTCCACCATGGCATTTTTGCCGTCTAATGTCAAATCCGGTGCTCTGTATCCATTTGCATGCTCTGTGCTTTCCGTGTCGCAATACTTATTGTCTTTACACTTAACATAAGAAACCAAAGGAAAGAAAAAAAAAATGTGCACACGGAAAAAACAAAAAAACAGTGCTACCCATTTAAACCCCAGCCCTCTAGGCTGGTGTGAAAAAAAAGAATAATGTATGCATTGCACACCTAGCCTAAAAGGCTGAGGCAAGTGCACACAAAATAAAATTACCAATTACCAACAAAAAAGTGACATCATTCCAGATTTTGAAAAGAAACATTGTTTCCTTATATAGCCTATTGCTAGATAATAATATCTATGTATTTCTCTTTTACGGTACAAACAAAACATATTTTATAATATCCCCACCCTTTTTCCTTAGAAGGAAAAGAATACACCAAACCACCATTTTTTTTTTCGTCCAGACACCCCCTGCATCCATTTCACCCATTTAACACAAGAACATATTTTCTTCTAATAATACACAATCAACATTCACTTCTTCCTTTTAAAAATTCTGACCATCCCAGCCTTCCTCTTTCGTGCAACATAAGATCAACCATAATACCTTTTATTATTTTTGGAATCTCTCCACATCCAGCATTTTCTTTCCATGATTCACTCCGAACATTCTAATGTCTCATTTTCTCCATATTCAAATTCCAAAAGAACACCAACAGAGTTCTCACTATTTTCCTCACCTTATCTCTGTCATTTGGCGGGAAAACAAAACATACATTCAGCAAGATAGGAAGCAATACAGCTTTCACCACCAAATACAGCTTTCCATCAAAGGACAAAGTCCTTTAAGGCCACAACCCTATTTCCTGAGGCACTCTGCTTACAACTTTCTCCCATGACGTCAAAATCATCCACCTTCCATCTGTGGTCCACAAACATCCACATACTCCCAAAATCCAAATAAATTACACTTGTATTTATTCCAGTTCCACTCATCATGCAATATCCACCAAAAGTTTTACTCTGCGCAAACTATACACTGTCCTGCATACTATCGTAATGTCGTCCATATAGCCTTTTACTTTCAAACTTTTTCTACCAGTTCCTGGAACCTCCTCCTCCTTTCTTTTTTTCTTTACTGCAGCAAAGGAATAAAATGGGTGACAGGGGACATCCTATTCAATTCTATTATACAAACAATTCAGCAACCTGCCAGACAACCCCACTTTTAAACGTAATTTTACGCACAACCCATCATGCGCCTTTTCAAAATCAATCGTAACCACTGCAACAAACTGCATTTTCTCCTTGCAATACCACACAGCATCTCTCAGGCACATTAATCTATCGGGCCCTGCACACACCTGCTCCTCACCCACTAAGCTTTCAGCCACATCTTTACTCTATTTGCTACCACTTTCGCAAAAAAATTCGCAAGAAATCGGCCTCCAATTTTCTAAATTCACTCTCTATCCTTTCTTGAATAATAACGCAAGCACTCCTTCTCTCATTGATTTCATTAATCTATTGCTTTCCAAGCTTACCGTACATAAAGTACATCCAGAAAGTCATCTCCAATCGCACCCCAGAAAGCGCAGTAAAATTCAGAGGACAAACCGTCACTACCAGGTGTTTGATTCTTTTGGGAAACGCTTTATTACATTTTCCACTTCTGTTTTACATACATTCTTTTCCAGACAAACTTTTTCTCCAAACGATTTCATTCAAGACATCCTCTACCGACAAACTGGTCAAATGGTTTCTCAGCATATAGATTTTCGTAAAACCCCCATACTTCAGAAGGAACAATCTCTTTTCCCTCTACTACATTCCCATCAGCATCCCTTAATCTCTCCATTCCATCCTTAATGCATATGCTTTATTGAAAAAGAATCTGGAACATTTTTCATCCTTCTCAACGCTATCCATCCCTGCTTATAGTATAATCTGCCTGCCTCTTTCATTCATGCAAAAAGGGACTGTTACTTTTACTTGAAAAATCTTTTACTCATCTACAAAAGATCATGAAAAAACCTGCTAAATAAATTCTACCATTTGTCCTGTTTTTTGCTTTTTTTTTGCACGTTATAGGACAATAAGTTCTAGTAGCATATTGCTATTTCAAAACCGTTTCTTTTCAAATAGGGTCATTCTGCCCCCCTTATGCCATCTGGGACTTTTTTGAAACTGATCAGTTCAATTAACCTCCATCAAACATATATGACATCAAACATATAGACACCCCAAAATATTTTAACTCTTTCCATGCAGTAATTCCACCACCAGCCTTTGAGGGAGCCAAAGTTCTCAGGAGGGTCTGGAGAGACCCTCTTGGAAACTTGTTTATTTTTTAAAGGACACCGCCATCTTGCTCTCTCTGGAGAGAAGAGTTAAAAAATTAGTACCCAAATATAAGCCAAATTCTTTCTTGATTTGCATTTTAAGGAGCCTAGTTGCTCTCCCTAAGTGTAAAAAAGGATAGGTATGGATACATTTCAATGCTTAAAAAAGTTTCGGGGTATTGTAGCTGTTAGAGCAGTCCTTGGCTTATGTTTAAACACACTACTATATTGGACACTGTTCAGATACTGGCCGCTAAGCCGGCGGCAATTGTGGAAGTTTGGGAGGAACTATTTGCACTTTTTGCCTGTATGCTGATTGACCGTGAATCCACGCGAACACCCAGCGAATACCATCACCGAGTTGGTCTGTGTTTGCAATTTCGGCTGGAACGTCCTACATACAGTTAACAACTGACGGATATCATCTGACTGTTACGTCAGACGCCGGTGATTGCCAGTGCGCTCGCCTGTGTGAGAGGCTACCTTCCATCCAGAGCCATATCTCCCAGTTGGAGCGTTGTACTGGAAAAGATCTTTTAGCGACAAAAATCTGGTCTAACATCAGATGGTGAGCGGTACAGTGTACCATCTTTTTATGATCCGTTAAGAAAAAGAGCATCTGTTTTACCAAATAAGGCACCGGCCAGTGATTCTATAAAGACATAGTGCTTACTGCCTACCCCAAGGGATCCATACCATACTGAATGTTTGAGGACATCTTTCTACAGATATTTTACCATCAGCACGATGTTTCGAAATATTCAGTGCTGAAACACTGTTGATACAAATTCATGTTGCAGGACAATTGCTACAAAGTTTTTTTAGTTAGATACAATTTTTTATAGGTTTTTCTTATATGGGACTTTATACTCATTAAGCCTGAACCGTGTACCAACATTGATCAGGAGTGTTATATTATATATGTTTTACTATATATTTTTTGGTATTTTTTTCTGTTTATTATTTTTGTGGTAATCAACTGAGTCTAGCCACAAGGGCCCTGTGGTTTCTTAGACTGACAGTTGTGATTTTATTAAAAGTGGTTTTTATACTGTCACATATATTTCTAGATTTTTCTTAATTCCCTAAACTGCCATTTCCAAATGTCATTGTGGTTTACTGAGGACTGATAAAATTGTTTTAGTATTTTTCCATATGTTGATTCCACTTGAGGTATAGGTGGTGTTTCAGTTAACCACTGTGTTGTGTGTTTTTTTCGTGTTTATATTTTATTTATATTCTCTTATGGTCATTTTAATTATTATCTATTCTAAGTTAGGTTTTAGAAATCACAACTTTTGCAAATTATTAATTCTGTAAAAAAATACAAACTGCAAAAAAAATATAATAATAATAATAATAATAATAATATATATAGGCTATATGTGCAGTATACAGGAAAGTGAGTCCTAAATGCATTTAAAAACATGAGAATGCTGAACAAAGAATGATTCATCATCAAGAGAACAGATGAGTATTCTGTGATTAATCAAAGGCGTGGCAAAATATTATTTATGAGACAAAAATTATTCATGAGTGAATGAATCGGTTCTAGTTTTTAATTTAGGTGTGTCCATAGCTCCTGGTATACCTTGCACAGAATGATTTAGAGTTCAATTCAGTATATGACAAAATTCCATACTAGTGACTAACTGTTTTTTTTTCCGTGAATTAGATGCCAAATGTAAAATAAATAAAAACAGGTACATTCAGATGAAGCAAATATAAC
Organism: Spea hammondii; assembly: GCA_029215755.1. Taxonomy (NCBI): domain Eukaryota; kingdom Metazoa; phylum Chordata; class Amphibia; order Anura; family Pelobatidae; genus Spea; species Spea hammondii. The sequence continues at coordinate 118,079,327 of JARDYJ010000002.1, forward strand.
CAGACACTGGACAACCACAAAGTAAGGCTCAGCATGATATTACCATTATGAGATTTACCATATTATTTGTCATTATTACAAAATGGTTTTCCATACTTTGTCACAGAGTTTGCTGAAATTTAGAACATCTTTACTGGATCGGGCAGTTCTTCTAATTTAAAGAAATATTTAAATGCTTTATCTATGCCTTATTCATAATGTTTCATGGATGGATGACCTCGCCCCAGTGACTACAAAATGCTTTTAGATCTACACTAACTTAATACTGCAGACTAGCTTTTCAGTCATCTGTAATCCCTCTTTGGGATTTCATTGATAAATGAAACTATGGTTCTCCCTGGATTGGTTTACATAATATTACAAAACAGTATTTTTATGGTGGACTTCATTTTGCAACCTAAGCATGTTTCTTACATATTAGTAATTTATTGAAAACATTCTCTGATATTTGCCTTTGGTATAAAAGTCAATAGTCAGTTGAAACCATTAACCAATGTACATACCTGGGAATTCTCGGGGTTTGACCATGAGTCTTTGGATTTTTGATATCCTTGTGTGAATGCAGGTAACTCAATTAAGTGTATCTTTAAAAAAAGGCAAGTCCATGAGGGCCGATATTAGAACCCATTGGCAAGTCACCATATAAAATCTTCACGATGGCCTATTACAGGTTTAATATTTAAAGAGACTCATGGTCAACTCTGCAGGTGCAAGTTTGCAGGTATGGCAATGCAACCAAAGGGGAGTTTTAAAAGGAATAAGGGTGTGATTGCCTCCCTCCTCAAGCCTGACCTGGACCAAGGCATAAGATGGTATTTGTATAGCATTTTCTGACAAATACCCCTCATGTTTAAAGCTGTTAGCCCCCTTGAGAAAATCAAAAGCTTGAAAGAGAGGTAAGACGGAAGTGCAGAACCCCTCATTAAAATTGCCAAGGCATCACTATGATTTCCTTTGAGTATTTGTTGTTGAGATTACAACAGAGAAAATACCAGTTAGCGTTACTGCTAAAGTGATGTAGGTTTGGGGAGAGTAATAACAATAAACTATTTTTCATTTGTTGTTCACAGCCTAGTACTCTATGATGTCATATTTGTATTTATATTATTATCTCTGTTCTATTGTGGTAGCTTAGGTAATGGCCCCTATAGGGATTTATTCAGTAATAGAAGAGTTTGTAGGTGAACTGCAATTTTAACCAGATATAGCAAGCAAAGACTTGATGATGGCAATTGTCCCATAGTGACTTTAAAAACCCCTGGTTTCAACTTACTGTCTTCAGATGACTTTCTTTCACTTTTGGTTACAAGCTCACTAGGAGAGGCCATTCCTAATACACAATTAAGTGTTAATACTAGATGTGGAGTTAGTATTGTAGAGATATGAAAAATATGTCTCCATCCTTTGAAGGGGCACTTGGACCAATGGAGTAATTACGTACTAAGTAATTATCTAATCTGTTCATTTGGAAGGTCAGGTCTTTCTTTTCAGCTCTTCTCCCTTTGTCCTCCTCCAAATCCTACTTATCTACCCAGGATTTGTCCCTTCTCAATTTTACTCCCCAAAACATGCCTGCACTGGACATCCGGCATGCTAGGCAAATGCCTGGTGGCCAATAGGCCAGCATACTTACTGATACTGGTGTTCCAGCGACAGATCAGGTCCTGCAGCGCATGTCCTCCAGCTGGATATGCACAGCCACACACTGAGTACAAAAATGTATCGTATGACTGCATGTATCCAGCCGGCAGTCACATATATACCATTTGGCCCCATTTGCTAAGGATGTTTGGTTATCCCCTGGCTGGTACATGTTTTTTTCTTTAACCCACTTTATTTCTTCCAACAGCTTAGTTCCCCCTTCTTGTTCCTACTCTAGTTCCTCCTCTTCATCACTCATCTACATTTTTTTTACAAACATCATCCTTTTGCTCTCACTCTTCTGCAACTTCCCCACCCTTAGTTTCCCTCTTTTTCTTAATTTCTATTAACATTTGCCAGCATTATTTCTTACCCCCATAAATGTATTCTATGATCCTCAAGCATATTGCCCTCTTCCCAGCTTTACCCCCTCTACAGTTCCATCTCCTACCTCTCCTGATTTTCACCTCATGTCGGACCTTCTCGTGCTTTTCCTGCCAGCAACGCCATATTCAACACTCATGTTATTGCCCATAGTCACGTGCTTCATATCCATATTACACAGTTATTTTTCCTATCGACCTCTAACCTTGAGCCCTTTTGTTGGCACAGTCCCTACAGCAGAACTTGTGATTGCATGGCACCTATGCTGACCAGTGTCAGGACTTCCTATACCACAACAACAATGCATTGAAAATGAAGTGGAAATTAGGCCATGTGGACAGATGCCCAAAGCAGCATCAGTCTGGTTAGGACATCTGCTATAATTTGCATCCTGCAAAGCAAGTTAATTCTTTAATAATAAAAAAATAATCCCTGACACATAGAATTCTAATTCTAGTATGAATTGTTACTTAATTCATGTCCTTACTTATCCGAGGGAGATCAGCAGAAGGTCTTGGTTGTGCCAAAATAAGTATATCATGCTAAAAGACTAATAGAAATGAAAAAGGGTAAGAGTCTTTAAACGCTAACATAAGACATTTGAATGTATTATCCTCTAATGTAATTTAATTAGTGTTACAGAGTCTTTGGATGTTCTGCTACATCCAGTAGCAGATAAATGATACAGCACAATCCTGACATTGCCTGTGTCTATTAGCCTTTATTTGTGAACCACAGCAACACAATAGGGATTTCCTGTCAGCGGTTGTAGCTCATGGAAAAAACTTGTCCCATCAGCAGATTAGATACTGTGAATGAATGAAATATTTTAATTCACATCAACACAAATGGGTCCATGCCACTAAAGAAGAACAATGAAGTGTATCTCGAAACACACAAATACTTTCAACTTGTTTATGAAAAGTAGTCACTAAACCTCAAGGATTTAATTTATTGTTAAAACTTTGCTTGCCATATAAATGGTAAAATATATTTTTTATCACTATTTTCCATGATTCGCAACACGCATTCCTGTTTCCTTCTCTCAGTTTCTCCTAATTCCCACCTGGTTTCCTGTTGAGGAAGAGCTTATTTGTGGCATGTTTTAGGGCACTAGTAGTAGTGTAGAATACATAGTTAACACCTTAAGGTCCAAGGTTTTTTGAGTTTTGTAAACTTAAAGATGGAATGACTTTGTTCAACTGCAGTTTCCTTCCTTTACATTAAGTTAACTCGTACAACTTTTATATTTTCTGTTAAAGATATGTTGGGCTTTCTTTTGATATACATCTATATACAGATCATTAAATAACAAAAAACATCTAAAAAATAAATTACACATGGCTATTTCAAATAAAAAAACCCAAAGTGTATTAATTTTTTTTTCTAAATGCTTCATATGCCTAGGTACTTGGTAATTAAAAGGCAAATATTAAAAGATGAGCATCACTGTTTCCAAACTTCATATGCTGAGACTAGAATTTTAACAGTGATCCCAGAATCTAAAACTGCTCAACTATATATATATATATATATATATATATATATATATATATATATATATATATATATATATATATAATGAAAGCATATTTAACTCCAAACAGATATAAATACATACATAGACTTGTGCCAGAAACCTCCTGGTGTTGATGAGGGAGCAGGTTTCAGTCCAAGACAGCCGCAGGTTCAATTATAGCCTGCTGAGGGAATACATTCTTATGGAGACTCACCTCTTCAACTGCTTCATTAACACCACTTTGCCCCAATCCAACACCCTGCACCACTGTCTCAACACAACCCTATGCACCTAGGTCTGTTTGTAACATAACAAACCACATGCCATGAACTGTGTATAGAAATGTACTTGAACTCTAGTATTACTGTATTTCTGAGTTTATTGTAAAAAATTGAGTTTATACTGTATATGAATTGTCCTGTGTTAAGGAATACGTGATAATAAATGTTTTAATTAACCTAACCACTTCTGAATCAACAGATTCCACAATAAAAATGGTATACAATTATTCCATGAGATGGTGCTAGCGCATAGCTCAAATTGCTTTAGATTGTTAAATTTAATATTTTTAGTATGCAATGTATTAATTTTGAAACTGTTTTGTCAGTTTATCAAAAGATAAATTAAAGAAAGGTACATTGCTACCTAGACAAAAAATAAAAAAAATGGTTATTCTAATATTTTTCTTTGTTTTACATACATATATATATATATATATATATGTATATATATATATATATGTATATATATATATATATATACATATATATATATATATATATATATATATATGTGTATATATATATATATATATATATATATATATATATATATATGTATATATATCTCACAAAAGTGAGTACACCCCTCACATTTTTGCAAATATTTTATTATATCTTTTCATGTGACAACACTGAATAAATTAGACTCTGCTACAATGTAACATAGTGAGTGTGCAGCCTGTATAACAGTGTAAATTTGCTGTCCCCTCGAAATAACTCAACACGCAGCCATTAATGTCTAAACCTTGGCAACAAAAGTGAGTGCACCCCTAAGTGGAAATGTCCAAATTGGGCCCAAAGTGTCAATATTTTGTGTGGCCACCATTATTTTCCAGCACTGCCTTAACCCTCTTGGGCATGGAGTTCACCAGAGCCTCACAGGTTGCCACTGGAGTCCTTTTCCACTCCTCCACGACAACATCACGGAGCTGGTGGATGTTGCAGGATGCCCCACAGATACTCAAAAAGGGTTTAGGTCTGGAGACATGCTTGGCCAGTCCATGACCTTTATCCTCAGCTTCTTTAGCAAGGCAGTGGTCGTCTTGGAGGTGTGTTTGGGGTCGTTATCACGTTGGAATACTGCCCTGCGGCCTAGTCTCCGAAGGAAGGGGATCATGCTCTGCTTCAGTATGTCACAGTACATGTTGGCATTCAAGGTTCCCTCAATAAACTGCAGCTCCCCAGTGCTGGCATCACACATGCAGGCCCAGACCATGACATTCCCACCACCATGCTTGACTGTAGGCAAGACACACTTTTTTTTGTACTCTTCATCTGGTTGCCGCCACACACGCTTGACACCATCTGAGCCAAATAGGTTTATCTTAGTCTCGTCAGACCACAGGACATGGTTCCAGTAATCCATGTCCTAAGTCTGCTTGTCTTCAGCAAACTGTGGGCTTTCTTGTGCATCATCTTTAGTAGAGGCTTCCTTCTGGGACGACAGCCATGCAGACCAATTTGATGCAATGTGTGGTGTATGGTCTGAGCACTGACAGGCTGACCCTCCACCTCTTCAATCTCTGCAGCAATGCTGGCAGCATTCATACGTCTATTTCCCAAAGACAACCTCTGGATATGACGCTGCGCATGCACACTCAACTTCTTTGGTCGACCATGGCGAGGCCTGTTCTGAGTGGAACCTGTCCTGTGAAACCGTTGTATGGTCTTGCCAACTGCGGTACAGCTCAGTTTCAGGGTCTTGGCAATCTTCTTATAGCCTAGCCCATCTTTATGTAGAGCAACAATTCTTTTTTTCAGATCCTCAGACAGTTCTTTGGCATGTGGTGCCATGTTCATCTTCAAGTGACCATTATGAGAGAGTGTGAGCGTGATAACACCAAATTTAACACACCTGCTCCCCATTCACACCTGAGACCTTGTAACACTAACAAATCACATGACACCTATCCCTGGATCCCTTGAAAGTAATTGTCCACTGTACAGGAAAGCCTTTAGACAAAACTCAGATAAGAGGTGCTATAGCCAGATCACCCCCCATGGACAGCTTTTTTTTGTATTTAAGTTTATTATACAAAACTGATTATGATAAAACAAACATTTTGTGCCTGTTTTGACAAAGGTATATTGGTACAGATAGTCGATAAGCAGTTCTGCGAAGCAGCGCAGGGCAATATACATTGCAGTACGACTTCAGTTTACGGAAAGCTCAGTAATATGCAGTAGAAGCGGTGAGGTCTCTGAGGCTCCACAGCCCAAATTTCTGCTTTACTTTATTGAGTCTCTCCTCCCAGCTTTTCAGGGCCGCGCCGTCTCTGCCGAACCAGAGCCCGAGGATTTTTACGAAGTCGGTTTTGACGGGAAACAGGATCGGCTCAGAAGTCAGGTCCCACTGCCCGAACAGCATGGTCTCCGACTTCCCGCAGTTGACCTTTGCGCCTGAAGCTCAGCTGAAGTCTTTGCACGTCTGGACAAGCTCCCACAGATCGGCGATCTGTGCAGAAGATGGTCACGATGGTCCATGTAGAGCGAGCACTTTATCTCCTTCTTGTCTCTGCGGGGCGTGGTGATCCCTCTGATCTCTGGATTCCGTCTGATGCACTTGGCGAAGAGCTCTATACAACAGACAAAAAGAAGAGGTGAGAGAGGGCAGCCTTGTCTGACCCCAGAGAGGACCGGGAAGGGGTCAGTCTTCCAGCCGTTCCCCAGCACCGAGCTGAGGATATCAAGGTACATCAGGTTAGCATAAAAACAGAACATCTCCCCCAGCCCAAACCTCCGCAGTACCTGACCCATAAAACCATGAGACAGTCGATCAAATGCCTTCTCTTGGTCTAGGGTGACCAGAGCGGCACGGACTTTGCGGTCCTTGATGTAGTAGATGAGGGCCAGGCTGTCTACGATCCGGCGCCCCGGGATGCCGCAGGTCTGGTCGGGGTGGACAATCTGCCCGATGACTTCAACCTGGTGGCTAGTACCTTGGCGAGGATCTTGTAGTCCACGTTCAGGAGAGAGATGGGATGCCAATTTTTCAGGTCGCATCTCTCCCCCTTCCGCTTGTACAGGATCGTGATCATTCCCTCTCTCAGCGTGGGGGGCATCCTGCCCTCCACCACCATCTCCTCGTACAGGTCGAGGAGGTCCAGGCCGATGAGGTCCCACAGCGTTGTGTACAACTCGGCTGGGAGACCGTCACTGCCCGGTGTCCTGCCCTTCCTGAAGGATTTGGCGGCAGAGCGCAGCTCCTACAGCGTCAAGGGGGCGTCCATGGCTGCACGACCTGCGGGATCAATGGTGTTAGTGTTACCTGACAGGAACCGTTCAGCAGCCTCCGGGTCTGTGTCTTTGGGGGAGTAGAGATCTCGGACAGCTGTTTCATCCTCGATGGGACTCATCAGCATGAGGTTGAGGTACTGGCTTATTAGTTGAGGCTTGGGGTAGCCAAGAAATACCATTACATAAGTTATGGTGGGTAAAGTTGATGGAAAACCCTTCCACTAAAATTAAGGGGGTAGTTGAAGCATTATTAAGCACTCATCTACAGACAACAGACAAGCCAGAAGACTTGTTTTTCCCTCAGAAATCTCATGGTGCTGCCACAACCACAAGGGATCCTGGGTAGGCACATGCAAATAAGGTCAATAATTTTCACCTTTTGCCTCTATATCCACTTTATACATGGATCCCTTGAAAGTAATTGCCCGCTGTACAAGACAGCCTTTAGACAAAACTCGGGTAAGAGGTACAGTAGCCAGATCACCACTCATGGACAGCTGTTTCGTCCTTATTGGGACTCATCAGCATGATGTTGTGATACTGGCTTAATACTTTAGGCTTGGGATTCATAAGCTTTTCTATTTTTACTAAAGTGATTGCACTGCTTATTGACTCTTTAAAAGACTTACTCAAATTAGAAGGATTTCTGCTCTGCGTATGTGTGTGTGTGTATAAGCAGTGCATGCCAATTTGCTACAACCACAAATAGGTTGGCTACAAAACAACCAAGGTTTAAGAAGTGGTTAACCTGCTTTTTGAGATTTCTTTTGCCATTGGTGGCACCTTACAATGCTTTTTTCATGCAAACATAAACTTACCCTGCTAACTAAATACTTTATGTTATTAAGTATTGATTAAGGTATGTATGTGTAAGAAATGCTCAGTGTAAATACATTTTAGGAGATTATCTCGTGGAGCAGTAACCACATTTCGTGCTTTAGCATATGAGACTGGTCTCCCACCATGTACAATATGGATTTAGGCAAATCGCCATATGCAAAACAGTATTAACCATGCCCTACTTGCAGGCACTACCAATAGGCAAGGTACAGATCTATGTGGGGGCGCCATGGCTGCAGAGGAGGTGCTCCTATATAGATCAGCTGGAGAAGCAGGGCCTTTTGGGGAGAGCAGTGTATTTTCAGGTGTTGCTGACGACTGATGCGGATCTCTGGCATATGACATCATATCAAACAGAAGGGGAGTTAAAGTGAGAAAGGGGGATAATGTGAAAGACGAGTGATGGGAAGAAAGGAGATAAATAATGATAAAGATGAGAGATGGGGAACAGTCGCAGAGATAAAAGGAGAAACAAGGAGAAAGAGGAAAGATGAGATAAAGAGAAAGGGTAGGGGTAGAGAGGGAAAAGGGAGAGATAAAGAAGCATGGGATAAAGAAAAAGAAGGATAAAAAAAGGGGGAAGGATAAAAAAAGGTGTGTAATATGGAGGCTGTGCATTTCTGTGGATGCAATATGGGTGCTGGTGCAAGTCATATATGTGCAATCTGCAGGGCAAATCCTGTGTGCGTGCGCAATATGGATGCTGAGTAAATCGTATGCACGCAAAATGGGTGCCAGGGCAGGCCTTTGGTGTGTGACCTGTGATCTGTGTCTATCCATTATTTAATTGTAATTTGATTTAGATGTACAGTGTCCTTCACTAATATTGGCACCCTATGAACAAAAAATGCTATGAAAAATTATCTTTTTGTTTAACCCTTTAAAATTTTCTTCAAATACACAAAGTACTCTGCTCTCATGAATTTCAAACAATCACAAACACAAGTTTATCCAAAAAAAATGTTAAATATATGTGTGGAATAACTATTGGTATCCTTTTAGTCAATACTTTGTGCTACCTCTCTTTGCCAAGATAACCCCTCTGAGTCTTCTCCTATGATGCCTGATGAGGTTAGAGAATACATGGCAAGGGATCTGAGACCATTCCTCCACCCAGAATCTCTCCAGATCCTTAATATTTGGAGGGGAACATTGGCAGACTCTCCTCAGTTCCTCATCCAGGCTTTCTATGGTGTTAAAGTCAATGGAATGGGATGGCCATGGTACAACCTTGATTTTGTGGTCAGTAAACCATTTTGTGTTGCGTTTGATGTATGTTTTGGATCATCGTCCTGCTGGAAGATCCACCACGGACGATTTTAAGCTTTCTAGCAGAGTTAGTCAGGTGTTCGTTTACTATCCTAATGAAATGCACACGTCCTCCAGGCTCCAGCTCCTCTGTTTTGTGACGGAGGAAGACTTAGGGGCAGTCAATGCAGGGGGATGGGTCATGTGTGTAGAGCCAAGGGGGTGGCAAAATAAGGTTTTGCCTACGGTGGCAAAAATTCTTGAACCAGCCCTGCCTAATTGAGAATCAAGTTCAAACTGTTATGTTTTTCCTTTAAGTATCCTCTCAATGTTCAATTTCATTCAACGCTTTAGCAGGCCAAAAGCTGAAAGAGGAAAGGGTGATGAAATATTTCCTTGTCTTCAGAAAATAAACAATTTGAGCATTGGTGAACCCCTGGACCTGCTGCCCTAGACCTAGTATGTCACCGATTATGCTAAAGTATGCAGATTAATAATCTCGATTGGATTCTAATTTGGCTTTAAATTTATCTGTAGAGGAAGCCAAATAATGAAAATTTGTAGATTGAAATTACTTCATCTATATGTTAACCATATATATCTGCGTGTATATATATATATATATATATATATATATTTACAGTAAAGATGGGATTCTGTAAAGCAGAGTATATGTTTTATATGGAGAAGAGAATACCACAACCACCTACCACTAATGTAAAGGTTTGACTAAATGAAACTATAGGAAAAGCAAACAGCATGGGATCTGATTACATGTCTGGAAAACTGAATATATACAGAATTGTTTTCTATTTGTACTGCCACTAGCTGCTCTATTGCAAGCTAACATTGCTCTGCTTCTCTAGTTTACTGGATGGAATATACAGGATATCTTTTAACAACTGCAAGATTGCCACAAGAGGTCCATTTGATAACTATAGCTGGGTGAAACCACCAGTTTCCATGCCCCTGAAGCAGCATTTCGAGTGTTTCAAGAGTTTCCCTGGGGTGGAAATTGCTTTAAATCCATAATTGTTTGTTACTGTTTCTTACCTGGGAACGTCATGTGTTTGCATCCCTCAAAAGCATGGCTGGCCATCCAAGCTTTAGGATCAAATCAAGAGGGTTTATATCTACTGGGCAGAATCTAGAACGAGAAGGTAGCTGTCTGTGTTTTCCATAATTCAATTCTTTAGAGGATTATCCAGTTGGCATTCAGTGAATGCTGGGCTCCAGGAAAAGCTGGGCTGGCTTTATGGGCCCCTGGCAGAAAGTTAGGTGATTTTTGGAGAGTTGAAAAAAAAAAGAAAGACATTTTGAACATTGGGTGACAGATGTGTCTTTCAATAATTGTATATATGTTTGTTAGCAGTGAATAGGCCAGGGTTTCAACCTCATTAGTTCATCCACCATTTTTAAAATGTCTCACAAACGCAGAAAACCAATGGCAGGAAAATTCTCCTGCTTGTTACTAGTAGCTTGCCTAGGATACGCATAGCGACAGCTTCAATATTCAGCTTACCGCAAGTTCTAAAGAGAGAAACATAAGATAGGCAAGAGTTAGAAGCCAAGAGTGAGAGAGAAAAAAAAATAATAATTTGGGACGGAGGGTAAAGCCGTTAAGGGAGAGGGATGAGAAAAAGTTAAAGCACAATATACGATAGAATGCAAGAGATAAGCACAGTAAGGGGGAATCATTAAGACAGGATAAGAGGTAAAACGGGAGTGTGACAGACAAGGGTGCAAAGACTAATAAGTACACCCCACTTTTTCATGTGGTACAGGATAATGGATTTTTATTTTTCTACCTAGATATAATTCATAAGTTTCTTTTCGACACTAGTCCTGACAAATTTATCACCATATATTTTTAACATCAAATTCAACGCTCGCTGGGAATTTTAACAGGAAACTGCTCAGAGATGTGATTGCCAGAGAATCAGAGAAAGGGGAAATGTACAGCTAGAAACTTGCGTTGGCAAGTCACTATGGACAGTAGTGAACTAACCATGTAAGGAGGCAGTACAAACATAAATAGAGCAATTAAAATACAGCCCATCATTACTGAGCTGAAAAATGCCCACATTATGGACTTGCTTGTCTTGAATAAAGAAGTTTAAGCCAAATGTTACTTTTTATGTCCCCTTAAAATTCAAAGTATTTAAAAGACTCCGAATCCGTTAGTACTGAGGTGGCAGCATACAGATCCAGCAAAAAACAATGACTGCCACCTTTATAGGTGTCAAAAGAATTGAATGTAGCCAAGTCAACAAGGTGAATCAAAATCTGCTTGGCACAATACGATGCTATACAATAAACATAGGATAGTAGTCAGCAATTAATAGGACATGTAAAATAAATATAATACAATGTTTCATTTTATTAATTTTTTAATGTATGACCAGGAAGATCTCGCTCCCTCTGATTGCTGTCACTTGGGGGAGAAGTCATCCAGGGCTGTAATGTAATAAAGATCAGATCATTTTCATCATAATGAATCTGATTATATCCAACCTACAGCACTGCACCGGGCTTCCTGGTCAGTGTCATTGAAGATTTTAGATTTTTTTCCATTTATTTATTATTTACAATTTTAGTGCTGGCTCTTCATAGGAGCTCAGCATTGATTAATATGTCTTTCCTACAAGCCTATCGGGACCAAAGACAGCTGTGATTGGACCACTAAAGCCACAGATCCTGCAAATGTAGCATTAGATACATTGTTCTTAATGTTATTAAATACCCAAGCATTTCACAAAATATTTTTTTTACAATATTGCCTCATTCATATTTTTAAGGAAGTGATGCAGTGATCGTTGTTACCATAGAAACTGAAAATATTTCTTGAAAGTTTGTTTTCTTCATGCGATCAAATGTTTACAGGAAATTACAAAGATTTGCTTAGCACATTTAATGTCTTGTGTAAATGAAAGCGCTCTTTTAAAATGGATATATAACTTTTCTCAAATGCTACATTTTACATCCTTGTAAACTCAGGGGTGTATTAGCAATGGGAACTTACCCCAGGTGCCTCAGGTGTAAAGGGCCCCAATTTGCTGCTAATTTGCTACAGTATAATTTATGTATTTTTGTGCATTGCACAGTGTGAATATAGTGCTTGCTGTGCTAGGTGATATGGAAGCCCTGACGGTTTCTTCTTGGTGCACAGTGCCCCTCTCCTGAAGCAGGAGTATTTACAGAGATACAGATACACTAGATTACTTGAGTATGATCAGTGATGTCAGATTGAGCTTCTAATGCCTGTCATGTGACCAGAGTGTTTTGCCATCACACACAGACAGTAAGAGTGGAAGCTGCATCTCTCTGTGTATATGTATGTATGAATGTATTCCCATTATGTGTCCGTTATATATATCAGTGGTAGAGGCCTACCATGTCAATGTTTGACTCAGTATATATTGATAGGGGTTATGCTCCACTACAGTCAATGTCTGGCTCAGTATATAGTGATGAGGGTTCTGCTTCACTACAGTCCATGTCTGGCTCAGTATATACTGATGAGGGTTATGCTTCACTACAGACAATGTCTGGCTCAGTATATAATGATAGGAGTTTTGCTTTACCATATATGTTCACTAAATGCTATTTACTTAAACTTTATAAATTAATTAAAAAAAAAATCCGATTTCAGGTTTTTTATTTCAGTTGACATCCGTTTTTTTTACATTTGTTTAATAAATATTCTTTACATTTTAAAGTCGAGAAGGGGGGTTCCACGTACACGATTTGTCCCAGGTGCCAAATAGTTTAGGTACGCACCTGCACATCTTTGCCTTTTTTCCCTCTCATGTTTCACTTTATATGGTGCCTTCAATATAATGTTATATATACAGTATATAAACTGAAATGTTATTGTTTCCTCTTATAAATATTCATGAAAAACAATATTGCAAAAAGGAAATAGAGTCCGCAGATAAAGTGATGACATAGTATATCATTTTATCTTTCCAAAATTTCTCTTTGCAGTTATGAAAAATGCATATTGTAAGGCCACAAATTAAATCAGTTTGCTGCTGTGATTTCCGTAAGGAAGCTATTTTAAAGCCAGATAAACCTAAAGACGTTGCATTAAATAGAAAGGAAACCCTGAATACATTATGTTCTAGGTGTCATACAAATTGCATTCTCTCAATTTCAAGTGATATTGTCTTACTGTAACTCTGTTACAAACTCCTATTGTAGTCCCTTATAAATCCTTATGAATTGTCGATGAATAGCAATCCTTCACACAAAAAAACCCCAAAATCTTCCAGCTTCCTCAAGCTATACCACCAAGGAGTTATGGAACAGCAAAAGAAAAATATAAATCATAAAAATATGACATATGTGATCATTTAGTTCATTGGCACAGTTAAATTTGTTTTTACATAATTGTTCCATTACACAAAATATTATAACCCCCCCCCAATCTCTCCATTTCTGTGTAGAATTAGTTGGCCCATCTCATTCAATTGATGGCTCATTAGCCTGTAGAATACAAGTGGCACAGAAGAGTTATACAAAGGTTTAATCCTGCACTTTGTCGCTAAGGGAGAATACATTATGCCCTGTGCATGTCTGTGCAGCATCAAACATACATGTACAGTGCATTTGCATGGAGGCAGGCAACAGTTAGGCATCTAGGTTGTTCCAAACATCTTGGAGAACTAACCACATTTCTTCTGTGGGTTTACAACCTTAGTTGCTTATCTCTATTCATGTAACCCAGATCCTGATCCTGGGATCATGGCTCTGTGGGGCCCACACCATCACTTCCAGGACTCCTTGTTCTTCTTTATGCTGAAGATAGTTCTTAATGACTTTGGCTGTATGTTTAGGGTCATTGTCATAGTGCAGAATAAATTTGGGCCCAAACAGATGCCTCCTTGATGGTATTACATGATGGATAAGTATCTGCCTGTACTTCTCAGCATTGAGGAGACCATTACTTCTGACCAAATTTCCAATTTGATTTGCAAACATGCAGCCCTAAACTTGCACGGAACCTTCACCATGCTTCACTGTTGCCTGCACTCATTCTTGTATCATTCTCCAGGCCTTTTGGTGAACAAACTGCCTCTGCTACATCCATCAATCAACAGCACCTGCTGCCATTTTTCTCCATCCATGTTCCTGTGTTTTTGTGAATGTTTGAGTTGCTTTGCCTTGTTTCCACATGAGAAGTATGGCTTTTTGGCCACAAGTCTTCCATGATGGGTGTTGCAGGATCTGTTTTCTAGCAATACTGAGCTGATGGCACTGCTAGGCATCTTCTGTTTGCTAAGGGAAGTAAGCATGATGTGTCTTTTATCTGCTGCACCAAGTTTCCTTGGCTGACCGCTGCATCTACGGTCCTCAACAATGCCGGTTTATTTTTTCTTTTTCAAAAGAGCTTGGACAGAACAAATGGAAGCCTCTGCCTGCCTTGAAATTCCTGCTTGGGAGAGACCTTGATGATGCAGTATTACTACCTTGTGTATTGTTGCTGTGCTCAGTCTTGCCATAATGTATGACTTTTCACATTAAGCTGTCTTTAGCAACCTCAGCTTGTTAGTGAGTTTGGTTGATCCTTGTCCAGTTTTATTCCTCCTACACAGCTGTTTGTTATGTTTTGCTTTGTATAAATTGTTTAACCCATTCGTGACAAAGGCTGATTTTACTTTTTGTACCCTTCGTGACAATGGCCGTTTTAACATTTCTGCGCTGCTCGTGTTTAGCTGTAATTTTCTTCTTTCCCGTTTACTGAACGCACACACATTAGATATTGTTTTTTTCAGGACAAGAAGGGCTTTCTTTAGATGACATTGTTTTGATTGTATCATATTATTTACTATTAAAAAAAGTATAAAATATAGTGAAAAATTTAGAAAAAAATGACTGTTTCTAACTTTTAGTTGAAAAATCTTTTACTCATCTATAAAAGGTAATAAAAAAACCTGCTAAATAGATTCTACTATTTGTCCTGAGTTTAGAAATACCCAATGTTTTTATGTTTTTTTGCTTTTTTCTGCACGTTATGGAGCAATAAGTACAGGTACCGTTTTGCTATTTCAAAGCCATTTTTTCCAAATCTGGTAATTCTTCCCCCCATGTGCCATTTCGGGTATCTTTGAAGCCGGCCAATGCAATTTACCCCATCAAGTCATATATTTTTGAAAACTAGACAGCCCAGGGTATTCCAAATGCTGGTATTTTAACCCTTTCCAAGCACTTATTCTACCATCAGCCTTTGTCAAACTTTATGGTAGTAATTTTTTTGCATTTGTTTTTACACACACATTTTACTTTAGGTATAAATAAACAGGTTCTGGTATATGTCACTATCAAAAAACACCCCAATATGTGTTTAGCAACATCTCCTGAGTACAGCGATACCTCACATGAATGATTTTGCCTGGCTGTTTGGGGGCAAAAGGGCCACATTTGGGGCATGCACATTTTTCAATGTTGCACTTTGGTGTATTGGGGGATCCACTGCCCATGCCCTATTTGGTACATCTTTGAGCCGGGCCATTTCAGTGTGCCCAATAAAGCTATATATTTTTGAAAACTAGACACCCCAGGGTATTTCAAATGCTAGTATTTTAACTCTTTCCATGCACCATATCTACCACCAGTCTTTGTCAAACTTTGTGATAGTCATTTTTTTCCATTTGTTTTGTCACACACATTTTACTTCAGGTATGAATTAAAAAGTTCTCGTATATGTCACTATCACAAAACACCCCAATATGTGTTCAGCAACATCTCCTGAGCGCAGTGATACCCCACATGAATGATTTTGCCTGGCTGTTCGGGGGCAAAAGAGCCACATTTGGGGCATGCACATTTTTCAATGTTGAACTTTGGCATTTGGGGATCCACTGCCCATGCCCTATTTGGTACATCTTTGAGCCGGGCCATTTCAGTATGCCCAACAAAACCATATATTTTTGAAAACTAGACACCCCAGGGTATTTTAAATGCTGGTATTTTAACTCTTTGCATGCACACATTTTACCACCAGCATTTTTTCAAAGTTTGCAGTAGTATTTTTGTGTGTGTATTTTTCCCACACACACCTACTTTATGTATGAATTTACAGCTCCTGGTATATGCCGCTGTCACACGACACCCCAATATGTGTTCAGCAACATCTCCTGAGTACAGTGATACCCCACATGCATGGGTTTGTCATTTTTGGGGGGAACTAAAAGGCCACATTTGGTACGTGTGCATTTTTCTAATTGGAAATTAGATGTGTGGCCATCCTTCCCCCCGTGTTAATTGGGACCTTGTTGAACCCGGCCAATTCAATTTACCCCATCAAATCATACATTTTTTAAAAGTAGACACCCCATGGGCATTTAATATGCCAGTATTTTAACTCTTTCCATGCGAGAATTGTTTTAAGCTAATATGCTAATTTTAGGACTTGCTCACAAAAATATATTTTTTATATATATATATATTTATTTTTTTGCCTTTTTTTAAATTTTTTTAACATTTTTTTTCAACTTGAAGGTTCCCCTGATAGGGAAATCAGTGGGAAATTATTTTTACATTTTACTGTTTTTTTTCTAATTATTATTAATTTTATTTTATATTTATTTTTTCTAATCACACTGTGATTAGAAAGCTGAGCTCCATTGACTTGCATGGTTGAATGCAGTACCTATATTCAACCTGCAAGTGGAGCCAGAGTTCTCTAGAGGGTCTGGAGACCGTCTAGCGAACTTTTTAGACTTTATTGTTTCTTTATTGAATTTTCCCGGACCGCCGCCATCTTGCAGATGGCGAAGATCACCAGCAGCTGCGGCTGTGACCGCTCTCCGGAGCGGTCACAGCCCATCCAAAGGTAAGTGTTTGGTGTCGCTGGATGCCTCCTGATCGAGGCATTCCAGCGACACCATTTAAGTTTAGGAGGCGATCGTTGATCGCCTCCTAAACGCTTTTAAAACGGGCGTCCGCCGCCATACAAAGTATGGCGGATGTTGACGCCCCGGGGAGGGGCCAGAGATGGCCCCTTTGTGCCGATAATGGCGTTGCTGAATGCCTCGAGGTCGAGGCATTACAGCAACGCCGTTTCGGTGCAGAAAGCGAAAATAGATCGCTTTCTGCACCCGTTTAATGACGTGCCGGTCCTGGCACGTCATTTGTCGTTATCGACATGAATTTCCGTGACGTGCCCGGACCGGCAATTGTCATCAAGGGGTTAATCATACACCTAACTACATGCCTACAAAATCCCTGACTTTTTGCAAGTGTATCCAGAAAAGTTTATGCTGTTTTGAAGGAAAAGGGTGGTCACGCTAAATATTAATTTGATTTTTCTTCTGTTCACTTCCTTTGCATTTTGTTACATGATAAAATAAACTATTGAAATGTCTATTTTTGAAAGCACTCTTACCTTACAACCTTTTTTTCACACCTACCTAAACCTTTTGCACAGTACTGTATATACAGTATATATAAATGTGTGTTTTACTGTATGGCATTAGCATGAATCTATATATCCACATGCAGCATTAGAGTGTGTTTTGGTGTATGGGGTTATCATGGCTGTGCATGAGTGTACAATGTTAGCGTGTGTGTTACTGTAAGGTGCTAACGTTTAGGAGCATGTTTGTGTTTGTTACGGTATGGTGTTAGCATAAGTGTATTAGTTTTTGATGCTAGCATGTGTGTCAGCCGTATGATGTATCGTGAGTTTGGGTGTCAGCGTATGGTATTGGAGTGTCTGGGTGAGCATAGAATAAGTGGTGCCTGGGAGGGGGAGAAGAGAAGAAGAAAGTGTGTGTATGTAAATGTACAGTGGTACAGTATATATATGCATGGTTGTTTTAGAGGGGCCTTGAAGAAATACTGCACCCTAGCAAGATTAACCTGAGGCTTTCCTTATTCTCATAAAGTGTGCTTAAGAGGGAGTGATGGGTAGCATAGTGTGATAGACATGGGACGGGGTGATGGGAGGGGCATGGAGTCCCAGACGCTTAGCATGTACTGATGTAATTCAACAATAATTGTATCACTGTATGATATTACAAAAGCAGTAAATAACCTAATTTGAAAGATATGATATTCCCATGCACACATTTTGTTACATGGACCAGCAATTCTATTAACAGATCAGAGAGGAGCTAACTCAGCTAATTAGGGGTTATTAAAAGCAGGGGGCTGAGCTATCCACTAGATGGAGGTAGTGTAGGATACAGAAGAAATATATCATAGGTGTGTGATGAATAACAAATATATTACTAACAATGGCTTCTTTTTTTGTCAACCGTATAATTTGTTTTTCTGTTTCCCTTCCTTCAAGCCATGACGAATCAAGTGACTTGGGGTGTCATACATGTCCATGACACTGAAAGGATAAACAAATACTTTCCACCTATAGGGAAAGCTTCAAGAAAAAGAAAGCATCAATAATGTCAGGATAGAGAAACTTTCC
This sequence comes from Spea hammondii, assembly GCA_029215755.1. Classification (NCBI taxonomy): domain Eukaryota; kingdom Metazoa; phylum Chordata; class Amphibia; order Anura; family Pelobatidae; genus Spea; species Spea hammondii. Next base: position 118,097,907 of record JARDYJ010000002.1, read on the forward strand.
CGTCCTTGATATTATGCATCCAAATAATTATTCATGTGTGTTTATTGTTTAGTCATTTATACGTATAGTCCACATTTTTCCAATAGGTAAACATTTTTTTTAATTATTTTTTATCAGGGGCATTATTGCTGTACACTTTTTTTGTCGCGTGGTATTTTCGTAGTTTCAGCACAGCCAATCCCTGTATCCTTCACTGTTGATGTATTTCTACTGAAACCTGCAGCATGCTGTCTAAACACAACAACATAATGACACCAGAGGATGCAGGAGTGTGGTGTTCAGTGAATGTTAGAGAAGCAGGGGAGGAGTTTTGCAGTGAGAAGGGGGGAAGGACAGAGTGAGATATTGAGGTAGAAGAGGGAGGGAGACTCTTCGTTGTATGGAATACTAATCAACCTAGTTCTCAGTCTGCAGCAGCCTAGCTGCAGACATACACACACACTATAGTCTTACATACACAATATATAGACGGTTCCTCTAAATACACAATCACTAAACTGCTGCCTGCCACATAAACACCATTCACACAAGCTGTATTCTTATTTATGTTCTATGCTCTGTCTAACAAGTAGCAGTATTTCGATTATTTGGCTACACATGTGAAGTGTAATACAATTTGACCTTCTAATCTTTCTTGGACCTCCACGTTTAATCTCTCACTTCATTTTTTTGGGTCACCTTTTGTCCATTCTTGACTGATGGCTTTTGTTGGAAAGAACTCCAAGATATTACTTCATTCAGCTTCCGCTACTTCTGATTTTTCTTTTTCCTTCAAGTTTGTATGCACCCTGCGCCTGCTGGTAGCCTGAATAAAAGGAAGCAGGAATCAATGTTACTCTCATGGCTGGATTATTAGCATCATTAAGTTTCCTTCTCACAGTCCCTTTCATTGCTCTTGTTGAAGCTTTGATCTCCTGTGCTGGAGCTTCAGATGGACGCGTGCAGAGCAGATTTTGAATTTGTCGGCAGACGGGCTGTCATTTTCTTTGCCTTTTCCTTGTCACAGGCATAAGCACCATTTCTTCACCTCCGTCAACTTGGCATGAAGCAATGCAGATGATCTACAGGTTATAGTTGGTATTTTTTTCTTAGGATACTTGCATTCTGGAGCTAAAGACCATCCGTTAACAATCACATTAATTACCAACTAATCTTTTCCATCTGAACCCTTGGGTGACATGCAGTCCTTCATATCTCCGGTGACCAAGGCTATCCTTGTAGCTTTGTTCATTTTTGCTATTCTGTTGATTCTCTATGTGATCTTGTGGTATATTTGCCGAGATGTGGATTGTGACCATGGCATTTGATTTAGGATATTGACTAATGGTTTAGGAAATGGAATTTGCTACAAAAGGAACATATTCACAAAAAACAAAAACTCACCATTAGTCACTACCTTCCATTGAAAAGCCAGGAATGAAATTGACCTTCAAAACTCAGGGTGACCAGGTGACCTGGTAAGTCCTCCTTTCCTATTCTGTATCAGAAAGAAAAGCTTAAAGTGCACAGTGAGGGAGGTGTATATGAAACATCTGGAGATTAAATTAAACAGGAAAAGATATAACGTAAATGTAAAGTGATAACTGTAGTGTTATTGTTATCCCAAGAAACTCCCAAACTTTAATTTCTTTACCAAGGATATATATTACTAAACAGAAAGCAGTTTAAGGCTTTTTCTTTTTTTTTTTAGGCTTATTTCTTAGAAATTGTTTTCAATATAAATTCAGCAGTTTACTGTAAAAGATGGGAGAATCAATCCCCAAAAAAATGAATCATTTGTTCGCGTATGGAGAAGGTTAAAGGTCATTAATAGCGGCACTCTTATCATTACTCATCTCTTTTAGTGATTTATGGTCTTCTACATCTGATTAAGTATTTCATTGTAGAAATATAAATTCCTGCAGCAGGAATGCGAAATAGCATCTAATAATTTAAAGAAGAGCATTAGAGCGAGAACATTTTTTCCCCCAATTTTTTTTACAAATTCAATGTTAATCCAAAAACCCTTAAGTAGAGGATGATATTTAACCGATGCATTCTGCAACTCAAATTGCATAGTTCAAACACTATTTTGTGCTTTTTCACTGGCCTTTTCAACATGTCACAGCCGATGTACACAACAACAATGCACCATTTCTGACCCAACAATGCATTATAGGGTCACAAGTGACGCATTATGGGCATGTGCAACATAAGTACTACAATTTTATATCTACGGTAAAGGTACAGAAATTGAACCAAAATACTTTACAATTTTTTTTTTAAAAAGTATTAAAACAAAATACTAATTTCTTAAGAGCGCACCCATATAATTTTTGGATATATGTTATACTATGCAACAGAATTCTAATTTATAGTTGCTCTGATGTTTTGATCAGGGGACCAAACGACTGTTAACATTTACATTATTACTGCAAATTTGATTTAAACAAGAAAATGCACATGGTATTCATAATTTGTCTAGGAGTGAGGAAGGGACAGGAGAAGGTTCTGCAGACTACATTGATATGCATGGTATTATAGCTGTGCTCTCAAACTGATGATGAAGAGAAACCCTTGGGGGGGGCTGGAGAGTAATTGAAAAGGCAAATAGTTTATCAACACGGTTTCAAACGCACAGAAATTGTGTGAAAACTTGAACATTGGAAACATATATCTTTAAAGAATAGTAAGTATTAAAGACTGATTTATGTAAACATCACACCTTTTAATGTCTTATGTTTGTGATCCCGCATCCTATATGTTGCCATTATTATATTTTAAAAAGATGCAGTCTGGGTGCATTTTTTTTATCCTTAATGCCTTTTACTTTTATGATGGCCAGATATTCCGAAACACCATGAAGATCTTGACGAGGTTCTCGAAAGTGTAATAGCAGAAAGTATCCGACAAAAAGTGAAAGGGAGGACGGAGTGTCGCTTCTGGCCCTTAGGAGAAACTCTTCTTTTAAAATGTAATATTAAAAAATCCAGGCATTTGACCACAAAATTCATCACACAATCCAAAACTGCAGACTAGTATTTCAGTTACATATAATTATTATTATTTTGTCAACTCCCACGTTAATATGGTTTTACTTTACTCTTTTATATGTTATACTTTTAAACATTTTTTAAAAGTTACCTCCTAACGTTTTTAGAGTCCACCTAAAGTTTTTGTGACGCGTACCCAAAGTACCATACATTTGTTGCAACAGGCACTGCGTTAGGCTTTGTAAACACACAGTAAAATATAACAAGATTTCTGCATTTCCCTAGGTTCTTCAAGACAATTTCTTAGAGCCTTTGATCATCTGAGAGGTCTATATAATTTAAGTGACAAGGTTGAAATCCTAGATTTCATGCATTTTATGGTCAGAATAATTTTTGCTTTGTCCATACACAGCAACCCATTTTTATTTTTATGGTAAAAATTCAACACAAAAATATTTAAAGTATTCTGCTAACATTTTATTACCGTAGCAACCAATTGAGCATTGTTGCTGATGGAGCATTCCATTGGTGATAACACCACTTTAAAAAATTTGCACGAGAATAACGTTTTGTGTATAACTAAATTCCATTCTGTGAATATTAAACTATGCATTAAATGTATGTAAAGACAATTTCCTGGAAATTAGTGTAGGCTAAATCTGTACCCAAAAATAAACAAGCAAAGTAGACGGGTTGTCCTGAATTAGCATATGACATAATATCTTGGTGTCCTCGGTCATTAGACTGGAGCTCCTTCAGAGGTACTAATATCTTCTGCTTGAACAGATATATTTTACTGGGTTTACTGGTAAGGAAAAATGTATGGGTAAAGTGCATATACATTAAATTAGTTCACAAAATACCTTTAAAGAGATTGGGTTTAGGAAGAACAAGAACCATCAGGCTGTGGTATGTCTTGGTTACACAGGAGGGTAGAGGCGTGAGTTTGAGGGTGACATTACATAAAAATCCAAACTTATGCATTAGCAGTTCCTGAAAGCTAATAGTGGTGACATTAAAGCATTCCACCTCAAGTAGTATTAAACTTTGTTTTCTTTTGTCAAAACCATTAAGGAGACCTTACTTAAAAGTATGTGTTTCCTTAATAGTTTAGAAGAAGCCCTTAACTTACTGCTTGTTATGCGGGGCCCTGCATCCATTGCGCAGACCTTCCCCGGCTGTCAGAGTTCCCCGCACCGGTGCAGGGAATTCTCTCTGACAGTCGGAGGGTGTATGCGCGATGGACGCAGACAACCCCTGCTGCTAACTGCACCTCCTTCTGGATGCAGAGGAAGTTGCCTACGCGAATCGCGTAGACATCTACATGCTGCCCGGACAACACACCGGGAGTCAGAAGCATTGGTATGTTTTTTGGGGGGTGTTAAATGGGGGGCATAAAGCATTTCTGTATCCTCTAGAAATGCCTTTTAACCCTCTATACGCCACTCTGCCTCCTGAAATGCCTTATACCTCCCTATATGCCACTCTGCCCCATAATATGCCTTCTAACCCCCTAAATGCCAGAGTGGCATATAGGGGTATAAGGCATTTCTGGAGGCAGAGTGGCGTATAGGGGGTTAAAAGGCATTTCTAGAGGCACAGTGGCATTTAGAGGGTTAAAAGGCATATCATGGGGTACAGTGGCATATAGGGGGTATAATGCATTTATGGGGCAGAGTGGCAAGCCTGGGGGCAGATGTGCATAATTGGGGGGGTAGGTTGGAAAAAAAAGGAAATAAAAACAAAATATTTTTCTCAATCATAGCTTTTATTAAAAAAAATAGTTTACATAGTTTACATGAATTAACATTTACTGGTAAAACTTTTTTCTTATAGGGTTGTCTTATATTCAGGCTTTTTCTTTTTTTCCTAAATTAATATTCAGATTTTGGGGGGTCGTCTTTTATAATCAGGGTCGTCTTATAATCGAGCAAATACGGTAAGAGCAAGGGCGGGAAAGTGGAGTAATTAAGCAATTAACACTGAAAATGACATAATTCAACCAACGTGCTGTGTCGGCGTGCACACCAACCCGCAAAGTCGCGAGCGTGCAGCAACGGCGGGCACGGTAGGCTAATGCTGACTTGCACGTGCTGTTCTCCAATTAGTACAGGATAAACTGTGTCCAAAAAGAATGCTGGCTTCTCCATGTTTTAGTAAGAAGCCAAGTGCACTTTTTGGGCACAGCAGTCTCCTGCATTGTAAGCCTGGTTTGTGTAGTGAATGCCAGGGATAAGATGGCAGGTGGAAGTCAACATTGGCAGGCAAGTTAAGACCTTTTTGATGCTCAACTTATTATTCTACAAACTTTACTTATAACATACTTAAAGTTTTAGTTAATAAAAATGAGTTAAATTAAATTTTAAAGTTAGAAAAGGAATAATATCTCATGATGATCTTGCCGTGCAAGACTCCAAAAGAGAGCAGAGCAGCTCAAGGGCCATTATAATTATGGAGAAAACCAATGGAAGTTGTACAAGTGGGTAATACAGTAAGAGAACCACAAAAATAAGACGATTAGTTTGGAAGAGTGACAAATATTACACAATATCCAAAGGGTACTGTAAAAAAGAAAGATGTAGAAGAAGAAAATAGGGACACTACAGTTGAGGTGTAAATGGTAAAAGTTATACAATAACTATGGCAACCAATGGAATGCTGATTACGGTTACCATTTAGCAGTAGAATTCATGTTTTTTCGAAAATAAAATAGATGAAAAAAGGAGCAGACTACATGGTTCTTATCTGCCTTCAAATCCTATGGTTGTTTGCATTACAAACATAACAACAAAGAAAGACAGAATACTTTATGATTAGAGGGGTCGGCACTGCAATCGGGATTTAAACGCCAATCATTTTACTTATGGGACACAGGAGAGAAAGGTATTTTACTCTTGATATTAGTATTAAATTCCTTATTTAAATGGCTACTTTTTTCTTCTGCTATCACTGGCTTTCTTTCACAACGGCACGATTTTCTTGGGTGTTGGCAAGTAACACATGTATCCCAACATAATTTGTTATCCTTTGAACAGAGATAGAATAAATGTTACTAATGTATTTTTCTGCCGAACAAAAAAGGCTGATTACATGACCATGCTCAATATTACATGAAATACAGAGACCTGTTACAAGGTATTAGGGAATGAAAGATTCACAGATTTATACAACAATACCCCTTCTGCCTCAGAAATTCACTTATTATGTATATATACTATAGACGCTGTATTATTGATTAATACCACTGTACACAATCAATTATGAAGTCAGGCGATCACTTACCATAACATGTAATATATACCATATACAATGTGTTTAATTTTACATTTATCTCTATATGCTGCCAAAGCATTTTTTTGGCAAGTATAATTTTATGTATGGTCAATTTTATGTATATTCTTATTTCCATATTATTAATTAAAAAAAACTGTATTTATCACATGATTTATCCATGACAATAGAAACTGTTCCAACTATTGTGTAATAATTACTTTGAACCATAATAACGTTGCACTCCTTTAGTTAATAGTGTTTTTAATGTTAAATCTTTTTTCCCAGTAAAGACCATGTTGAATGACACGAATTAGTCTATACTTTCCAAAAGTAGCTTTCATGTACTCATCCACAAAAATCATGTGGAACTATTCACAGGCTTGTGACTTGTGTTTGCATCAGAGCTGGTATCTGGAGGTACCGGTAGTAACTTATCTGATGGACTCCAAGGCAGGATCATAGAATGTAAATAATTATAACAATGCTTTTAGACTTTCCTCCTGAACGAGAGAACACTGAACGATGATTGACAGTATATGAATACTTTATGTAATTCATATGATATACAGTATAACTTCCTGCTTCACTTATGTTTCAGATGCCTGATACTTATAATATAATCACTAATTGACAAATGAATCTAAAAGTAATTTATTTTTTTTTTTGGACCCACAAGGCTCAAAGCAACAGAAAACAGTCAACCCCCCCCCCCCCAGACATTTAAAGAAGTTTTAAAATTTGCCTCTGTCTGCCTGTGTACTGATTAAAAATATTGGCAGTTGGGATTGAGCCAGATGTAAGATATGAATTATTAATTTGACATTTTGTACCTTTGATAATATAAAAAATATGATAATAGCCTTTTTAAATATTAGGCTGTTGGGCAAACTCAATGTCTAATTAAAATGAAAGAACAAAAAAATAGTTCAGTGAGTTGTGGAATTTACAGTTTTGAATGGACAATGATTTATATTAATGGAATTCATTTGTATTATATTTGCATTACATAACAATATATATTACACAACAGATACAAATACTTGCTTCACTAAGTTAACTGTGAGCAAGGTGCACTCATGTAATCTTTGAAGTCATGTGCACAAGGCCAGACCGGTGATGATTAAGTGATAAACACATAAAATCCTTGGTAAAGCTCCGTTCACAGGCCATGCTTTTGAAGTAATTGTGAGAGTGGACATAGACCAGAAGCTTTAACGATTTGTACATTAAATATTGTATGTGTGTAATAAGCAATCTTCCTATTTAATATTTTTGTAGAATTATTATTCCCATAGAAAAAAATAAATTTTGTTGGTGATAGCTGTGACGTGTCTGAAACCTTGTGATTTAAAAATTCATGGCAAATGAGGTATTTAATCCTTTTTCTGATTTTCTTTGGTGCTTTACAAGGTATCTAAAGAAAATAATTGCTATATCCTTACAAATAGATACAGGTCCTTTCTTAAACATGGACACAAAGGAATGATGTTGCTGAATGACAGATGATTTTTCTATATGCTTTCAAACTAAATTTCTCCATTAACAGTAAATGTCAGCTTTATTTGAACTTCTCAAAGTAGTTTCGATATTCTTAAAAAATAATAAGGAAGGACGTTTGAAGATCATATGGTTACAAAAAAACCATAGTTAAAAAAACATGCTCAGCGAATCTATATTTAAACAAACTGTGTTTCCCAGGTGTTGGCTCTTAAAATAAGGTTAGAGTGACCATAGCATTACCAAGTTTACTCTTAACATTGCTGCACTGTAAACTGTGTTAGAAAACATACCATAAATTACATCTCTTGCATGTTTAAGTTAGTGGCATGGATTTTTTTTTCCTTAAATACATTACAAAAGCGTATTAAATGGTAGCATTCATACGAGACCATAGACAAACATCTTCTATGGTCTTTGATGCAGTTTTGCAAAACACGAAATAGCCTTTTATTTAGCTAAGGTTTTAAGATCTTTGTGAATAGGTCATAACAATTTTTACATGACTGCTTCATTTCTACAAATCTCGCCTAACTTGCCCCTTCGTTGCAGAGAGTTAATGACTATAAAAGGAAGACTTTAAAGTGCTACTCCACTGACCTTCATGGACTGTTAGACTTCTTAGCAGACTTGACATTCTGTTGAGGCCTGATGGGAACTTTCCAACATGTTTCTGTAGTGTGTCAATGTATGGTGGGTGTGTGTGAGCATATGGTGTTAGAGTGTATGAATGCTAGTATATGGTTTTGGCATGAGTATGTGTGTCAGAGCAAACTATTAATACCATATTTATTACATAATATGTCCTAGTACATGCATACATAAAGGGAGAAGAGTTGCAGGGTGGTAACATGCAGGGCCGGACTGGCCCACCGGGATACCGGGAAATTTCCCGGTGGGCCGGCAGAATCGTAGGCCAGGCGGCTCCCCGAAATCTAATCTAAACGGCCGGCGCTACTTCAATTCTTTTTTTATTAAAGTATTAAAGCAGCGCCGGCTGGCGGCATCAGCACTCAGCGGCCGTGTGCGATGGCCGCCTACTGATGGGAGCAGCGTGAGGGGTGAAAGCCCCGCCCCCTCGCACGGACCTTTCACCCCTCATGTTGCTCCCATCACTATGCGGCCATCAGATTAATGGAAATTTAATCGAAACGGCCGATGCGTGCTGACACCGCTGGCCGGAGCTACTTTAATACTTTTTTTATTTTACTTTATATGGCAAGCCGATCCGGCATATTCAATTTAAAAAAAAAAGAATTAAAGTAGCTCCGGCCGGCGGTGTTAGCACGCATCGGCCGTTTCGATTAAATTTCCATTAATCTGATGGCCGCATAGTGATGGGAGGAGCGTGAGGGGTGAAAGCTCCGCCCCCTCACACTCAGACTGCTGGAGCACCGCATGTCCTGTCACTAAAATCCTGTCAACATAGAAAACGGCGGCCTGCAGCTACCAGAGGACGGAGGCCAGGATGAAAAAGACCCAAAGTGGAGGAAGTAGAAGGTAAATAAACAAATTTTTTTTTTTTAACAAACTGTATATTTTTTTATATAAAAGCCTTATGCCCCCCATATGCCACTCTGCCTCCCTGATATGCCTTATGCCCCTTATATGCCACTCTCCTTCCAGAAATGCCTTATACCCCTATATGCCACTCTGTTCCATATGCCTTTTAACCCCCTAAATGCCAGAGTGGCATATAGGGGTATAAGGCATTTCTGGAGTCAGAGTGGCATATAGGGGCTACAAGGCATTTCTGGAGGCAAAGTGGCATATAGGAGGTTAAAATGCATATCATGGGGCAGAGTGGCATATAGGAGGGTATAAGGCTTTTCTGGAGTGCCCCATGGTATGCCTTTTAACCCCCTATATGCCACTCTGCCTCTATAAATGCCTTTTAACCCCCTATATGCCACTCTGCCTCTATAAATGCCTTTTAACCCCCTATATGGCTGAGTGGCATATAGGGGGTATAAGGCATTTCTGGAGGCAGAGGGGCATATAGGGAGTTAAAGGGGGCAGAGTGGCAAGCCTGGGGCAGATGTCTGGCACTCCAACAGAATTGATCTGTGTTTGTTTTCTGGATGTACCCTGCAATACGAAAAGACATCAGATTCTACTAACTTAATCAGGTTCTATTAACTTAAGTAATTGAAAGCTCCTTGACATGGGGCTCTGTGCAAAAGAAAATAAAAAGGGGGTAGAAGGGGCTGTTGGCAGGTTGGCAAATAAAAGGAAATAAAAACAAAAAATGTCTCAATCTAAAAATGTTTGCAGTAGTAAATGTTTTGATTCCATTATGTGTAATATATTTCATTTATTAGGGCCTTTTAACAGTTTTGCTTTCTGGTATTTGAATACAAATAATATGATAAAAAGAATGTTTTATAGTTATTTGTACGGCAAATAGTGTGACTCGGGTATGTATAAGGGGTGCGTGTGGGTATAAGAGCTCAATCGCGAGATAAACTATATGGGGCTGCTCTCCAAATGTTTCCAGGGCTGCTTTTCAGTCCCAGTCCGGCCCTGGTAACATGAATTTGTTGCCAATGAGAGTCCCTGCAAATGTCAAGTCGCCTTGGCCCCCACACCTCTCCAAAGACCTGGATAAGTTATAGTAGGTCTACTAACAGCTGTAAAGGTAGCAGATCCTCTTTAAAATTCTGCAACAGCTCCCAGTTAGCTTCTTGACTTAAAAATGAAAATCTTTAACTTAACACACATCCTGAATAATGAGGGAATACGTTACAAAGATGTTAAATAACAATGCAATTGGAATAATAATGATACATTTAATTGGATCTCCCATCTGGCTACTTTTAATAATGCTGCTGGCAGGATTCTACACTTAACCACGTACAAGTAGGAAGGACAAAACAAATCCATTAACAGCTTTTTTGGAGGATGTCCTTGTTTTTTTCTCATGTTTCTGGAGGGGTTTCCTGCTAGCTCTAATGCCTAAGGTTAACCATTTGGAAGCTGTTTGGATAACAATTGCACCTTACTGCTCTGCTCTGACACACATGACATAGACTAGGTTTTGTAAGTTGTGGGAAACCATTTGTGAACTCCTAGGAATATTACTGCTTATATTCTTTTAACAAGTGATTCTTACAAGATTTGTTTTTGACTATTTTCTTGTGTTGCTTATTTAATTGTATTTACGATTCTAAGATCAAATCATAACTCCTTATCTTACTGGGTAACTCCAACAGAATAGTAATTCTATGGGTTAATAAAAGTACCACATTTGTAGAAGGGAAATGTAGTAATGGTAGTAAGCAGCCAATGGATTGCTAACGCACCAATTAAGACTTGTGCAAATGGACCAAAAATAATTCCGACAAATCCCTCGTTTCTTGGGCAACAAATTCTGTTTCCTGCCCTTTTGGTTATGATTGAATTTGGAGGGCTTTTTTTAAATTCTGAAATGAAATTTGTTGTCACTCACTCTCATTCAGTATCTCACGTTCTCTCTCAATGTCTCCCTACCTTCTCAGATAACTGCTTCAGTGTACCCACTGCAGTTCCTCTCCATTTTTATTACACACACACATATATTAGACACACACATGCACACAGTATATACACCAATCCGCCATTACAATATGACCACTGACAGGTAAAGTGATTAATACTGATAATCTTGTTATCATAGCACCTGTCAGTGGGTGGGATATATTAGGCAGCAAGATAACATTTCATTCTCAAAGATGATGTGTTAGAAGCAGGAAAAATGGACAAATTGTGATGGCTAGAAGACTGGGCCAGAGCATTTCCAAAACTGCAGCTCTTGTGGGGTGGTGACCCAGCGACAGGGTCATTGGCGGCCAAGCCTCATAGATGCACATGGGGGGTGAAGGCTGGCCCGTGAGGTCAAATCCAACAGACGAGCTACTGTAGCTCAAATTGCTGAAAAAGTTAATGCGTCAGAACACACAGTGCATCTGTTTGTTGCATATGGGGCTCATAGCCGCAAACCAGTCAGGGTGCCCATTCTGACCCCCGTCCACTGCTAAAAGCATCTACAATGGGCATGGGACCATAAGAACTGGACCACGGAGCAATGGAAGAAGGTGGAATGGTCACATTTTCTTTTACATCACGTGGATGGCTGGCTGCTTGTGCCTCGCTTACCTGCAGAACACATGCAGGCCCCACCTCGCAACTTCTGCTGCTAACATCTTGGTGCCAGACATGTTCAGAGGTCTACTGGAGTCCATGCCTCGACAGGTCAGGGCTGTTTTGGTGGCAAAAGGGGGAGCTACACAATATCAGGCAGGTGGTCATAATGTTATGGCTGATGAGTGTTCATACACACACAGTATATATATTATATATATATATATATATACACACACTCACTGGCCACTTTATTAGGTACATGGTCCTGGAAACATTCCTCATTGATTTTGGTCCATATGGACATGATGGCATCACGCAGTTGCGGCAGATTTGTCGGTTGCACATCCACTATGCAAATCTACCATTCCACCACATGCCAAAGGTGCTCTATTGGATTGAGATCTGGGTACACTGTGGTCATAAAGAGATGGACATCAGGAACAATACTCAGGTAGGCTGTTGCATTTAAACGATGCTCAATTGATGCCAAGAAAATATCCCCCCCACACCATTACTCCACCACCACCAGCCTGAACCGTTGATACATAGAAGGATGGATTCATGCTTTCATGTTGTTTACACCAAAGTCTGACCCTGCCATCTGAATGTTGCAGCTGGAATCGAGACTCATGAGACAGGCAACATTCTTCCAGTCTTCCATTGTCAAATTTTGATGAGCCTGTGTCAATTGTAGCCTCTGTTGCTGTAGGTGGTGTAGTCTTCTGCTGCTGTAGCCCATTTGCTTCAAGGTTCGATGTGTTGTGCATTCAGGGATGGTATTCTGCATACCTTGGTGGTTATTTGAGTTACTGTTGCCTTTCTGTCATCTCAAACCAGTCTTCTGACATCAACAAGGCATTTTCGTACACACAACTGCCGCTCACTGGATATTTTCTCTTTTTCAGACCATTCTCTGTAAACCTAAGAGATGGTTGTGTGTGAAAATCCCAGTAGATCAGCAGTTTCTGAAATACTCAGACCAGCCCACCTGGCATTAACAACCATGCCACACATGGCAAGTCACTTAAATCACCTTTCTTCGTCTTCCTCTCGCCTTCATGCCTTTCCCAAACTGGTTCCACAAAGTTGGAAGCACACAATTATCTAAATTGTCTTTGTATGCTATAGGACTAACATTATCCATCACTGGAACTAAAGGGACCTAGGCCAAATCCTAAAAACAAGCCCCTAAACCATTATTCCTCTTTCACCAAATTTTACGGTAGGGACTATGCATTCCAGTCATAGGGTTTTCCTGGCACAAACCAGATTTGTTCATCATACTTTGAAATAGTGAAGCGTGTTTCATCACTGCAGAGAACACATTTCCACTGCTCCAGAGTACTTTACAGTACTCGAGCTGATGCTTGGCATTGCACAGTGATCTTTGGTTTGTGTACAGCTGGTTGGCCATGGAAATTCATTTCATGAAGTTCCAGATAGATAGTGGTTGTGCTGATGTTGCTTCCATAGGCAATTGGGAACTCTGTAGTGAGTGATGCTAGAGAGGACAGGTGATTTTTGTTTTACACCACATATTTTAGCACTCTATGGCCCAGCTCTGTGAGTGTGCGTGGTCTACCACTTTGTGGCTGAGCTGTTCTTACTCCCAAATGCTTCCACTTCACAATACTAGCACTAGTGGATTGGGGCAGATCTAGCAGAAACTGACTTGTGGCAAAGCTACATCCTATGACAGTGCCACGGTTAAAGTCACTGAGCTCTTTAGCATGACCCAATCTACTACCAATTTTTGTTACTTTATTTTAGCAAAACTCAATCATTAGGAGGGATGCCTTAGCCTACAAGCAACATTGACTTGCTTGGGTGCTTCCTGCCAGCTATGCAACAATCCACAAAATTAATGCATTCACCAGTCTTGTATCTCTCAACAATTACAGATTTTTTTCACGATGAACAATCATATCAACGTTTTAGATCAGAGCGTGACCCTTTGTCAAGATAGACTGACCTATTACCAATGGATATAAATTGTGTCACATCACCATTAATTATTTACACGTCCTAAAATTTTCCCAGCCCATAATCTTAGAACAAACCACTAGGAAATTTAAAAACAAACAGATATATCTGAATTAAGCATCCTGGTATTAACCCACATTCTGCATAGTAATACCTACTACCAATTTTTCTATGCACGCTAGAAAGAGTCTTTCTTTAAAAACACAAAAAGACCGAATTATACAACACATGGTGTTGAAGGCTGTTGGACTTCCCAACATTCTTACCTAAAGTTTCACCTTATCTCAAGATTTGTATCAATCCATTGGGATCCCATCCCCTTTTTTAACACAAATTGAAGCAAGCTACAAACGACAAGATTATCTAGGAAGTGGAAACGATGATAAAGATATTTGTTCATTCAGGCCCCTGGGCGCTACTGTGTCTAATGTATAAACCAAAAAACATTCCTGCTGTAGTAAGACTCTTAAATGATCTCTGTGGTCTATCGCCATAAATCTCATTTGTGACAGCTGATGTCCAACTTGTAAAAGGTGTTTAGCCACAGGTTTATCGGAGCTCTTATCGCGGAAGGCAGTTCTTATTGTGGATCTATGTCCTCTTATACGCTCACATAGAGTAAGATCCATTTTCCCTACGTAGAATAAACAGCATACATACGTTATCATGTACACTACGAATTATGTTAGACAAGCGATCTAATGTTTAATTTTGTAACAATTTTGTCCCAAATGAGGATGTACAAAATGTGTTGACCCTTAAAGTCAGACTATTTTATATAGTCTTATTTAATATTTATATTTTACTACATTATACAGTAATGTCAATGTTTAGTAGCTTCAATACATTAATGAGTTTAATTTTTAGAACACGCTTTTGTGGTCTTTGTCAGGTGTATGTAAATATGACCTTCCATCAGATTGATTTTAACATCCATGCTCATAGATATGAGATGGAAAGCTGTAAATATATTGGATGTAGCAGCATAAAACAAAACACAACACTATATGTCATATATTGGTTACTGCTCAAAAATTGCTTTTCTCTGTCGGTGAGTCTTTAAGAAATCCTCGCTCCGTATACTTCTACACTTAACACAGACACTCTGTCAAGAAACCCTCACTCTATCCCATGGGTCTGTTATCTATATTAGGCAACACAAAAGTGCTCCAGGGCTATGGAACTTCCAAAACTTATTGGAGCATAGCAAATCAAAGGAAACATTCTCGAAAATAAATGCCATTTATGGCATAAAAGACATTTCCTCCTTTTAAAATTCATCTTATATATTGTGTGTTTATATACCGGTATATATTTGTATTAAATATACCTTTAAATTATAAACCTGTATATACTGAAATATTCCTTAATTAGACCTTACTAATAAAAGTAAATTTATGAACCTGTGTAATCCTTTTAGTTAAACTGGTAAGATAAATGTTTTGGCTGCTGTGATGTGTTTTAGATTATTGATTAACTGTTTAATTGCGGTGGATGGCTGTTATCGGTCAATAAATTGTTTAAATTAATAATTCAATAATAATAACACAGTCCTTAGAAGTACATGTATATTATATTTCACAAGAATGTAGGAAGCAGGAATACATGATCTAATTTAATTATTGTTCTTATATTGGCTGCATTTATTGCTGCATATATATAGTATATACACTGATCAGCCATAACATTATGACCACCTACCTAATATTTTTTAGGTCCCCCTTTTGCCGCCAGAACAGCCCTGACCCATCTAGGCATAGACTCCACTAGACCTCTGAAGGTGTGGTATCTGCACCAAGATGTTAGCAGCAGGTCCTTGAACTCCTAAATTGCAAGGTGTGGACATTTCTATCAGAACCAGCACTAAACTTCTTTAGCAATTTGAGCTGAAGTAGCTCATCTGTTGGATTTGACCACACGGACCAGCCTTCGCCCCCACATGCATCAATGAGCCTTGGCCGCCCATGACCCTGTCGCTGGTTCACTGCTTTTCCTTCCTTGGACCACTTTTGATAAGAGCTGCAGTTTTGGAGTCGCTCTTACTCAGTTGTCGAGCCATCACAACTTAGCCTTTATCAAAGTCACTCAGATTCTTACGCTTGCCCATTTTTCCTGCTTCTAACACATCAACTTTGAGGATGAACTGCTCACTTGCTATATATATAAAAATAACAAATAGCCCTGCACTCCTATCTAAACATAAACAAGGTGACAAATACTAGATTCCTAGTTCAAAAAACATGGTGCCCGGTCATGGCTAATAGCAAAGTAACAATAATCTAAAAGTAGTGAAGCCAGCACTCACGGTCTTCAATAATGCTTCATTTTTATTTGCAAGACACCAAGATGTCAATGTTTCAGTCCACCTCGTGGACTTTCCTCAGGAAAGTCTATCCCACACACAGACAAGATTGTCAGTGTTATTCACTTCACCTGTCAGTGGTCATAATGTTATGGCTGATCAGTGTGTATATACACATACACATATACTTTAGACCACAGTGGATAACAAATTAATACATGTACTCATATGGTTAGTCCTTAAAGACTGAAATCCTACAGGAGCTTTAACATGCAATTGGTTCTTTTTGCACTCAAAAAATCAAATGATATCTTAAATAAGTAATAATAATTTTGAAATTGCAACCATTGTCTTCCTACTGCCTTTATTTCAACCACTTTATCCCTTCACTTCAGATCACCTATTTTCTTACTTTTCCCCCTAGCCTCTGATTACTTCACCATCTCTTCAGATTACTCTACAAGTTCATTAGACAGAGTGCCGATGCCCGTGATTATAATAACAGCGTATTAAAGCACATAGAGAAAGGGAAAATGGAAAATGAAAAAAATAAATTAGTATTTTTTTATCAGTTAAGCATTTTTCTTTTTCATTTTATAAGTCTTCCTTTACAAAAGCATTTTAATTTTTCACTATTTTCCCCATACAATAGTGTGTATTACTAGGCAATGTTTTAGGTATTACATTAAAATTGGTGCGGTTGGCAACCATATTGGACCAGTGTTAGGCATTTCTTATTTACAAGGTGCTAACATAGCACATATTATGCCAGTCTGCATATTAAGTTTTATTGTACTCATGTGTCACTGGGTGCCTGCTCATAGGCTAATGGCTATGAACTGGTACCATCCATGTTTTTAAAAGGGAAGTGCTTTGGGGGCTATTGACCAATTCATCCATTTGACTGGGTCAATATTTTTTGGTACTAAGGGTATCTAGTATTCTTATATTTTCGGTATTTAAAGCTTATTTGTAGGGAGGTTAAATCCAGCAAGGTTAGACATCCTAATATAATTGAAAGATCTATGACACCCCTATCAAAATGGTTTTCAGCAAATTTTGAAGGATGCCTTTCTGTGCCATGTTCAACAATTAGCATACAATTATTACCTGTTTACCAGCTTAAATTCCACTCCAATCTAGGCATTTCTAAAACCTCTTGAGATAGAAACAAAAAACACTGTGTGATTCAGAAACTAATTGAAATTTCCAGATTAAAACAAAGAGGAAAAAAGATCATAATTAGTTTTTATCCTCTAAGAAAAAAATATCACATGTAAAAAATACAATAAAATATGCAATTATTCAGGTTGTAAACCTTTTAAAGTATTTCAGAGCTTCCATATGGATATATCCCATCTGAAACAAAGTTTATTGTATGATCCTTTTCTGATCAGACAGTCCTGCCAGCAGCACTCATGTGTCACTAGCTGTCTGTCCAGACCATTGGCCCAACTTAACTTATTTCTAATGGCTATCTAGCTGATGCCTATGAACTGGCACCACTCATGTTTTGAAAAGGGAAGTACCTTGGGGCTATTGAACAATAAAGGTTTTTTGGTAATAAAGGCATCGAATATTCTTATATTTTCAGTACTATTATATCCCATCTGGAGCAAGTGTCCTGTAGTGTACAGGCTGTGAACACACTTTGGCTTAAAAACAGTACCTATTGATACCAGAGACTCTAAGCAACTGATGTCAAATAAGGATACAGGATATTTGGAAAACACAATATATATTGAAATTGCCATGCTGTAGGAAAACCTTAAAAAGCTAATTTTAAAATGATCTTGTTACAAAGGAAATCACAGTTGATTTACATGAAAAGTGGCCTATTAGAAAAAATAATTATAATGGGAAGCTGGACATTATTTCTTTTATTTAAATGTCTAAATGCCCTATTTAAAACCGACGTTCTACATCTACAAAACAAGCCAGACGTAGAAGGATTAACAGTCAATCACCACCTGGAGGTCAAGCAATGACATCCCTGGTTTGGAAAGAAAGAAAAATTTCAAAGAATACTCATTGTTATGATGGGGTCTAATATATTAGTACCTCCTAGAATTTCCATAAGCCCTTAGTAAAAAATGTAAGCAGTCAGGACTGGTATAATTTATATTCCTATGTCCAGTGGCGTCGCTACAGGGGGGCAATTGCCCCCCCTAGGTTATTCCTTGCCCCCCCGCCGAATTTGGAACCATCCAGTGGATTGCCTAGGACAGTCCCGCAATGGGACTTTAAGTCCTGGGCAGCCTGAAACGCTTTTTTTTTTTTTTTGGATGCGGAGGAGAGAGGGGCACCTGGCAACCGCTCGGCCCCCCTCACTCTATTCCACGAGGCCTCTACCTCCGCCGCAGTGCCGGCGTTTCATACTGAGCGCCGGTATATGACATCATATCCGGCGCTCAGGAGTGAAGACAGAAGCCTCGTTCTCCCGCCGCAGGACTTTAAAGGTGAGTGAAATACAAAGGGGGTGAGTAGGGAAAGAGGAGGGGATAGGGGTTAGAAAGTGATAAGGGAGGGAGAAGGGGTAGAATGTGATAAGGGAGGGAGAAGGGGTAGAAAGTGATAAGGGAAGCAGAAGGGGTAGAATGTGATAAGGGAGGCAGAAGGGGTAGAATGTGATAAGGGAGGCAGAAGGGGTAGAAAGTGATAAGGGAGGGAGGGTACATATTAATGAGTGAGTATGAATTAATGTGTGGATGCATTGTGTGAATGCGTGAGAGTATGCATAAATGTGTGAATGAATTGTCTGAATGAGGGAGAGCATGAGTTAATATGTGGATGAATAGTCTGAATGAGGGAGAGCATGAGTTAATGAGTATGTGTGTATCATAGATGTGTAATTGTGGAAGGGCAAAGATGGCACTCACCGGGGAATTCTCTCTGACAGCCGGGGAAGGTCTGCGCGATGGACGCAGACAACCCCCGCTGCTAGCCACACCTCCTTCTGGCTGCAGCCGAAGTCTACACGCTGCCCGGACAACACACCGGAAGTCAGAAGCACCGCAAGTTTTTTTGGTTTTTTTGGGGGGGGGTGTTAAATGGGGGGCATAAGGCATTTCTGTAGGCAGAGTGCTCTATGAAATGCCTTTTAACCCCCTTAATGCCACTCTGCCTCCAGAAATGCCTTTTAACCCTCTATACGCCACTCTGCCTCCTGAAATGCCTAATACCTCCCTATATGCCACTCTGCCCCATAATATGCCTTTTAACCCCCTAAATGCCAGAGTGGCATATAGGGGGTCAAAAGGCATATAATGGGGCACAGTGGCATATAGAGGGTTAAAAAGCATATCATGGGGCCCAGTGGCATTTAGAGGGTTAAAAGGCATATCATGGAACCCAGTGGCATTTAGAGGGTTAAAAGGCATATCATGGGGCCCAGTGGCATATAGGGGTTTAAGGCATTTATGGGGCAGAGTGACAAGCCTGGGGCAGATGTGCATAACTGAGGGCAGGTTGGAAAATAAAAGGAATTAAAAACAAAATATTTTTCTCAATCATAGATTTTATTAAAAAAAAATAGTTTACATGAATTAACATTTACTATAGGAAACTTTTTTCCTATAGGGTCGTCTTATATTCAGGCTTTTTCTTTTTTTCCTAAATATTCAGATTTTGGGGGGTCGTCTTATAATCGAGCAAATACGGTAATACCTGCAATGCTGTTTCCATGTATTTATTTGATCTATACCTGCAATTCTACGTTTTATATATTGTTATTGTATACCTGCAAATACAGGATTTGTATGTCTGATTCTGTTGATTTGATATATACCTTCAGTGCTGAGATCACAAGTGAATTTCAATTGATCTATGCATGCAAAGCTGGGTTTGTGTGTTAATGTGTTGATCTATACCTGCTATCGGCAGCAGGGTCTAATATTTATATATATATATATTTATATATATATATCGGCAGCAGGGACTAATATTAATATATATCGGCAACTGGGGCTAATATTTACATATATATATCAGCAGCAGGATCCAATATTTATATATATATCGGCAGCAGGAACTAATATTAACGAAACTGCCAGTTCAGCTGTAATTTTGAAATCATGTTTCCATCATAGTCTTTACTTCAAAGAGATAAGTACTCATTATGTAGATAAAAATGCATGTCTAATGCATATATGTGATGGGCCATCACATAAATCAATAATAAAAGGAGGGGCTTGCTGGGGGCATTAATACAAATAGTGGTGGCTGGAGGCGATTATACAAGGGTGTGGGGGCATCACATTAATCTATACTAAAAGGGTGCTGGCTGGGGCATCAATACATAAGGGTCAAAAACACTAAGGGGGTATAAACAACAATGCAGTGTGAAAAATCCATCCTGATGTAGATGTTAGTGACGTAGATTGTGTCCTGCTGTTTGTGTGTTTTTGGTTATCAGTGTACCAGAGCCTGTCCTGGGGTGTGTGTGCGTATAGGTGTTGGTGCGGCACAGCCTGTCCTGGTGTGTGTGTTTGGGTGTCCGTATGGCATAGCTTGTCCTGTGTGTGTGTTTGGGTGTCGGTGTGGCAGAGCCTGTCCTGGTGTGTGTTTGGTTATCTGTTTCCTGGCAGTTGGAATTATTTAATTTATACTTATCCAGAGATAAAATGCCCTCCTGAAGTTGTAGTGACTTCAGGGGACAAAACATTCAAGGCCCTTAAAAAATTTAGTGGAAAAGTTAAGGTATTGTGTTATTTATGCTATAATATTTATTTCAAGGATTAGTCGTACTAAATTGTGGCTTCAGGCTTCCCATGTTGAATGACCGAGCATTATGTTAGTCCAATAACAAAAGTATCATTCCATAGCACATTACTTTTGGCAATATATATATATATTTTCTCAGTGGTATGATTTAATGGTGGAAATTATGAATGCCCCCCAGTTTGACTGTGGTATCTTGTGTGACCCCTATATATTGTTTCTAGAGTCACCACTGCCTATGTCTATTAAAATACAACAGAAATAATATTTATTTAACAGCAATATTTTAATTCATACACAATGTAACACATACCTACACAGACTGGGGTTGCGGAAAAAGTACTGGTTGGATTTTGGGCTGGTTGAAAATTCAGCGGGTAACATTGTGTGATCCCTCACAACTGTTACTGCTTGTAGGTCATATTCTTTCACCTTAAACTCAGCAAGCAGTAGGTAAAAGCCTAGCAGAACATGGTCATACTGATTAGGCTATGCACTTCCAAAACCGGTTGCTCATGCTCCTTGAGGTGTGAAGCAGGTGATTGTAATACCTTTATGGATATTGCAACTTTGTATCAAAGGTAAAATACTTTTGTTATTGTATGTTATTTTTTATATTTAATTGCTATTTCTACAGTTCTGCATGAAACCACTTAAGACTGTATACCAGAAGCATCACTTGATAGCAGTACCTTATGGCAGAGCGTGTGACAATGATTCACTGTTTATTTGACTGGAACTGCATAACTTTCATGCGACTCCAAGTGCCTCAGCATTTAAGTGAATATTGAGACATTTGTTTATAATTATTTGAAACTTATCAAAGAAATACAGTACATGAAAAACGGTTCTGGTTTTAACTAATGCCGGACCAGTGAATAACTAGACATTTCGCAAAGACTGTCTTACGAGAGGAAAAACAAGTCCATACTTTTCTTCTTGGGGGGGGGTTCAGTTGATTAATTATTTATAATCCATAGCTTCCTTTGGGAGGTGACGCTACTGTATGTTGATTTTGAACACAATGTGTAACTGCAGTCTCTGTTTGTCTATTCCTACCCAACATGTGTTATTGCTTTCATACACACACAGTGAAATAACACCATAACCTAAGAGTTTTCATTCTATGAGTACAGAACGTTGACACATTTTTTCCCCTTGCAAGGCCTGGACCATTTTTGTAGCTTTGTTATATATTTTATTCTTCCTTTTATTTTTTTAGTTATACATTTTTATTATTATTATTATGAATAAAAGGGTCATACATCATCATCACATTTCATATAAATATAAACAAGAACAAACGTCATTCCCCAAATATTCAAACACTCATTCTGCTTGGTAGAAAGAGGCGTAAGAAAGAACAGATTTAACTCACAGAACATCCGTATTTTAGCTGCTGCTAGAAGAATAAGTAAATAAAAAATAAAGAGGAATCAATGGAGTAGTAGACAATATGGGTATATTTTGGGGGTGTGTTATTTGCACAACACTTTATTATTTATGTGTCGGTTAAATATTTGTGTGATTTTGGTGTACTTGCCACACTGGTTATTTTAAAAAACTAGCTTGGGGTTTTAGTGCACAAATTCATAAAAAAAATAATAAGGAAGCAGAATGTACTCACCATGATATGTTATAGCTACCGAGTACTAAGGTGGACTATCACAAATAGTATCACCAATAGTAAACGTAGGTATACTGTCTGCAGGAGAAGCCATCCCACTCATCCTAACTATGGGACCTGAACAACAATAAAAATTATTATCTCTTGTTGACTGTGTCTTCACAAAAACGTAGGTCCTTTATTTTAATCTCAGGTTCTCTACTGCTGGCTCCTGGAGACCCAGGCAGACCAGCAGCCAATAGGAGGCACTTCCATGCCACATTGACAGTAATCTCTGCCTCAGTCTGTGTGCCTAACTCCGTATTAGGCAGAAAGGGGCATTAAACACTGCCATTTTTAAAATAAAATTTAAAAAAATTGTATTTTCTGCTGATTGATAACTATTACAGAGTGATCAGTTGTTTTTTTCATGCTTAGGATAGGAAGGGTGGTAGGGTTAAAATAGTTAAAGGTGTGACATTTCTTACTACAGATTCCTAGATTTAGGGTAGAAAAACACAAAAGAAAAACATATATAAATAATGTAAATAATATATTTTTTTACACATGTGAATTCAGGTTATCCTGAATGTCCAAAAATAATGAGGCACCCCAACGAAAACACACAAAAATAAAGTTTTGCATTTCATTGTTTTTTTCACTTATTTTTGATTTCTCACACTCTCATTCACAATCTCTCTAAATGTCTCATTACCTCCGCCAACCACTTCTGTGTCCCTGTCTCCTTTCACGCAGCTCCTCTTCTTTTCTTGCATCTTCTTGTTTTTCTGTCTTTGTCTGCTTGGGGAGAAGCGCACAGAAGACTGAAGGACAAGTAGATGCAAGAAAAGAAGTGGAGCTGCGTGAAAGGCGACAGGGACACAGAAGTGGTCGGTGGAGAAGGTAGGGAGACATTGAGAGCGTGTTAGAACTTGAATGAGTGTGCGAGTGAGAGAGAATATAAGAGTGTTTGAGAGTGAATGAGGGTGAGTGACAACAAATTTTGTTTGCCAAATGTAAAAAGCCCTCCGAATTTTGTCCAAACTGAAAGGGCAGGAAACTAAATTTGTTGTCTTAACACGAATGGACCCAAAGCAAAAAAAATGTATAAATAGGTTTAATTCTTTTAGGGAATTTGTAAAAAATATATTTTTGGTACTAAATGATGCTTTATCGATATATATGTGGTTTATAAAAAAAAATAAAAAAATTATCTCATCCATTTATATAATGCAATTACTTATAGGAAACTCTTCAAGTTTGTGAACGTTCAATGTAATACATTATAAATTAAAAGCGCTGTTATGAAAATAAAATTCATAGTCCAGTATTCTAAGCAAATGGGCTTTAGCAAACGTGCCATTGTTCTTCCTCTTAAGGTCTATTCACATAAAAACACAGAAACATCACCTTTACCTATTTTGTTACTGCCTTCCTTCATGTAAGGACCTACAAAATAGATATAGTGGAGTAACTACAGGGTCTGAATGTAGAGCTGTAACCAGGCCCCATCCAAACTGCTTTACTTAAGACAGTTGTAATGGGGATCCAGGAGATCAGTGTAAGTGGGCAAGCAAGCCATAGCACAGAATTAGCCAAATTAGGTCTAAATCATCCTCTTGGCACATCTTGTGGAAATTATATACAAGCCATGATGATTTTCCTCCTCCTCTGAATGTGTGTGAGGATGGCAAAGATAATCGTATCTGCAATCTATCTAGAGGGTCAGAAGCAAGGACATTTTACTTTACTGTGAAGGTGGTGGATAAGTGGAGGACTCTTTACTTTAGAAAAGAACAGACATAGTATATGGGCCTGATGGTTCTTATTGGCCATTCAATTCTATGTTTCTATAATCGCATAGAACATATGGTTTCAGATTACACATATATGCACCAATAAAGCCTTTACTGTCAGATTTATTACTCTTTCAACTGTAATGTATTTTAATACTAAAATGTGATTTATTTCTTATGTCCATCCTCTTTTTTTTATTTCAGTTTATTTGTCTGGGACACTAAAAATACGTACATCTACGTAATGATGAAACAGAGAGTGATGGATCACCATTCTGCAAGAATTACCACTCTGGAATCATCATGGGACGCAATGATTCTTTGTTCTTTGTTGTCACAATTGTTGAATGTGTTTTTTAATTGTTTGTCTGCAATGTTATGGTGTCTAACGACTTCCACGTGAAGTCATTCACATTTATTCATTATTTTGAACACCGCTCAGTTAACATGAATAATGCTGGTTTTATCAGTTCGCTACAAGAAATTCCATATACAAGGCTGAAGATCCTTGGGCAAACCTTTTCAGGACAAATCCATTATTTTAATGAAAAACCATAAAATCTAACGTGTGTTCCAAGCTTGGTTTATAATCTCTCAAGCCTGCTATAAGAAGGTGCAAACTACTGTAAAATTTCACATGTAATAAAAGGTTCCCCAATTTTAATTACGAATAAGGATTGAGTACAAAATAACACTGTACACGCATCTAAAGGTTCCCACATTAGGCATGCATACTGTTTTACCAGAAATTTAGCTGTACTCATGTTAGTGGGGGTCTCAAACTGCTGACAACTGCTGCAAAACCCTGGATGAGGAAGGATTATGGAAGGTCGAAGGCAGGGTGTATTAAAATACATTTGTCCTTTTTCTGATAACCTGTTCCCATCTTGGGGAAACATCAAATACCGTATTTGCTCGATTATAAGACGAGGTTTTTTTCAGAGCAAATGCTCTGAAAAATACCCCTCGTCTTCTAATCGGGGTCGTCTTCGAATCAGACCTCAAATAGAGGTCTGATTATGAGACTAAGATCCAGATTCCCCGCACCGCTGCAGGGGACCTGGATCCTCCTGTCTCCCCCCCACACACACACTTACCGGTGCTTCCTGCTGTATTGCCGGGGCAGCGGGTTGACGTCTACGCGATCCGCGTAGACAACGTCCGCTGCAGCCGGAAGGAGGTGTGGCTAGCAGCGGGGGTTGTCTGCGTCCGTCGCGGATACCTTCCCCGACTGTCAGAGATCAGAGTTCCCCGCACCGGTGCGGGGAACTCTGATCTCTGACAGCCGGGGAAGGTATGCGGGACGGACGCAGAAAAACCCCCGCTGCCAACTCCACCTCCTTCCGGCTGCAGCGGAAAGAGACGTCAACCCGCTGCCTCGGCAATACAGCAGGAAATTGGAAGCACCGGTAAGTGTGTGTGTGTGTGTGTTAAATGGGGGCATAGGGCATTTCTGGAATGCCTTATACCCCTATATGCCACTCTGGCACTTAAGGGGTTAAAAGGCATATTAGGGGGCAGAGTGGCATATAATGAGGTATAAGGCATTTCAGGAGGCATAGTGGCGTTAAGGGGGCATTTAATAGAGCACTCTGCCCTATACCTCCCTATATGCCACTCTGCCCCATGATATGCCTTTTAACCCCCTAAATGCGAGAGTGGCATATAGGGGTATAAGGCATTTCTGGAGGCAGAGTGCTCTATACAATGCCTTTTAACTCCCTTAATGCCACTCTGCCTCCTGGAATGCCTTATACCTCCCTATATGCCACTCTACCCCATAATATGCATTTTAACCCCCTAAATGCCAGAATGGGATATAGGGGTATAAGGGATTTCTGGAGGCAGAGTGGCACATAGGGGGTCAAAAGGCATACCATGGGGCACAGTGGCATATAGAGGGTTAAAAGGCATATCATGGGCCACAGTGCCATATTGGTGTGGCAAGCCTGGGGGCAGATGTGCGAAACTGGGGGACAGGCTGGAAAATACAAGGAAATAAAAACAAAAAAAATATTTTTCTCAATCATAGCTTTTATTTAAAAAAATTGTTTACATGAATTAACATTTACTGGTAAAACTTTTTTCCTTTAGGGTCGTCTTATATTCAGGCTTTTTCTTTTTTTCCTAAGTTAATATTCAGATTTTGGGGGGTCGTCTTATAATCGGGGTCGTCTTATAATCGAGCAAATACGGTATATTTTTTGAGTTAGTTAATGAGAAGTTTATACCCTAAAGAAACCCAATTAAACATTAGAAGTGTCACCACCTTGAATTACTGCAAGGGATTTAAGCTAATTTTGATTTACAAGCTTGTATACCGGCAAAGTAACACCTCGGCTCGTGTTTATTTACAGTTAAGATTCACTAAACGTCAAGGGAAGCCATGTTAATGAAAAGATTATATTCCTAAATATCATCTGTGAACAACCCAAACACTTCTTGTCTAATGTCAGCTACAGAATACAGGCTTAATCCATACAACCTAGAGAAATGTAGACTGCTTCTGGAGCTATTGGTACAATATACCCTTAATTACCATGATTTTTTTTGGCAATTCATTAAATATATAAATGTTATTTTTATTTAATCTGGTTCACTATTGGAAGGGGTATTATAACACTGCCTCATGGGCCAGGCAATTCTTGTATTAACCAGCATCTTGTTATATTTGTTTATTTAATGTTTAGTTAATTTGTGTCTTTGTATTTAAATAAAATGTTTTTGTATTCATTACTGTGTACCAATTTCTGACTTCAATATGTATGTATGTCAAGGTATTCAACGTAAATACATTTGCAAAGAATAAACATGTAACTTTGAACATATTTATTATCCTCATTTAGAATCATCTATACTTTCATTCTATGGTTTCTATTAATTCATGAAACGTAAAGGATCCGTAACCAAATTCCCTTTTATACATACAAATGCACAGAGCAAAATGAAATGTGGTAATAAACCAAACCTTAATGGCATATTTTAATCTCTGGATAAAATAATTTGATTACATTTAGGAGAATATTGCTGGTTTATATATGAAAAACACACAAACACTTTTATAACTAAATGCAGCATTAGAGACATTATTCCTAGTGCTTATTTATATTTTTTCTGGGAATGCATAAATGTCAGGTGACACAAAATCAGAAATGTACAGCTTGTTTCCATGGCAATAGACACAACTTTCATGTTTCTCTCTTGTTATACAAGATTAAACAATCAGTGGGAAAAATAAAATGACAGATCTGCTAAGCTTTGTTGTTAGCGCTCAATGTTTTATCTAAATGGAAATGCACCTTTCAACACAAATGCATACATCTAGTAATTATCTATTTTATGAGCAGCGCTCACCTCCAGTAGTTTGTGGGCTTTCATGATGCTCAACCAGAAAAGTGTATATAGATATGGTATCAAGAGCTTTTCGGCACACAAATGGAGGGGTCACTTTGACCATGCTAGTGAATTTTCCATCTTTATGTTTTCTAAATATGATGTAGAAAAATGTGAATAAGATGTTGTTTTCAAGTCCTTAAATACAAATAGCATACAGAACAATGAAAAACGAATGTATCAAATGTGGAAATGGAAATCCTACATAAATTAGGTATTTCTGAAATCAGGACACCTGAATTGATAAATTTAAACAACAATAAGCTCCCCAAACCAAGCAGATTTGTGTCCGATTCTATGATCAGATCAAATTATGGCTCTGCCATTCCATGCATGGAGATGCTTCAGCCCCTATAGCAATTCCTGTATTGCTCCTGTCGATAAGGGAATGACATCTTTAAGTCATACCACAGATTCTCAATTGGATTGAAGCCTACTCTTTGACTAGGCCATTCCAAGACTTCCCCTTAAACCACTCGAGTGTTGCTTTAGCAGAAAACATAGAGTCATTGTCCTGCTGGAAGGTGAAGCTACATCCAAGTCTCAAATCTCTGAAACAGGTTTCCCACAAGAATTTCCCTGGCTCTAGCACTATCCATCATGTATTGCGTTTTCCTTGATGGCCAAAAAGCTACATTTTAATCTCATCTGACCAGTGACCTTTTGGCGAACAGCAAACCTGTTTGCTTAATTCTTTAAGTAATGATTTTTTTTCTGGCCACTCTTCAGTCAAACCCAGCTCTACGGAGCACACGGCTTAAAATGGTCATATAAACAGATACTCCAATGTCCGCTGCGGAGCTTTGCAGCTCCTTCCATTATCTTTGTTGCCTCTCTGATGAATGCCCTCTTTGCCTGGTCCATAAGTTTTGGTGGACGGCCCTCTCTTGGGAGGTTTGTTGAGGTGCCATATTCATTCCATTTCTTAATAGTGGATTTAATGGCCCTCCACTCATGAGCCACCTCATCTAAGCCTCTAAAGTGTGCAAAACCTGCAATTTGGGATTAGCTGTTCTTTATACTTCCCTTTTTTATTGGTTTATGTTCAAAGCCTAATTCAAATTGTTATCTATTGTTTAATCACTTTCCTGTTGCTTTGATGTGTATAAAAGACCCAATTTTGTCCCTAATAAAAAAATGCTTGCTTAGCTACACACAGTACTAGTATTTCTCTATTTTGTGGGATGGGAAAAGTTTATAAAAAGTCCCTGCAAGGAAGCTATTATGATTTCTACTTCTGAAGACTTAGTGCTGGTGCTTGGGAGTTGAGAACATGGAAAGGACTTCAACACAACTGCAAGGAATCCATGCTAAGACTCATGGTTCCTGTGAGAATATTTGTCTTGAGTTTGGAAATACCTCAAATGCTCTTCCTGGTTTTGGTTTTTAGGAGGGAATGTGTGAAAAAATAAACACACCCAAGTATATAAACATAGGTATACTGATAATCAAATTAGCCCGCTGTTGCAGACAAAAAGGTTCAGCTACAAGTCATTTACAACATTAGCAATGTCTACAATGCATTTCTGATCAATTTCAAAAACAAGCAAATTTCTAATTGACCCCAAACAGTTAAAAGGTATATTCAATGGAAAGGCCACACCTTGAATATGCTGTGCAATTTTGGGCACCTATTCTAAAGAAGGATATCATAGCACTAGAAAAGGTGCAGAGGCGGGCTACAAAATTAATAAAAGGAGTGGCGCACTATAGTTATGAAGAAAGGTTAACTCATTTAAATCTGTTTAGTTTACAAAAACTGCACCTCAGAGGGGATATGATAACATTATATAAATATATCTGGGGCCAATACAAACCATTTTGTGGAAATCTGTTCATAAACAGGACTATGCATAGGACACGTGGTCATGCGTTTAGACTGGAAGAAAGGAGATTTAGTCTAAGGCAAAGGAAAGGGTTCTTTACAGTAAGGACAATAAGGATGTGGAATTCTCTGCCTGCAGAGGTAGTTTTATCGGAGTCTGTACAGGGGTTTAAACAGCAACTGGATGGATACTTGGGAAAACAAAATATTCGGGGATATAATCTTTAATTGTGGGGAAACAGCTTATTGATCCAAGGAGAAATCTGACTGCCATTTTGGGGTCAAGAAGAATTTTTTTCCCTGGTTAGTGCAAAATTGGAAAGAGCCAAACCGGGGTTTTTTTGCCTTCTTTTGGATCAACAGCAACAAATTAACAGATATAGGAAAGGCTGAACTTTATGGACGCATGTCTTTTTTTCAGCCTATATAACTATGTAACTATGAAAAAAAAACAGAAAACCATATAACAACCAAAAATACTCTAGTATTCTAGAATCATGGTATTTTTTTGATGAACTAGTGTGATCCGGGATTTTTGTGAGTGGATAAAGCAATATTCCATTGCTCACTTTTAAGGGTTAAATATACTACACTATTATTGTTTATTTAGTTTTTTCATTTACATGTATTTTGCGCCCCTGCTTTCGAAAGCTATTTCCGTTATGTCCTTTCTTTGTACTGGTGCCCAAAACCGCACTGCATATTCTAAATGTCTTACAAATCACTTATAAAGAGGCACAATTATGTTCTGAACCTATTCCCCTACATACCAGCCAGCATCTTGCTGGCCTTAGCAACAGCTGCACAGTCTACTTTCAATAAGAACACCCAAATGCTTTTCTATAGAGGATTTACCCAACACATAACCATTTAGAGAATAATTAGCATTTTATTGTTTTTCTTACACATCTGCCAATTAACTGCCCATTCTCCCATTTTGTCTAAATCCCTTCTGCAGAGAAATAACATCCTGCTGAGACTTTATTACCTTACATCATTTTTGTGTCATCTGCAAAAATTGAGACATTACTTCCAGCACCTTCTTGCAAGACATTGATAAATGAATTAAAAGGAATCAGCCCAAGGACAGAACCCTGAGAAACTCCACTGAAGACCTTCCTCTTGCAGGAAAACGTTCCATTTACAACCACCCTCTGTAACACAGCATCCTATCTAAGTACAAATATTTTTTCCAATCCCATATGCCTTAGTTTACACAGTAACCTATGGTGCAAAATCAAGGTACATTACATTATTATTATCTATTTATATAGCGCCAACAATTTCGCAGCGCTTAATACATATATTCAAAGGGTATGACAAGACAAGAATTGACAGACTAAGACAAATTGATACAGGTGGAGAGAGCCCTGCTCGCAAGCTTACAATCTTAAGGGAATGGGGTGACAAACATAAGGCACAGAGAAAGGGTTAGAGGTAGTGTGGCGGTTGTATCAATGACAAGCAAGTTCTAGCAGCTAAGATGGTATGCTTCTCTGAAAAAGTGAGTTTTGAGATGTTTCTTGAATGTTGGGAGGGTGAAAGCTGAAGGTTCGATGAAAGTAGATTCCAGAGATATGGGGCAGCCTGAGTGAAATCTTGTAGTATGTCGAAAACAACACTTGTGAGGAGTGTTAATTTCGGGAGCAGCAAGATCTGTAGGGTAACTATATACATTTTTTCATTCACCCATTTGTGGAGGTGTCCCCATTTCTTTCTATATTGAGTGAAATCTTGTAGATGGCAAAAGGAAGAGGTGATACGTGTGGAGGAGAGCCTTAGCCCATGTGAGTAGAGAGTCGAGGAGACTAGAGGAGAGAATCGAGACAGTGGACTGCCAACCAGAAGAGTGTTGCAGTAGTCAAGACAGGAAATGATAAGTGAATGAATCAGAGTTTTTGTGGATTTGTGAGGAATGGGCGGATGCGAGAGATGTTTTTTAGGTGCAAGCGGCAGGATTTGGCGAGGGACTGAATGTGAGGGATGAAGGAGGTTAGAGTCAAGGATGACCCCGAGGCATTAGATCCAATGCCCATGGTCTATAACGAAACTTACTATTTTGTTGAAAGCCAGTAAGTGTGACATGACATATAACCCACAAATACATGTGGACTATGTGTAATAATATTGTTAACTGAAAAAAAATCCTAGAGTTCATCTCTTAACTTACTTAGAGTTTTCCCCACTATGGAAGTTAGGCTTACAAGGCACCACATTTGCTATTCTCTGATACAATAGCAAAGTTTTAAATTGTATCCTTAAAAACTAAATGACATAAAAATGTAAAAAACGATATAGTGACCTTAGCAATATCCATATATTATAATGATCCCTGATGCCCAAAATATGTTATAACTAAGATTTTATTTTAAATAGTGTCCTATTGCACTCGTACTGCAAGTAAAAAAAGATTATATATATAGACACATGCCTTATTCGCTCGATTAAAAGACAAGGTTTTTTCCAAACAAATGCTCTGAAAAATACCCCTCTTCTTATATTCAAGGTCGTTTTATAATCAGCCCTCAAATAGAGGTCTGACTACAAGACTAAGATCCAGATCCCCCGCAGCACTTAAGGGGACCTGGATCCTCCACTCAGGCAGCTGGTGTGTTTCTGTGCGCAATCTTCGCTGCTGCCGGCACTTCTATGAGGGAGCACCGGCGTGACATAACCTTCCAGTGCTCCACCATAGAAGCGCCGGCGGAAGTACTGACCAGCAGCAGAGGAGGTTGTCTGCGCACAGACGTCCACAGGCTGCCAGAGAGGAGGATCCCCTGCAGCACTGCAGGAGACCTGGATCCTCCTCTCTGGCAGCTGGTGTACATCTGCACGATGCATGCAGACAACCTCCACTGCTACCCGACACTTCCACTGGGGCTTCTATGACGTAGCACTGGCGTGACACGACCTTCCAGTGCTTAGTCATAGAAGCCCCAACAGAAGTTCCACG
This sequence comes from Spea hammondii, assembly GCA_029215755.1. Classification (NCBI taxonomy): domain Eukaryota; kingdom Metazoa; phylum Chordata; class Amphibia; order Anura; family Pelobatidae; genus Spea; species Spea hammondii. The sequence goes on from JARDYJ010000002.1 coordinate 118,130,348, forward strand.
TAACAGCGGAGGTTGTCTGCGCGCATCGTGCAGACGTCCACTGGCTGCCCCCACTTGCCACTAGGGAGTCTGGAGCACAGGAGACCAGTCTAGGGAAGCATCAGTAAGTCAGGGGTGCATACTGGGGAGGAATAAGGCATATCAGGAGGCAGATTGTCAAATAGGAGGGAATAGGGCATATACAGGGGGAGTGGTAAATAGGTGGTATAAGGCATATCAGGGAGGCAGTGGCATATAGGGGGTACAAAGCATATCTTTGGGGACAAAGCAGAGTATCAAGATGTGCATAACTGGTGGCGCAGTTTGGCAAATAGGACATAAAAATTTTTCTCAATCATAGTTTTTATTTAATATATTATTTAATATATAATATAATATTTATGAATAAAACTTTTTTTCTTATAGGGTAGTCTTATATCCAGGCTTTTTTCTAAATTAATATTCAAATTTTAGGGGGTCATCTTATAATCAAGCAAATACGGTACATAAAACCTCCAAACCCTTTAAGCCAGTAGTGTTAAAAATATGTTATAGTGTAATAGGTAAGGGATGGATGTGGCCCTTTAGAACATAAAAAACTATGTACTGTATGTGGGGTATTGCTGTAATACGAGGATCTTTCCTAATTTAAATTGTTCATTAATGGCAACTACTGTATAGAAAAAAATACTGAGCAAAACTGAAAAAAAATTAGTATAGGGTTTTTTTTAATCTACTAACAGAGTTAGATTTGTGTTTTTATATGGTTTCAAAATAAAGTCCTACTTGTCCTGAAGAAAGGGATGTGTAATTGGTGTGGGTACACCAAACACAGGAAAAAAGGGAATCTTGATTAAACCAATATATGGTAAAAAAAATACTCTATTCAATGTACTAAACTTTTGAGAACTGAAGAGGCTGCATGTGAAATATTAAACACCATTTTATTAATGCCAAATTATCATTTAACAGGCACCATTCACATAATAGACCTGTGCTTCAGTGATCCAGAAGCCAAAGGTTAAATGAACCTGTGCCTCCACACTTAACCCATTCGTACCTGTCCATGCCATCAGTTGAGATCAAATATCTTAACGCTTTTTTTTTTTTTAATGCTATGCCTCCTGCTTTTGTGTTTTACTTTCTAAAAAGACTTGAGAAATACTTTTCCGAATTAAGTTGGCGTTACGCTGACAGAACGACCTCCGTGTCAGAAGAACGGAACTAATAATACCCAGTAACCGCCAGCAACAGGGTGTTTCCGCTGGGTGTGACTGTCACGGCTACAAGCAGGAGTGGTGTTCGTGATCTCCAGGCTACACCATGTGGGTCCTGAATACCCTACTGCCCGTTCTGAGGGTCTATTACATCGGCATTAAAGTGGTGCTCCAGCAGCTCGTCTTCCGTCCCTTCACCTTACCAGGTCAGGTTACGTCTGTCACACTTTGGGCGGGAAGATGGCGGAGGGGGAAATGGGTACGTCTGTAACAAATTAAGAGGCGTTTCTTAGCTGTCGTACGATATCCCAATGTAATAAACTCATACAATGCAGTATGTCGACTATATCGCGCGGTTTTAGTCATCCATCGGAAAGTCACATCCTCAATCGGGATATAGCGCCACTATCGTATCGCGATGTCTGAGTAATAGTGTGAACGCACTACGTCCAATCGCTTGCGACATACTGGGCAGGGATTTTCTGAGGAGAGCTCGCTTGTCCCCATAAACGGCATCGGTTTGTGGTAATGGTCGTCTTTTTTTCTCCCCTCTCTTGGGATTCACGATATGACTGACCGGAGATGTCATGAGAGATTAGATAGGGTCGCCGTGCGACAGTTTACGGCTACGTGGACAATGCAGCCTTACATGATATGGCGATACGGATGGAGGGTGACAGAGACCCGTCGATCGCGATAGCATGCACAAGATGGCCTTTAGAAGCGCCCCTTCATATGAAAACCCAACTTTTCTCCGAATGCATGCCCGCAGCCCGCCTGCGTTCACTCTCCCTCACGATATACCCTGAAGCCATTGCGCGCTCCTCCTGTAACCGGCGCTCACTGTTTATATGCGTAATCCCCGCCCCTCCTGTCAAAGCGCGCTCCCGAGACGCTTCTATAGTGATTGCATCAATGCATACCAGTAGTAGGGGATTTTTATTGATTTTGGTTTATTTGTATTCATTAATCTCTATCCTCCGAAAATAAGTTTTATTATTAGAGAAAAAAGCACTTAATTAACCTTATTAAGTATTCTTTCTGACATCATTCTGTTACTTGGGCTAGTCTTAGTAAGTTTCTGATACCTTATAGTGGGCCAGTATTTGTAGAGTAGGGTTTAAGGGCATCCACATTTCCTCAGAGTTCAGAAGGTGTAAAGTATGAGGTGTACTGGAGATAAAATGACCTCTGTTCATTCTAAAGCAGACATAGACAACAATTCAAGGGGACAGTTCCAAGCCCCTGGCAGCTCCACCAAAGAAGAATTTATATTAAAGTACTCTGAGTTCTTTAATATGTATTCTTAAAAAAAAGGCAAACTAAGCAGTGACCTGAGCTAGAAAATGCAGCTCTTCAGCTGCTCTTCTCCTCCGTGGTCCTACAATTCTTGAATTCGATGGGAATGCTCTACTCGCATGCGTCTGCTCCATGCACGGAGCTGGGACAGATTGGAGGTAAGTATATCAAGTGCAAGGAGATGTGTTTGGACGGACGCATCACCTGCATGTAGGGTGGATTTGGTTTAAATCATGATTTTGAAATGTAAAGACTCATTCTTGCCGGTAGTTATAATCTTTAATATTTACAACCAGATGAAGATTTCATATTTAAAATAATAACCTGTCAGGTTAGTAATGCAGCCATATGAGAACTGATTTTAGTTTACTGGTTAATCACTCCTATTTGAGGTTTTAACTTAAATTACACGTTGTAGTTTGTGAAGATATTAAACACTGATATTAACACAAGATATTAAAAACGTATTATATACTATTTATGCGTGCATACCTTGCTGAAGCACGAGTCAAAAATCTGTGTACATTGTATTTTGTGGTCCCTATCTGGTGTCGGTGCTATAGTGTATACGCTAAAAGTCATTGTACATTTTGGAGTGTGAGATCCACTTTGTCATTTTAGATGTCAAGTTAAGACATTTTAAAAGCTGAACTTTCCATTGGATGTTTATATCATTTTTAAACATGCTGTCTTTCCTCGCTTTTGTGTATGTGCACAGTCAATCAGGGGCAAATTTAAAGGAGCACTCCAGCCGTGCTAGTATTAAATGCATATTGGACTCCAGGGCATTTTACTGCATACAAATAGGTGCAGGTGTTTAGTTTTTCCTTCTTCTTTAATACACACACACACTACTACTGGAAGCAGGAAGCATACCACAGTATGCTCCTTTCTTCTGCTTGGTAGAACCCCCATTCTAGTTGAGCTCCTATTGGGAGTAGCAGCAAACAGTCACATACCCTGCGACATTTGAGGCATTCATATTGGGACACCAGGTGTTATGGAGGGGGGGGAAGCAAAATTGCATGCTAATCCTGCATTCTCCTATTTGCATACAGTAAAATATATTGGAGGATATGCAAAACGTACTCCAACAATCATTACACAATAACAGTATCATTTTTGGGAGTAGATTGTTTCTTTATGTGCACACGTAAATAACTAGCTGTTTTAGTCAAAATCGCTTCGCTACGGTTTAGGGTCAGGTTAAGGGGAAAATATTACAATTGCTCTGTGATCCTATTCTGATTTATGTATATTTATTTTGGTGTGGTGGCTCCTTTATGGTTCAGCAATTTGTGTTTTATCCAAAGCGAACGTTTGCTTGTTGCATGTCATTTTGTAAGGGAATGAAAACATATTACAGAATATTTACTGGGGTTGGATAAGACAAACTGGAAAGAAGGTTGGCCTCATAAAAGGAATATCATGTCCGACACAAATAAGTTGGCAAATTTAAGACTACAACTTGGTAAACTAGTCTGTATTGGAGGAATGCATGCAAGAAAGTGAGTTATTGCCAGGGCTGTCTTTCCCACTAGTGAGAACATGGCCAAACCTTTTCAGGCAGTCTGTTATGTACTAGGTAGAAAGATTTTCATGGAATACTGCATGTATTAAAACCTTATTAACAAACTTTATTAACTTTTTTTTTTCCGACTTTTCATAGACTTCTGCCTCTTTTTCCTTATTCAAATTAAGTCTTCCCAGCAACGTGAAGTGTTGCTAAACTTGCAATAAGATTGTTTAGCAGTTTAAGTAATGTTCCAGGTGCTTTGCAATTGGAACAACACATTTAATATGTACAAAAATATAAAAGCAATATTATTAGGTAAAAATATATATAAATGTATATGATGTTTGCGTAAGTGTTGTAGCTCCAGTGTTGTGTTTTTTGGGGAAATCTGCCCTCACTTACCCCATATGTTCAACCCTTCCCAGAATTGATATCTATATTTGGTGGTAAATCTTTATTTTTATTTTTTTATTTTTTTTTAAAACCCCCACCGTATTGTTACTAGTATAAGATTAATAATACAGACAATACAAAAAACTATGTTTACGGCAGCTGCTTATTAACCATTTGTGTGTTTTCTTTGTGTTTGAGTTATTATCTTTTCTTATAATATCCTGCTTGATATTACCCTGCAACGTGCGCACTGCACTACCTTTTTATGTACAGTGAACTTACCTTAGACTGAAGATATCTTTGAGACTACTTTCACAGGGCATACTATTTTGCTTCGGCCAGGTGTGTGCTGTTTCATTTTATCTCTATCTCCCTGCCTTTAGCAGGTACTCATTAATGAGTGAAGGATAAACTGGAGAAACTGAAGCTGTCTGAGAAGCAATGGAGATCAAAAGCCCTGAGGGCTTGCAGCCAGACCTTAAACTAGTTGCTCACCCAAGAGCAAAAAGTAAAGTATGGAAGTACTTTGGGTTTGATACCAATGCAGAGGGATGTATATTACAGTGGAAGAAGATTTACTGTCGCATTTGCATGGCCCAAATTGCATATTCTGGGAATACTTCCAACCTTTCATACCACCTTGAAAAAAATCACATGGATGAGTTCTGTGAATTGGTCAAAAGTAACACTGAGCAAATGAGGGAAGCATTTGCAAGTGCTTTCTCAAAATTAAAACCAGAGTCATCCCAGCAAGTTGTTCAGGAGAGTTTAACAATCAAAAATAGCCATGGCTATGAGAGCAAGAAACAGTTAGAGCTGACATCAGGAGTAATAAGCATGATCTGTGAGGGCATGTTCCCTGCGTCCATATTGGATGAACCTACCTTTAAATCCCTTTTGAAAACTGCCGATCCACGCTATGAAGTGCCCAGTAGAAAGTATATATCTACGCGGGTATTGCCAGAAAAATACAATGCTGTTAGAGAAATTGTTTTGAAGGAACTAACTGACCTTTTTTGGTGTGGGGTATCCACTGATATCTGGAGAAGTGAAAATCAGAACCGATCGTATGTGACACTCTTTATTCACTATTTGGGTAGTGGGGCATCTCCTGGTTTATCAATAAACTGTCGATGTTTAAAAACATTTGAAGTGCCAGAGGAAAACAAAGCAGAATCAATGACACGAGTACTCTATGAAACCTTTATTGAATGGGGAATCCACACAAAGGTATTTGGTGCTACCACAGATTATAGTAAAGACATTACTAAGGCATGCTCCCTGCTGGATATCCCTGTAGATATGCCATGTTTAGGTCACACGTTTAATATGGGAATACAACAAGCTTTCCAACTTCCCAAGCTTTATGGGCTACTTTCCAGGTGTAGGAAACTTGTGGAATACTTTCAGCAGTCCTCTATTGCAATGTACATGCTATGCGAGAAACAGAAACAACAGAACTTATCGCCCTGCATGTTAGTAAGTGACCGTGTGTCCTGGTGGGGCAGCACTCATGCAATGCTGCAGAGGCTTAAAGAACAACAATTTACTATTGCTGGTGTGCTGGTGGAAGACAGTAACAACCATCATCTCATGTTAGAGACCAGTGAGTGGAATATAATCGAAGGCCTGGTGGACTTACTCCAGCCATTCAAACAAGTAGCTGAGATGCTCTCAATATCAAAATATCCTACAATCAGTATGGTAAAACCTCTTTTACATATGCTGCTAAATACATCTTTGAACATAAAAGAGACTGACCTAAAGGAAGTAAGCATGGCTAAAGAGGTAATTGCTAAAGCTCTATCATCCACCTATCAGCAGATGCCAGAAATAGACATGTTTCTAAATGTGGCAACATTTCTAGACCCGAGGTACAAAAAACTTCCCTTTCTGTCTGCATTTGAACGTGCACAAGTTGAAAACAGGGTCATAGAGGAAGCCAAAAGTCTTTTAGACAGAAGTAAAGACAACTTCAGAGGTGACCATAAAGATTTTTCTGTATCTGATGAGCCCCCTGCTAAGAAAATGGTAGTTTCCTCCACTCCTCCTCCCACTAGTAGTATCAACAACATGTTGGCTGAAATATTCTGTCAGTCTGGGACATCTGAGGACCCAGAGGAATGGCATGCTCAAATTGTGGAAGAGTTGAGCAATTTTAAATCACAGAAGGTTCTTGGCTTAAATGAGGATCCACTCAAGTGGTGGTCTGATCGTTTGGCATTATTTCCTTTGTTACCAAAGGTTCTTCAAAAGTACTGGTGTATTGCAACCACAAGAGTCTTCCCTGTACGTCTCTTTAGTTCATCAGGAAACATCATAAATGCAAAAAGAAATAGACTAGCACCTGCACATGTCGATGAGCAGATATTTTTGTATGAAAACTCACGCAATTGCTCTGAAGTAGAGCCTGAAGACGATGAAGAAGGGGAATGGGGTTTACAACAAGAGCAGTTTTTTTAGTTTATATCAAAGTGGCAGCCTTGCGAGCAGCCTCTTCAGTAAGAGACAGTAGGCTTATTTAATAATATACTAGAATTACAATATTATCTTATTGTTTTAACAGCTACAAAAACTTAGCTGCACTACTCACTGTAAATATAGTCAATTTTAGCCTTTAATATGTATATATGTATTTGTTGTCACTGTTTATTGATGTGTGTGTGTATATATATATATATATATATATAAATTTCCTTTCCATGCCTGTCAGACATAAAATATTTGCTTAGTGGATACATTTGCATTGATTATGTGAATAAAGATAAAGCTGATATTTTACCAAGGGATTTCTCTGGCTGGGCATTGTTTTCTTCACTTCTTGTGTCTATATGTTGATCTGGAGTCTGAGTTAGTATCCTGATTTGTTTCAGGATGGGAGACTGCATTGTGGCACCCTAACTTGCTAAGTTTTACAGTCCAACTGGCATCTATTCACTAAAAAGAGGGTTGACAGAAGAATTTGCATGAGAGTTGTAGTTTCAGCTCCCTCACTTCAATCTTCATTATGAAGGGCCAACACTGGCAAGTTTCTCCATCAGGAGGTCCGAACTGGTTATGTATAACACATAATCAAATGTGTGAATCTCACTGATTTAACTATATATTTCACGGGACCACCCAAGCTCTTCCTGAAGCCAAAGCTCACTTGGGTTAGCTTCTCATAATGTATAGTGAAGTCAAGGAGTCTGAACCACAACTCTCCTTGAGTCTTGGGTGAGAACACAGGACTTAACATTGATTTTGTCGAGGCCAAGCTCCTGGTTAATTGCGGGACAGTTTACTGCGGTATATTCACACCAGCGTTAAAACTTATTGGGTATCCAACATTTGCTGTTAATAGACAACCTAATGTATCTTCGCTTTTGTTAGAAATGCATGCTTACATTTTCATCTGGTCTCTCATGGCTTCTAGTTTTTATTATTTAAAGTGTATTGCTGGCAGTTCTATCTCTGCCTGGACTTCAAAATAAACACCTTGAAGGCTGTACTCTCACATTAGCTGGTTCCTCGTGTCACATATAAGATCAATCACATAGAGCCTTACAGCGCCGAACAACAATTTCGTTGGTGAGTTGATCATGTCAGTCACAGATACTGTATGTCCTGGGTAGGAGATTGTGATTTCTATATTTGAAGTTTAGCAGTAAACAGGATCTGTTACACAGTGAACCACCAGATAAATAAACTCCCTTTATTTGGCTGGGAAAGTCTTACTTGACCGTAGCAAATATTTAAAATACTGTCCAAGGCATTATAAAATATTTTTAATTGAGGTCCAACAAGAACATTTTTAGTGGTCCCTGAATGCTTGCATCAAGAAACATTCATAAGCAGACCTGTTAGGGCTTTTGTGCCATATGAAGCTCTGAAACACAACATCAACAGCTTTCTAAATGGGAGTTGAACAATATATTGTGCCATAACACATACTGAAACTCTATTTACAGATAATTTTTATTGGAGTTATTACTTGAAAATAGGATAATTCTACATAATGATATACATCATCTCCATTAACAATTGCATTTTCCCCATTTACACTATAGTCTTTCCTAACGTTAATGTGATATCTTTCATGCATGCAAGTGGTAAAAATGCTAGAATTGTTACTTGAAGTGAACGTGCATTGATATCATTATCTGTATGTTGCAGAAGTCAGTTTGGACAAAATAAAAGTTTTTTAGTAATTTCTGTGTCATGTTGTGTTCACTGTGTGTCACAGGAAAGCCCTTTATGTGTGTAAGAGGTTTTACAATTGATAAAAGGGATTGGTTAAGATTCCATAATCCATATAGAACATTACATGTAATGAGAAACTAAGAGAGCATGCAAACGCAATGGATTTTAAAAAAATGGTATACATTTGGAAAGGCAAAATGTGAACATTGTGCAAAAAGAGAGGGGACAGAACGAGGGAGAAAGATGAGGAAAATATGAAAGAGAGGGAAAAAGATGACAAGAAGAGAGGGGGTAGAAAAGAGGACGAGAGAAAGAAAGGGGTATTGAGAGATAAGTATGTGGGACCTGTGAAGAAAGAGAGGAGGAGAGTGAAGAAAGAGAAGGAGAGATGAAAAAGTACATGTTATTGCAAATATTGTTTTTAAAAAATAAAGATATACATGTGTTTAATTTGTTTCCTTTATTTTGAGGAGCACATTATCTAGTGGTGGAGGACCTGTAACATCACAATGTCTGATATTTCTATATAAAATTGTTGCAGAGAAGCTGATCTAACAATAGCTGATAGAACGAGGGTATAACTTTTGTATTTATTTACTTTTGGTTACTAAGTACGTTAGCTTACTTTTGTATACTGATCCATGCTCACATCAGCATGAGGGTATGCGGTTTGCATACAGAGCCCAGTTAGGTAGTTATCTCATACATGTTTTGCAACTATAAAGATGAAACACATCTTTGTATATAGCGTGTTAAGATTACTATGACACATACTCCATAGTTTAAATACTCCTTGTCTTTTCATGTTCTCATACCTACCATTTATATACAGCATAAATGATCATTTTTACTACTCAATGATCATTTAACTTTCCCTTCCAATATAGCGTGTGGACTGTCAAGCTAGCTTATCTCCTATTCTCTCGCTGTGCTAAGTGGGCATAGCGTATAAAGAATAAGCATGTCACATGGGTCATGATTTCAAATGGCTGGCGAGAATTGTTTAATAGTTTTATGATTGATACACAGCTCATTTGTATTAATGCTGAGATGCATCTATTTTCACTGCATGGGAAATTAATATTATGTTTTAATATATCCTCAATCATTTTAATGTACATATTTCTTGTGGCAGTGTAGTGTTGCTTTCCTGTTTCATATTTGTCAATTTGTGTCTTTTCCAATATTCATTTATAGAGAGACAAAATAGTGTTGAAGGTATCTCCTCCAAGGCAAAATGCTGTGAAGCTGAGAAATAACACGACTGTAGAGGAATCTGATGGATCCCTCTCTGTATTTGGATGAAAAAAGTGAAATATTTGGCAACACTAAGCCATAATATGCATTAAAGGACATACATGTGCTGGAGTGCACCTTTAAAGGCACCCTGAGTCATCAAAGAAGTCAGGAGAGATTATTTCTTAGATTGTAGAGAAATGGAGCAGTGAAGAAAATGAGATTTAATAAACTGATCTCTGGAAAATATATTACATGACTTCCCAATGTAACACTTTCCATGGGCTTGAACAAAGCGTTTGGGGGGGGGGGGTGAGGCCGCTGATTTTTGTTAAGATTTGCTGTATGTTATATTTGAAAAATATAGATGCTACAGATTGATGTTAATTGAATTTCTAATTTTAAGAGGAAATATCTAAAAAAATATTCTTTACAGAGATTGTATCATACATACTTTTGTGGTCTCTCAGTTGCAGTAAAGGAAAGACAAATATTTATATGCTTCATAAAGAGATGGCAATTATGAATCCCTCCAATTTTTTCTAAGTATCTCCTTTCTGTGGCAGCGGCTTTAGATGAATCCCTGCTGCGTCTTCTTGTCTTTGTAGATGGGAACAAAGGAAGCTGTGTGTCCCTATGGTATGCACATCATTTCTTTTATGGCTGTATTTTTATGCTACCAAATGACTCCAGTAAATCCCTACTTATTAAAGAATCATAAAAGCAACATGGGAGAAGTTACCTTTGGATAATCAAGATATTTCTCCCCCTTTTTTTTGTAGAAATTACATTTTTTTGGAGGAGATATACTAAAAAAACTGTCAACATTTTAAAGCAGTTACTACTTTTTCTAACCAGTGTTGTATATAATTACGTTTGTGTTGATGTGAAACTCCTTGTAAACGATTGTTATTCAAGTGCCTTTGAAGTAAAACCTTAGATTGCTGATTGCTTAGACATAATTTTAATGTAGCGCTATTCACTTGGGATTGCATTTAATGGATCCAAATGATAGCACCATCAGGGGCTACCCCTTACTTACTAGAGATCTCTGGTGTCTACAAACAACTTGTAGCCACCAGATACTAGTAAGAAGTAAGGCTGCGATGCAGAATAAAACAAATGCAGGGAAGGCTAGGAAAATGGCTACCCAGGTACCCAATAGCTGGAATCTGGCTAGAGTTTGTCACTGGTCAGGACAAGTATCACCAGAGGATTAGGCAAACACATAGTTAGGGTCACAACTTATATCAAAATGAGACAGTAATCAGTGTAGTCAGAAGCCAAGCCAAGGACAGCAACAGGAATTCATGAGGGCACTGCGCATAACCCATTCTGCTATTCTCTTGATGGTGGGGGAACGTCTCTCCGGTTCACAAGGTTTCAGAAACCGATTGCTGATCCCCCGGGTGCTGGCTGGAGCTTCTGCCAGCCTTAATAGCAGGTAGCTGCTTTTCTTGCTTAGACTGTATTACCCTTATTTGCTGGTCCTGTTATATACATAAAATACACTGCATTACCTGGATTTCTGCTTGTGGTGTCTTTGTTTGCATAATCATGCACCGTGGGTTACAGACTGAACCCCAAGTATCCCCTACGCATGGGCTCCTGCCCGACCTGGTCACCCGAGTCCTGACAGTTATCATGTTGAATACTCTCTCATAAAGGCATTGAAGAAAAATGTTGTACAAAAAGCAAAATAAAAAATGATAGAAAAGTCCACTAAAACTTGGCAAAGATATTAAATAAGTATATATATTAGTGATAATTAATTGAATTAGGGAAAACATTAACCCAATCAATAAGATGATAAATCAAGTTATTAGTAAATCACGTTAAGAATAAATATTACATTGCTAAACAAATTGCAACTAACATATGCTTACTCATTCTAACACCATACAGTAACACACACATTGACACCATACATTCATGCACACATACTAACACCATACACTATATGCCGACATACACTAATGCCATACAGTAGCACACACAACACCATAATAAATATATAGTCCTGTCTTCTCAAAAATATTTTAAAAAGTAAGTGAGTTTGGTGATCATAAAGTGTTTTTGTGGCAGTGGCGCCCATTCAACTGATCAAACCCTAAGCAAATTTGCAAAGCAAGTATGCTAAAACTCTTAGATTGTCTTATACTTTTGTTGAGTAGTTTTGAAATCTGTAAGTACGATGAAACTTATAGTCTTATAGTTCCTGATATTAAAATGTCAGCTTACAAAAAGTGATATGTACCTTATGATATTTGCCTGTAAAAACCAAGGTTAGATGTTACTACAGAAATACTGTTGGACAAAGCATAGTGAAAATGCTAAGAATGCTCTTGCCTTCAAGTATAAAAAAAGGCACTATCATTTACGGGGCTAATGCACATATGTTTTTAGTTTTATAATATACATATACGTATGTAGATATATTTATATGTATATAAAGTTTTATCCACTGAGTGTGCTGTATAAAAGTCATCTATTTCCCCACAGAGAAGAGATATCTTGAAAATGAAACACAATCACCAGTCTTAGTTGTAGCAGCTGAAATGACATACTTTAATATAGACCTAAATGTCAAGACATAACTGAAGTAATAACTGGAAATTGATAGTACTTTTTGAAGAATAATGACATTTATCATGACAAAACAGTGTTTTTAAACTCTTCTGGCCCAAGATTTATTTATACCCCAAAGCCATGATTATTATTTTCTTTTTCATATGTTTGTTAAATCAGGATTTGCCTTTTCCCATATTTCATGTACCCACACAAATTATACATCATTTTGTTCAGGACAAGTAAATATATATATATATAAAACATTGTTAGTGATATTTAAAAAACAAAATATATGATAAAACGGAAAAAATACACTTCTATACATAGTAGGTGGTACAGCTGAACAATGACCCAATTTGTGTTCATCGACATCCCCTGCTTACAGTAATACCCCACATACATATTTTTTTATATTCTAGTCATACTGTGATCAGCAAGCAGGGCTCCTGTTATGAGGTGGCAAAGGCACGTTGTTATGGGGCAAAGATGGCAGAGAGAAGCTGCCCTGTGGCAAAGGTGGTACAGACATGCTGTTTGGGGGTACAAATGGCACAGACAAGCTGTTTAGGGGCAAACATTGCACAGAAAAGCTGTTTGGAGACAAATTGGGCACTGTGGGACTGCTGCTTATGAAACTGGAGTGACATGGGGCAATGCTCGCAAAGGGGCACATAGGGTTTCTAGTTACACCCCTTGTGTGGCATGTGGGCACATAAGCTCGAACATGCAATAAAATATATGGGGGTGGTGTCCAAATATTTCAGGGCTACTTTTCATGCCTAGCCTGGCACTGCTTAAGATTGAGTTGGAATGAGAGTTTGCAGGAGAGTTGGGGTTTTACCTCTCATTTCACTATACATTATGAATTCAAAGCTTTTAAGAAAAATAAGCTCTTTGTAATATAAAGTGGAGCCAATGAGCTTCAACACAAATTTCCCTCATACTCTTCTGTCAGCTTTTATGTTAGTAAATAAACACCTTTTGGGTTAGCCCTGGGAGCTACAGATTACTGGATCTCCAAAGTAGTGCTGTGATAATTGGGTGGAGGTGAAGTGATTGACTCCACCCAGGTGGCAGGGAGAGGAGGAAAGAGAGGGGTGCCGAGTGGTCGCACATGAAAAAGTTTTCATCAACTGCTTGGCCCCCTTTGTCTCCTCTGCTCCCTACCGCTGCCCTGACTGCGGTGGTGGGAGCGTAAGGCCATGGTTGCGGTGCTGCGCTTCATGATGAGCGCCGGAATGTGATGTCATATCCTGATGCTCAGCAGTGAAGCTGCGCACGCCACGGCAGGGCAGCGAGACTGAGGCCTCACGCTCCCACCACAGGACTTCACCAGGGTAAGTGAACTGCAAAAGGTGGGGGGTAGATAGTGAGAAGGGGGGAAAGGGGGTTGATAGTGAGTATGGGGGGAGAGGAAGTAGATAGTGAGAAGGGTAGTAGAGGGAGTAGATAGTGAGAAAGGGGGTAGATAGTGAGAAGGGGAAGAGATCGTGAGAAAGGGGGTAGTAAGAATCTTGAAATAAAGAATGAGAATGAGAGATAATAAATTAAGTTATGTGTGGATGAATTGTGTGAATGGGAGAGTATAAATGTGTGGATAAATTGTGTGAATGAGTGAGATAATTAATGTGTAAATGAATTGTGTGAATGAACTAGAGAATGAATTAATGCGTGGATGAATTGTGAGAATGCATTAATAAATATGTGTAAATGATTTGTGTGAATGAGTGAGAGAATGAATAATTGTGTGAAGGAATTGTGTGAACGAATGAGTGACTGTACAAGCGTTTTGTGTGTATCATATCTATAAGTGATTTGGGGAAAGGCAAAGTTTGAGCTTGGGGACCAAGATGGCACAGGCAGGGTGTTTATGGGACAAGGATGGCACAGGGCAGGCTGTTTGGGGACAAAGCTGTCTTCTGCTGGGCCGTTTGGGGACAAAGATGGCTCAGGCTGGGCTGTGTGTAATTTGTGTGTAATCTAGGTGCTGGTCAAGTTCTATGTGGACACCTGGCCTGGGGTGTGCAACATGTGATCTATGTCTGTAATTTTTTTTTCTATATCTATACTTTTAATGCTGAGTTTATATTTGCTATGCTATGTTTCCATACAGTATTTATGTATACCTGCAAATACAGGGTTTGTATATCTTATTTAGTTGATAACCTGCAGTGCTGTTTCCATATGTTGTTTATTTGATCTATACCTGAACTACAGGGAGGAAGGAAAAGAGAGGTGCGGGTTAGTGAATGAGGGGACAAAGGCACTCTGGGGAAGAGTACGGGAGAGAGGACCTTTCACGGTAGGGTCAGAAGGAGGGAAGACTGAACGGACTTTCACAGTCTTCCCCTAATCTGCAGTCGGTGTGGCAAATATATTTTTTTATTTGGTGTGGGAGCGAAGGCAGTGATTGCATGCTAGGGTGTGTGGAGTTGGGTGCAAAGGAAATAATTGCAATCTTTTCAATATTTAAAGGAAAAATATTTTTGTCACAGAGATTGAACTGTTGGCTGTTTTTTTCCTATATTTAATGTATTTAAGGTACATTATTGTTGTTACCAGTGTTTCCAGTTATATATTATTGTACTTGTTTGTACTTGCACATAAATAATCTCTAATTAAAACTAGTTGTTTGTTACAAGATTTTTTACCCTTTTTTCCCTTTCAAGGGGGGGCGCCAGGGGGCAGGACTCTACTCCAGGTCTTATTCTTCACACCCTTTTCAGTCTCCAAGACTTGTTTTACTGGCATTGTTTAAAAATAATTCCTGCCACACAATGGATTTGTCACTCTACAATCAGCCATTCCAGACCAACTGTCCAGCTTTCGTACATGCTGCAACATGCTGGTGTAGTGGGCTTACACCCCATTTTATGTTATGCATTTTCTTCTTTTCTAGCTCTCAGAACATTATGTCTGATGATTCTGTGTACTCTATATCCTAAGCAATCCACCTACAACAGAAAGCATGCATAGCTTCCAAAAATACAATCTGTTTTTATATTTATTGCAATCTAGTCACTTTTTATCTAGAGAAATTACATCAGTAGCAGGTATCCTGATTCATCTCATGTACTAACTGATTCTAAAGGAGAGAATGCAATTACCCATTAAAGACCTTGTATTATAATCTTGTTAAACAAAATCCTAATTACCAATTAATCTTTTTAAGAATACAATCTGTTCAGCTGTGTCATTTGAAGTGTAGCTCTTTCTATTCTTTCCTCAGCCAAAAACATGTTACAGACACATGCCACAATGTATTGTCTTGTGCATTTCAAAGTCTTGTATTACTGTATTAAGGTAAATGTAAATAATATATATATATATATATATATATATATATATATATATATATATATTGGTTTTGCATGTTAAGTTTCAGTGGTTATTTTGTATTATATATATTTTGTCTTTTTATCTAAAAAAGTAAATGAGTAAAACAGATTTAGTCTTGAGATCGTTTCATCATCTGTGTCAATTTCAGTGTCCAAGATGGGAGATATAAAATTTTCCAGGGGAGTAGAGATCTACTAGCCAACATCTGTGTCTCTAAGTCCCCAAATTCTCCTTGTTTGTTAGAATGTTTGTACTTTTGCTTGATTATTCTTTTAGTAATCTGATTTTAGGAGGTGATATAAAAGTACAGTCAGGACAATAATTTTCATAATTTTGGTCAGGACTCCACCACAATGGATTTGAATTGAAGGAATGAAGATATGATTGAAGTGCAGACCTTAAGCTTTCATTCAAGTGGTTTCACAAAAATATTGTATGAACGATTACATACAGAAATTTTCATACATACTGCCCCCCATTTTCAAGGGCTCAAAAGTAATTGGACAACATTCATTCTTAATACTCGGTTGAAAATCCTTTGCAGTGAATGACTGCCTAAAGTCTGGAACCCATTGACCTCACACAATTCTTCCCTGATGCTTTGCCAGAAATATAATGCAGCTGTCTTATGTTGCTGGTTGTTTGTGACATACTGTTTACCTGTGACATGTACTTTCTTACTTTGAATACATATATAGGAAGTGCCCCTAATATTCTGTTTTTTTAATTTATTATTTCTGACTGGTAAAAGGGAAGCACAGGTTTGGCAGCACCTGGTTCATAAGACCTTGAATGCCACATGTAGCTTTTATATGTGACTTTTTAGGGTGCATACATATATCCCCCCCCCCCCAGTAATTTCAGTTACGAGAAATTATAGTCTCAAAAACGAATCCCTGATCATATCACATGTTCTAAAAATCAGTTATTTAAATAAAAATGTAACAAATTGACAAATCAAACTTTTAACAGAATGCTAAAAAAATACAAACATTTAAAAGCAACAGACATCCAAACACAATATGAAAACTGTGATTATAGGTATTTGAAATGGCAGGAGGAATATGTATGTGATTTCTGTACTTAAAGATTATAAAATATCAAGGAATATACATGTGATTTCTATACTTTATGATTATATATAATAAAATGTTGCCATTGTATTATGACAAATTATGTGATTACTATTAATTAATTCATTCTATAGAATGTGTTTTAATTTCCCGAATTTAGTCATAACGTTGAAAACCTTCATATAGATAGATATTGTGGTAAAAATGATTCTCTGAAGAGCAACATTTATAGAAATGCAGGGTATTTACAGAAGTCTTACAATATAAATGCATGTTTTGTTATGTTCTTCTCCAAATACAGATTATGGTGCTATTCTAATCAACTCCATTTCAAGAGGATAACTCTGACACTTTCATACTGATACTCTCAGCCTGTGCTTATGATAAGACAATGATAAGAATGAACCTCGCTAAACATAAATGGCTCATATATCAAAGCTATTTTATACTACAGACACTACGGCATTTGTACTATAAATGATACACTGAATAATCTCTTTCTCGTCAATTTAAACTGATACAAATACTGAATGGAATATAGTTTGGGGAAAAAAACGCATAAACTAACATCTGTATGAATGGCATCTATAGTTTATGAACTATAGTAGTCAGCAAAGTGTATTTTTTGTATATTTCTATTTTCTAAATGTATTTCAGGTAACTGGGGAATGCTTTAGGGGATGGGTAGGGTCCTCTTCCCATCTGTCAGGGTTCCCAGCACAGCAATCGGGGTTCCCCTTTAGGGTTTCACTGTGTAGTAGAGCATTTCCCTGTGGTGTTACCCTCTACAGCAGTCAGGGGAATCCTATGGGCCTGTGATAGCTCTGTCATAGGGCTACAGCATACCCTCACACACTGACTGTGGCAGGGGACCCAATTGGGGTCTCTATAGACCCCCAATGTGCTTGCCGGCGACTTCAATGATGAGGTGACTGGAAGGAAATGCTTGAACTTCCATTTGTGTATTTAAATGCATGTTGAATGTAACGATGCACTATTACCATTAAGACCTTGTGTAATATCACTAATAAAAATATATATAAAAAAAAATTACAGGTCCCAATACTGATCCCTGGCCCCACTAGTAACATGTCTTTCCTCCGCATATACACCATTAGCTACAACCTTTTGCCACTCTACCATAGCATTATACATTCAACTATTTTGACATCCAAACTCAAACACTGCAATTTATTTGTATGTTTTTTCAAGGGGACAGTGTCAAATCCATTACTGAAGTCTAGATGGGCTATATCACCAGCTTCACCCATATCTATTATTTTAGTCACCCAGTAAAAAAAAATTAAAGCAGTAAAAAAAGTTAGTTGGACAAGATCTTCCTGTTGTAAACCCATGCTGATTCTGTTCATGCAACCATTTTCCTTCAGGGTATTTAACAATCCTGTCTTTTAGCATGGTTTCCGTTAATTTGCCTACTACCCACATTCCTTATCTTACCTTTACTGGTCCCTTTCCTGCAATACTTATACTAGTGTGGCTGGTCCATTCCTGACTGTGGCACTTTGGCCTCTTTTGTAAAACACCCTTAGTCTTCCCTGCTACCTTGTTTGTGACCTAGTATTATAATTGCAAACACACAGTCTTCTAGGACAACTTTGCCCAATAGTGACTGGTTAAATATCTCTGCTAGGGGTTTTGTTAGGACATGCAAAATATATAACGGTGTCCTACAAATAGAATATTCCCTGGCTTTGGCACTACTTGAGTTGTGTTAGCTGCGAAGCATCATTGAGATATGTCACGGAGGTGGCTAGTCCGAACGACTACCTCCGCTGACTTGTGCTCCCTTAGCCTGGGACAACACACACTTTCCCCGGTTTCCCAGTCACTAGCCGAGACTCGGTGTAGGGTATGCACGAAAATGAAGACTACTTTATTTTAGACACACAGGGCTGGATATATCCAGCAAAACACACATTAACATAAAACAAGATATTGGGATACAAGCTGCCCCCTTAATCTGCCTCTAAGAGACAACAGGGGCAGTACAGGGATTAACAGTACAATAGGGTCCCAACCTCCACTATCTATTACTGGCCAAAATCAGTTCCCCCTGTAGTGGTGGAACCGGGGGGGGGGGGTGTAGGAGACTGACTTATACAGCATTAAACTAAAACAATGGCGGTCACACCCTGGTTGCTGATCCTGGCTGTCTGCTGGAGATAATCCCCTCAGACAGTAATGGGATTGATATACTGCTGGGGGTAGCCACACAAGTCAGGGCCCATAGTCGGTAGGGAGGAGGCGGGCTGTCAGGCCTCTCCAGTGGCCCCAGTGATGGAGGGTTTCGTCACAAGATACATTTGGGATTTCTTCATAGAAGTAATAAAAATATCAGACACAACTATTTATTTAAGTCTTTGGAGGGCACATTTCTTTAGTTTAGTTTGTTAGGTATAACTTAACCAGTTACATAAAAGCCAAAATTGATCTATACGTGCCTAGCCTAACTCAGCTGGTCTTAATGGCCAATTTAGCAGATACCGTTATTCAAGCATACATCCAGTCCAGTAGCCCACATTCAGTCTATTTAACCGAGCACTGTATATATTTTTTTCATACCACTACCCCTTTAAGCAAAAAGTTAATTCTTACATTAATACACATACTGTCGATCCATTTGTACATAAATGGTTAGCAGCATGATTCTAACTATTTGCTACTTCATACCTTATAGAGTACCTATAGGGTTGTTCAGAAGGCAAATATACATAAAATATGAAAACCGTGTGGAAAATATTTTCTGATTATGCAGAAAATACTTGCTGTATCTGCTACAATACAAAAGTTACTCAGTGTACACATTTATTGGATTTTTGTATACAATGTATTCTATACTGTATTTGAGCCACATAGAAATTTAAAATTGTACAACTCTTTTTTCTTTTTTTTTTTCCTCGTAGTCCTTCCACCACAACATGGAAAAGTTGCAATAGTGACAGGAGGGTCCAAGGGAATTGGATATTGCACTGCCCTACACTTATCTAAACTTGGAATGCATGTCATTATTGGTAGGTATTAATGTTAGTACCTTACATCGACATAAATAATGTGTGTAAAATAATGTGTACACATGTTTTAAGATGAGCAATAGTTTTGGGTTTTGCTACTATCCTTCTTGAAAATATATACTGTGTGCGTGTGTGTATGTGTGTATATATATATATATATATATATATTCAGTATCTCACAAAAGTGAGTACACCTCACATTTACTGACCCCTGTCCATTGCCGAAAGCACCTACAATGGGCACACGAGCATAAGAACTGGAAAAAGGTGGAAGAATGGAAGAAGGTGGTCTGGTCTGATGAATCACATTTTCTTTTACATCACATGGATGGCCAGGAGCTTGTGCGTCGCTTACTTGGAGAGCACATGGAGGCCCCAGCAAATTACAAGACTTAAAGGGTCTGCTGCTAATGTCTTGGTACCAGATACCACAGCACACCGTCAGCAGTCTAATAGAGTCCATGCCTCGACAGGTGAGGGCTGTATTGGGAAAATGGCGACCTACACAATATTAGGCAGGTGGTCATAATGTTATGGCTGATCTGTTAATGTGTGTGTGTGTGTGTGTGTGTGTGTGTGTATATATATATATATATATATATATATATATATAGTAATGTGTGTATATATGTAGTAATTCCCCAGTGTTTCTATTACCCGATATACTTCATTTTCCCTTTAGATTTTATTGAATGGTGAACTAAAATTACGCATTACTCCAGAGCATGTGATGCTTATTTTGAATATAAAGAGTTTTCTTTGATTCATTCCAGCAGGAAACAATGACTGTGAAGGCAATGAGGCAGTTGAGAGGATACAACAGCAAACAATGAATGCAAATGGTAAGCTTTTAAGTGGAATCTGAGTGCTAATGGTGCGGTTTCCAGTAAAATATATTTTTTAGTAAATCATGGGGAAAAGAAGAATTGTGCCTCTTCTTTATCAGTTAAATCTCCAATCATATATGCACCACTGGGCATTGATGGTGTGGATTTATTTTATACCTCATACATATAAATTTGAGCTTTAGTAGGTTTTCCCCATGTTTTATTGCCTATTTTCTTTTTGCTGGACGGTTAAACCTTTATGAAGTCTAAATAACTACATGACCAAATTTTTTTTCTCAAGAATAACAGGGGAACTGTCATAGATTATTAAGAGTGTCTACCTCAGACACATTCTTTCACTACTACATCCATCCAGAGTTGTTGATGTTCAAAGCTTTGGTACCAAAATTGATTAAATTAAGCTATATGACTGGTCTTGCTGCTGGAACCTGATGTTGCCACATTTTATGGAGGCTCACCTTCCATAAAGATTTATGAACTTCACTCCTAATATGAGCAAAAACTTTAAATTACCTTAAAGGGAATCTGACACCTTTTAGAAATCTTGGCGCCATTAGATAAACAAGTATTGCTTGTGCATTTGTTTTTTTTCCCACTCATTTTGGTAATATGGTTTAAATGTTAGGGATGCTGATATGTCACAAAAGTTGGCAAAACTGTAATAAATTATGGTTATCCTACATCTCACAGTATGTTATACTGACTGCTTAAAATATGAACATCTTGGTAATTATTCATTGTTTTAGTGGATGGATGGATGGCCTTGTAGTACCAAAGTTCAGATCATTTAATTAATTGTATTGGTGGCAACAGTGTAGTGGGTGTTCACTTTTTTGAAAGGGTGGTTTATTCCATCTGTTGAGTGGAACCTGTTTAGCAGAACTGTAACCTACAAGCAAGGGTGCTGCTAAACATGATACATTGGCCATGGATCAAAGGACAATATGTTACAAAAACACCCTAATTAGTCATTTAAGGATACATTTTAAACTAAATCCCATGCAACAGCATAACTCCCCCAACATACAGCATGATGATTATTGCATAGTGCTTTGGTACCATGAAAAGCAGAAATATCCATCAGCTACAGAGGGCCCTGCTCTTAAGCTTACAATGCAGAGGATTTAAACTTGTATATTTCATTTTACCTTTTTTCTTAGGGTAGCACAGCTGTACAAATGTAGCTTGCACACACACGATAAAGTATAGGCTGAGTGTGTAGCTCTAAGCTGTCTTTCAGTTTCTGGAGAACCCTGACTCCCATTATAGTCTATCAAGAGCATGACAAAGAGCCGGACTCTGACGCACTTGTAATCAGTTTTAAGCTTGTGTTATATAAAACAGTTCAGTCATGTATTATGAAAGCAACCCTTGTTTCCAGCTCTGCTTCAAAGCTTTTTGATTACTAGCAGAGTGGAATAAAATGTTGCTTTTAGGTAAAAACGGTTTTCATATATCCTCTTAGTATGGAATGACTGTTTTGAAAGTAAACACACATAATACTACTCTAAAGACTGAAAACAATACCTTTCGTGAGCCCCCATTCCCATAAAAACATAGAACTTGGCAGCAGATGAGAACCATTTGGCCCATCTAATCTCCCCATTTTTGCTGTTTAGAGTCTCAGACCTTAATTAGTCATTGGTCTTGCCTTAGATTCAAGATAGCTGTATGCCTATCCAGTGCATGTACTTAGTTAAATCCCTTTAAGTATATCAATGTTTCAGTCATTTCCTCTTCTTTCCTGCAAGGTATATATATTAAGACCCCTTTAGCCTTTCTTGATAATATTTATGCTGCAAACCATTCACCATTCTATCCTCCAATATGTCAATATACTTCTGGGGATATGGTCTTCAAAATTGTGCGCAATACTCCCTGTGAGGTCTGACCAGATATCCTGTAAAATTTCAGAATCACCTCTCTCTTTATTTAGCTACAGAAGACTGAAAGAAATATCAGGAACACATGAGGCAATTTCAAGAATGGTAGATTTAGACACCCTTTGAGCCTCAATGATCTGGCAAGGTGTAGGGAAGGAAGACTGGAAGTTATACGGCTGGCTAATGGGGTAATTGTTGATGTAAATGTATCCAGGTGTCCCTCTTTTAAGACGCCCCCTGTAGCCTTTATACGGATTGGCAACAAAAAGCCTATGACCCAGGACAGTATCCCCAGACATATGGACAGAATTTCTGAGGTGCATAACAGTTCTAGATCAAACAGGTGAAAGTGGAGCAATTATAAGGATGGTTCCATTGCTTTATATAGTAACTGTGCATTTTTTTTTACAAATTTGCACCACATTGCTCTTATACTGGAATATATATAGTATTGTATATACATATCCCAAAGGTCCCTACATACTGATGATTGTTAAATCATTTAGTGAATTATTAGCTGTACACCATTTGTCTAAATGTAGCATCTTCTGGGTGCATTTGGAGATATTCTGGAGACCTATTGAATGGATAAGGCAATGGTTGCAGTTGATGGTGTGTATTTAGATGAAAGTCTTGTTACTAGTGGAGCATCTCAGGAATCGGTATTGTGACCCATACTATTATGGTATATGATAAATGGTATGCTTAGCAATATTACAAAAGGTCTTAATGGTAAGGACTTTTTTTTGCAGATGATACAAAGAACAGGATAGACATTTCTGGTTAAACATGCAAGTGATTTCAATAAATTAGAAGAATGGTGGAGAATGTGGCAGGTTAATGTTGAATGCATAAATTAATGCACTTAAAAATACATTTAAAAAAAGTAATAATCTAGGCAGAATATATAATTGGGGCACTGCTGTGTGAGTTACAACAGAAGAAAGCGTTTTGGGAGTATTTTTTTCTGAAGACTTAAAGGTATGCAGGCAATGCAATAAAGCATCTATAAAGGGAATCAGTTTAAGGTTTTAATAGCAGAAAGAGGGAGGTGGGTCTGCTACTTTACAGATCTCTGGTCAGATCTTACATTGTGTATTATATACAGTTCTAGAGACCCCATCTCCAGAAAGATATTGACGCATTGGAGAAAGCTCAGAGGAGGGCTGCTAAAATGGCAAGTGGATTAAGGGATTTAAATATTTATAACTTGGAGGAAAAAAGAGAGAGAGGAGATGTGATAGAAACATTTAAATACATAAAGGGATTTAAAGTACAGGAGGAAAGTTTATTTCAAAGAAATGTTAGAACTAGAAAATATAATCTAAAACTGGAGGGTCAGAGGTTTAGATGTAGTGTTAGGAAGTTTTATAAAAGTTTATCCCCTGCCCATATTTGCATTTGCATCCGATTTATTTATACAGTAACCCTTAAAATAACTATTATTGTCACTGTTGCTGCATAATTTGTAAGAAATCCATCAATTATCCTATAACAACATACATTTTGTGCCATGCATACTATACAATATAACATTATTTTAGTTATGTTGCCTTATGTATGTATATATATATATATATATATATATATATATATATATATATATATATGTATATAAATATATATATATATATATATATATATATACATAAGGCAACATAACTATATATATATATAATGCGCATGTATAACATGAGCTTTAAAAGCCATTCCAGATGTTCATTTGCTGTTCCCTGTGATTTGGCATAGTACAACCGCATTGTCATAATGATTGCAGTGCTAAAGTTCGTGCTTTGGTTTCAGAACTTGATGGTTTTTCAAGAAAAAAAAAACAAAAAAAAAAGATGCACTTTAGGCATGTGAATTAAAAAAATATATATTTTCAGCTACATATATATTAGAGAATTGATGAATTTATTTTTTTAAAGCATGTGTACTATGTGCCTTTTAATTAATTCCTGTGCTCTTAAATTATCTATATAATTTACTTTTATTACAGAAAAGCAGACAAGTTAAAAAAGTGACCACAAATAGGACGCTTATGTACTTGCTAATAATAATAAACTGGTCATCCTAATAATTTACAATATTTTTTGGTTTTTAGAATGGATAAAATATTATTTTCCTAACATGCACTTTAATGAAATTTGTAAACTTTACTTTTCTAGTCAAATTTGAGTATGTTTAAGCAAATTGGTTTAGTTTGGTCAGGACCAGACATGCGATGACAAGACGGCCCTTGTACTTTAAGGCCAGTGCCCTCCTGATGTCATAAGTGCATTCATGGCATATCCCGTTCTAACCACATGCAGCAGCACCTGATCTGTCGCTGGTGTGCCAGATGGCCAGTCTCGGCCTGACTTTGGAGCTGTTAAGATAAAGTAGAGCAGGCTAACTGTGTAGTATAATTGTAATCAGCTAATGCCTAATTCATTAGTCACTTCATTCACAGCCATTCACTTAGAAAGGATTCGGTAAATCAATGACCGGATTTGTCTGCTCTGTGCATTTTTTTTCTTTTTTCCCCCACGTACACCCAGGGACAAAAATAAACATAATTGTATTATGCTCTTCCAGGGCCATAAATAGTGTGTTTTGGACTTGCATAAACATATATTTTGTTCCATTGTAAAGATGCCTGCAATTGAAAATCACATTGTTCCATTGAATAGAGAACAATATGAGCTTTATAAAATGCTCACAGTGATTCGCTTGCTTGTAATTCATTGAGAAAATACATGTCTGAAAAATAGAAAACGGTAATAGGAAGGGTCTGAAATCACAGTTTTAAAAATGGAGCAATGATTTGTTCACACTGAAATGAAGGAAAAATAAAATAATAAATAGTTTTTGCTAAGCTGACCTCTTAAAAAATCTGTGAAGCATGCATAAAAAGAGAAGAGTAAGATCCTAGGTTAAGTTGTAAATTAAACTTAAATTTGCACAGTAATGAGACACTCCAAAGGTACAATGGAAGTAATAAGACCTGCATATCCCTGTCACGGTTCCTGGTTGACTTAAACGCCAGACTCCCAAGTTGCAGGTCTGAACACTGCTGACTGACCATAAGAGCCTTAAGGATTTGGATTGTTCACATCAAGAGGCTTCTAGCTGAACTTTAGCGAACCCACACCTGCGTATTAGGTTCATTATTTTAGTCCTTTAAGTAACCAGCACACACAAATAGCCCTTCCCATTGGATGGTGCTGCCTGTGTCCAGTACCAGTGCATTATATATAGTCCCTGTTGCAATACTGCTTGTTTCCCACTGCTTCTGGTTTCTGGCATCCTGACCCTGGCTTTTGCTTTAAAGTATGCGATTTCCTGACCTTTTTGCTTTTTTGACTGTTCTACCATTATCCAACTACCAGATAAGGGAGTGGATTATCACTAACTTTCATGGTTGCTGCAAGGGTATCTCTTTTCCTCCGGTATCCATTGGTCTCTGCTCAAGGGTTCTGCTTCAACACGCTGAGCAAGATTATTGAAACATACAGAGGACCTTTTCAAGTTTACTGCCTACCAGGACTCTGGATGAGCTTCTTCAATCTCAGGGCAGGGAGAGTTGGGTCACACTCTTTCTCGGCCAGGTTCTGCCCACTTCTCATCTGCTACTATCCACTTTCTGCTCACTAAAATCAAAGTTGAACTAGCCCCCTAGTGCCAATAACCCCACCCCCACAATAAACTACATCTCAAAATTGGGGGAGCCGACCTTGGGAAGTTCCCAAGGATTGGTGTAACACAGGCTTCTTTAGAAGGACCACCTGGTATTTGTGTCTCAAATGAATCACACAGTTAACCCCAGTACTGTTAATTTTCTATTAATGATTACTTTTGTTTAAAAAAAAAAAACATTCATTAACATGTGCTAGGCTTTTTGCTCAGTTCTTCAGCAAATTGTGTGCCTTGCGGAAATGGCATATGTAATACAACTGAACAAGGCAAATGATAAATCCACTGTTTCCCATGTGTTGGGGTTTGGAGCACCCACTTATTATGGCACCACAAGAACATATTGTAATTATGTTTGTTATCATGGGAAATTCCTATGACATTGCACAAAGATTGTTTCCCAACAATATAAGCATCTAGGTGGACTGCCATGCAAATATTTTTATCACTGCACAGCACGACTATGAAAATTCAAATGATAAAATATGAAATCAATCTTGGTGGAATATTAGTGGCACTTATTTTAACATAATCCAGTACGCAAACTGTTCAGTTTCGGTGCCTAGATTCTTACTTACTTAGAGTTGGGTTCTAGTACCAACAAAAAACATAATTTCCATTGAATGAAATTGCTGATAAACTAACAAAAGCAGATCTCCCTATACTGATCAAGGGCTGCCATTCAAATGAAGGACAGGAACATATCCTACAAAAATATGTACAGTTCAGGGGTTCTACACATTAAAATGCAATGTTATAATATGTAAAAAGCAAAATGCATCCATAGACGATTTGCTTTAATGTTACGGTTAAATCAATATCCGCCATTTTTCTCTTACATACTGTTAAAATTGGACTTCCTCAATTACTAAAATTCTAACGGCACTACTCTCAGATATCTAGACACATTCAGAATTTTTATATCATACCTAGAATGTGAAGCAGTACTTTTCAATTTCAGTAAATGCAATTGCAATGATAACCTTTCTCCTTTAGGCCAGCCTCTGCTTTTCCATTCAGATGGTTTCTGCTGACATTGTAAAATGTTGATTCCCTGTAGAATGTGGTGCTAGAAATGTGTGTTCCAGGACTATTACTTATAAAGAGTGATACAAATTAGATGAAGGGAATTTGTAACATTTTTGGATAGGTTATATAAAATGTTTTTTGTTCATAGTAAAAGAATAGGTTATATTGTAAATGAAATAAAGGGGCTCTGGGCATTGAGGGCAAAAGCTTGGTAGACTCCTGGACCATGTGCATTTGTAAAGGTCTAGGCATGCTATATCAATGAGTATGTGTGAGTGAGTAAATGAGTATTTGTGAATGAGTATCTGTGGAAGAGTGTAAAAGAGTGATTTTATAGTATAGTAGGTTGAAATAAGACTTCAGTCCATCAAGTTCAACCTTTCACACATACGTAGTTCCAAAAGAAGTCAAAAAACCCTACTTGGGGGGGCATGGCCGGCTACAGAGGAAGATGGCAGCATAAGCTCTTGGCTCCGTGAACCCTCTCCGTGTTCTTTCGAACAAAGTGTGTTTTTCTGCAAGATGGGCAAGACAAATAGGGCTCCTGGTACCCCCAAACCCCCGGGGAGTAAGGAGAAACCTTCACTTACCTCAGTCCGGTCTTATTTCCAAGGAAATTTGGATCAAGACTCCAGGGACTCCTTTCACAAAATGGCGCCTTCTGCCGGATCCAGCAGTGATTGTCCTGAGGAACCCCTCCCGGATACTAGAGATCATCCTTCACTGCAAGATACCCTTCGTCTTTTACCTACGAAGGAGGAGATGATTCCTTTAATCGAGAAGGCTACTCAGGGGATCCGTGACACTCTGTCTGCGCTTAGAACCGACGTACAACAGCTTGGGGACCGCGTGGCCTCTGTCGAGGAAGACATAGCCAAAGTGACGGATACCGTTGAGACCCTTTCCTCACAACTGGCTGATCACTCTAATATCTTACGTCTAATGGCCAGAAGATTGGAGGACCTGGATAATAGGGGGCGCCGGAATAATTTACGAATTCGGGGAATCCCCGAGGATATCTTGCCGCCGGACATTACATCTACCCTGCACACTATCTTTAATGGCCTCCTACGGCGCCCCGTGGACACGCCGATTAAATTTGACAGAGCTCACAGAGCATTAAAGCCGCGGGGAGACGCTTCGAATCCCCCAAGGGATATTATATGTAGACTGCACGACTACCCTGTGAAGGAGGACATCCTACGGGCGTGTAGGTCGCAGGGGGACATTTCCTGGAATGATCACAACATCGCCATCTTCCCTGATTTGTCGCCCACTACTCTCCAAGCGCGCCGTATTCTGAAGCATTTGACGGCGGCTCTTCGGGAAGCCTCCATCCCCTACCAGTGGGGGTTTCCGTTTTCCTTGTCTGTCCGTAAGGACAACAAAATTTTTGCTATCCGTCGAGCCTCCGATGTTCCGTCTTTCCTGGATAGCCTGGGTCTGATTGGGAAACGGCCCTCCTCAACCCGATTCACCTGCGGGATCCTGCTAAAGTCTGGTCGCCCTTACCGCGAAGAAACAAACGCTCCAAGCTACCGACGACTTAATCCTACTGGAACCTTATACTCACCTTTTTGCCTACACTCCTCCTGCTCTTTTCCACTCTCCTGTCTTGGACTCTTCACGGTTCTGCAGATCCGCAGGTCTACGTCTCGTCCTCGCTGAGGTTACCAGGACTGTACATCATCCTCGTACATCATCTGACCTACCTTCACTCGGCTCATTGAACACCGCGTTATTCGAATAGCAGGTCATCATCCGCCTCGATTTTGTGGTGCCTTGGGCTACATACCGGGTCCTCTTTTTGTTTGTGACTTCTTCACGCATTGTGGGGCTTCCCGGACAACCTTCGTGGCGTTCACGGTCTGTTGTTACACTTCCACTTTGTCCTTTTGGTTCTGTTTGTTCGTCGCCGTGCCCTTATATCGTTGTATTGCATTTTATAGCTGACTTATTTGGGTATACGGTCATGCATTTATTGGCTCTTATTCCGATGTTTGCTCGACTCTAATATGATCGGTTTCCATCTGTGGGTTCTCGCTACTCACCTACCCTGCATTCAGTAACCCAGAACCTTTCAGTGGATTCTTCATTTTTTGCGTTGCAGGATCATACTTCTACACTACACACTCTTTCCATACATTTACATTTCTCTCTACACATGGAGAGGGTTCCATGCCGCTGCCACTCCTCTCCTCGTCCTTACTTCGTCACTACTCTCATCTTCTACGTCCACTATCTACTTTCACACACGTATACCCCACCAGAGCATACCTACCTGTCCCACGGGTCAGGAAACACGGTCACTGACCATTGGTATGGTCAAAATGCTCACTATTCGACGTTCATGCGTCGGGCAGTCATCTGCCCTGTTTGGTTATGTTTTTGTTTTTATGTTTCTGACTGTTTATGTTGTTGTTCTCCTTCTCTGTTCCACTGGATGATTTGGTGCGCCTGTACTGTTATATCTTTTGTTTCTAGCCCTCTGCTCGGATGTCTACCACCGATCTTAAGTGCACTTCTCTGAATATTAGAGGATTGAATAAACCCCAACAGAGGTCTAAGCTGCTTTACGTTTTACGTTCCTTCAAAACCCATATCGCATTCCTCCAGGAAACCCATTTTCTCCACACTAGAGAATTTAAACTTACTGACAGATATATCCATACTGCCTACTTTGCTAGCTCCCACTCCTCCAAGACTAAAGGGGTAGCCATATTGCTACATAAAAATTTGCCCTTTAAACTGCTAGATGCGTGGAGGGATCCTGACGGCAGGGGTATTCTAGTTAAGGGCTTTCTTGGTCTTCACAAGGTAACCCTAGCAACGGTGTATGCCCCTAATAGGGATCAGACCTCTTTTTTAGTGAAATTCCTGTCTAAATTGGCGGATTTTCAAGAGGGCCTTACGATCTTTGGGGGTGACCTTAACATGGTCCTTGATCCCAGGCTCGATTGCTCGGCAGGTGCATCACACATTCCCTACACAAAAATTAAAAAGGTGAAACGTATGGTTTTGCTCAACCAATTGGTCGACGTTTGGAGGGCCCAACATCCTTCCACGTTAGATTACACATTCTACTCGTCTCCCCACCACCGCTACACGCGAATAGACGCTTTATTTTTATCTCATCACCACCTTTCATACTTACGCTCCTCGGACATAGGCTCCTTGACTTTCAGTGACCATGCCCCTGTTCATCTGACCCTATGCCTTCCCTTAACCCCTCCCAGAGTCTGGTGCTGGCGCCTGAATGAAAACCTGATCGAAACCCCGACATTCTTTCCGGCCTTAAATCTCATTTACAACATTATTTTGAAGAGAATTCTAATTTAGAGACCCCAATCCCGACGGTCTGGGAGGCCCATAAAGCGGTCATCCGAGGCCACCTTATCCAACTTGGGGCTAAGCTTAAAACGCCTTGACCATCTGTCTTTAATATCTCTGACCCGCCAGATAGCTGAGCTAGAATTACAACATAAATTTTCCCTTTCCAATAGTCTTCTTGAACAGCTCACCGCCCTTCGTGCCCGTCTCTCTTCTTTATTAGACTCTAGGGTTAAAAGGAACTTTCTTCTTACTAAGCGCCATTTTTACGAACTGGGCGATAAGCCAGGTAAGCTTTTGGCGCGGGCGCTTAGGGCAAAGAGGTTAACTACTCATATCCCTCAGATTAGGGATGCTAAGGGTAAACTCCATGTCCTTACGAAGGACATCGCCCACTGTTTTTCTACTTATTATAAAAGCCTTTATAATTTAGATGGGGGTGAAGTCCCTGACGAACCAACGCTTTTCCGTATGGTCGATTATTTACGTAAGAATCTCAAAACCCGAATCCCCGAGGGGGATAGAACGAGTCTTAATTCCCCCATTCACTTGGAAGAAATAGAGAGAGCAATCAAATCCATGTCCGGGGGAAAGAGCCCTGGTCCTGACGGCTTCACATTGCTATATTACAGTAAATTTCTCTCAATTCTTGGCCCCCACATGGTGACTCTTTTTAACTCCCTGGCTACGGGTACACATTTAGATCCCCAGTCCAACACCGCCCATATCACAGTTATTCCCAAGCCTGGGAAGGATCCCGAAATTTGTAGCAACTACCGCCCAATATCACTCATTAATACTGATCTCAAAATTTTAGCAAAAGTTCTTGCCTCCAGGCTTAACCCCCTCCTCCCCAGACTAATTCATAATGACCAGGTGGGCTTCGTGCCAGGCAGGGAGGCGAGGGACAACACTCTGAAGGTTATCAATCTCATGGCGATAGCTCAGTCCCGTTGGACCCCTTTTCTCTTAGTCTCAATGGATGCTGAAAAGGCCTTCGACAGGGTTTCTTGGGCGTTTCTGTTTAGGGTCCTGGAGACACTGAATGTCGGCCCTAGATTTCTGCAGCAGATTAGGGCTCTATACACTTCTCCCTCCGCTTTTGTGCGGATTAATGGTACACTATCTGACAGATTTGCCCTGGCCAATGGCACACGACAAGGTTGCCCACTGTCCCCTTTACTCTTCCTCCTCACCCTTGAACCTCTGGCTAACGCTATGCGGTCCAACCCGCGTATCACTGGTGTTTCGGTGGCTGGGACCGAGTATAAACTCTCTATATACGCTGATGATATGCTTTGCATGATAACGAACCCCCTGACCTCACTCTCACAGATCATAGCCGAACTCCAACAATTTCATACTTTTTCCTATTATAAAATCAACCTTACGAAATCCGAAATTTTGGGGTTACATGTCTCCGCCACTACCAAATCACACATACAGGCCATTCATCCCTTCCGGTGGACTGACACTTACCTTACTTACCTTGGGGTTCGTATCCCAGTTGACCTTTCCACGCTGGTAGAAACCAATTTTGTCCCACTTTTATCATCTATCTCGTCGGACCTCAAAAAATGGTCCTTTTCTCACATCTCATGGTTCGGCCGCGTGGGTGTTCTAAAAATGAATATTCTCCCCCGCTTTTTGTATTTAGTTCAGACCCTACCTGTTTATCTTCCCAAATCCTTTCTGAAACAATGGATTAGGACCTTCGCCAAATATGTCTGGTCGAATCGCCCCCCTAGGCTTGCCTTTTCATACCTTATTAGATCTAAGGAGCAGGGCGGCTTGGGTCTCCCGGATGTTGAGGGGTACTGGCTCGCATCGCATCTTAGACGGGTGGTGGAGTGGACATCTCACACCCAGAAACAATGGGTCCACATTGAAGATTCATTGTTTCCCTTTGATATTGCCGCGGTCCCTTGGCTTGTGTCCCAGCATCGCAGGTGCGTCCTTCCTAACCACCCGACCATCACTCCCACGCTAAGAGTTATTGCCAAGACTCTAGTTACATTTAACCTGACTAGTTACCCAGGTCCGTTGTCACCCATCTCGTCCAACCCTGCTTTTCCCCCGGGTATGGATCGTAATAATATGGCGCATTTCACGGCGGGAGGGGAGAGGGTTTTGCGGGTATCCCACCTCTATGCAGGGGACTCCCTGCGCTCTATAACTGATCTGGTGCCTACTGTCCCACTTCCCTTTAGGGTGCAGTTTATCTATCATCAAATTAAACATTTCCTTGCTTCCTTATCCCCCACGTCTATTATGACCCGGCCACTTACAGCGTTTGAGCTATTGTGCACCGATGCTTCCAGACACTCGCATCTTCTCTCCGTTATATACCAACTTCTCTTAGCCCAACGCTCTCTCACTAAACCGTATTTTTTCGGTCTCTGGGAAAGGGATCTTAATCGTACGTTTGAACCAGCTGATTGGGATAAGATGGTTTTGCTAGTACACAAAGGCTCTACTTCGAGTAAACTGCAGGAATCTGCATATAAGTTGCTGACGAGATGGTATCGGGTTCCTGCGGACCTACATCACTATATACCCCATATCTCTCCCGATTGCTGGAGATGCGGACTTAGTGCGGGCACTTACATTCATCTCTGGTGGGATTGTCCCCTCATACGACCTTTGTGGTCGGCTGTGACCGAGGTTATTCGGGCGATTGATGACCCTGACTTCCAGGCCTCCCCCGAAATGATGTTGTTGAACCACACCGACTCCAGTGTGGGTTCCTACAAGAGGTCTCTGTCGTTTCATTTAATCAATGCGGCCAAGGCGGTTATTCCGCGTTTCTGGAAACAAGCTCTGTCCCCCC
The DNA here is from genome assembly GCA_029215755.1 of Spea hammondii. Taxonomy (NCBI): domain Eukaryota; kingdom Metazoa; phylum Chordata; class Amphibia; order Anura; family Pelobatidae; genus Spea; species Spea hammondii. The sequence continues at coordinate 118,163,780 of JARDYJ010000002.1, forward strand.
CTATTTCAGCTTGGCTCGGTAAGGTCAATTTTATCTGCCAGATGGAAGATTTGGTAATGTCCTCCAGAGGCCTTGGGTATAAGAACGGTTTGAAGTGGCTTCCATGGAAGGAATTCCTTTTGTCTCCCTCCTTTCATACTGTCCTGGGTAACTATACGGGACCTCCCCCCGATTTAGATCTGGTACTTTAGGTCCTCGACCTCCGCCTACATGTTCGCTCATGTATTTTCATACTAGAGGTTTTCTTTTGTTCCTTTATATTATTGGCTCGTTTTCATGTCTACCTTAGCGCGCCCTCAGCCCATCTAATTTCAGTCAGTTTCTTTTGGTTTTGTTTAACCGTTCATTTTTGGTTATTCTCCGACTAAGCTTCTGTACACGGCGACGTTCTGCGTTATGGTGCTTCTGCATCATCATTACGTTCTGTTTATATATGTACCTGTACCATCTGACTTGCTTTTACATATGATGTGTATTAGGCTCAATTTGTACCTCCTTTTAAGATATCTGCCTCATGTTTTCTGCTGGTCGACTGCCTGATGTACGCTGATCGTTTGTACTTTCATCTTATCTGTCTACCAATTGTACTGTGCAATTTCTTTTTAATAAACGGAGATTTGAAAAAAAACAAAAAACTCTACTTGGGGCAATTACCAATTATGCCACAACAGGGGAAAAAATCCTTCTTGATTCCATAGCGGCAATCAGATTACTCCCTGGATCAACTTTCTAATACAACTGTCCTTTTAGCAGTTGTAGCCCTTTATGTTATGCTTAACCAGAAAAGCATCCAGACCTTTCTTAAAAATATCCACAGAGGTAGATAATACAACAACCTTAGGTAGAGAATTCCATATTCTCTTTCCTATGATGATGGTGAAATCGCATTTCCTCAAGTCTCAACTGATGACCCTGTGTCTTTTGTAGAGACCTCTTGGTGAATAGATCACTATGAATGATTGGATGAGCATGTGTGTGTGATAGCATGTATGTGTAAGTGTGTTAGGATAGTACTGGTGAGGAGTTTTTGATGCAGGACAGAGAGGGTCAGGATGTGTTTATTTTAAACCAAAAAGGTTTTTGATTTCCAACAACTTGCCCAATTTTTTCCTCTAAATTGATCTGTATTTGGGTGACAATTCAAATCATCAAATGTTTAGATTGACCTAGTTGAAGAATATCCTTTTGTCAGGATTTTGTCTCTCAGATACAAAAATCTATACATGGTTCAGTGCAACTGGCGTAACCACAAGGCCTCGAGCGGTATTCTGTTCCCTGTGTTTTGTTTCACTCCTTTTTAATCATGATTCTCTTACCAGTTTTAAGTGTTATATTTACAGTGATTTCTAGTGGAGAGTGTTAGCTATCTGAAGAGAATCAAAATAGTTTTCCAAGTCATTTTTGTTCAGAAAATGCTCTAAAGAAAGATGCTTACAGGTATATGAATTCTGAAATAAAAAAGGGACCTAATTAAGTATGGAATATTTTTTCAAGACGTGTCTTCTCATGAGCAAAGTTTGTGGCAGACTTCTTAAAAACAAACTAACACCCAAATTTCATCAGTGAAGCAACTGTTGTTAGTATCTTCTCAGTTAAACAAGTGTGGGACTTCTACAACCCCATAAGACTATGCAAATACCTGTGAATATCACCTGAAGTCTCCAGATGAAGTGATATTTTTCTAGTACTCTGGGTTAAAGTCTCCTCGCTATGCAGGTCCATATATTGTATATTTTGTTAATACCAAAAATGGAGCCTTAGTTTACCTTTTCTGTTTGTTAAGCAGTTTATTTTTATTTTCACAGGAGAAAATGAATCGTTGTTGGTTTTGTACTACACATGTAGAAGATAACGTACATATTACCACTTATACAAGATTTTTTCCCCCTAATATATTCAAGTGCATTGTGTTTATTCCTTGCAATCTCTTAAAAATAAGATGTTCTATTATTGAGAACATAATACTAGGCTACTCTCAATTTTGCCCACCCTTTCTTCTGTAGCCCATCACTTTGTGTTCTAAAAGGCCATTGAAAAAGTACAGACTGTGCTTTTCACGTTCCATATTGATTAAAAAGATGATCATGATTTAACATCGATTACATGGCAGAAGACTTCATTGACAGACTACTTACCTGAATTTCTTACTGTCTTTATTTTAGACTCAAATTTGTAAATCATGAGCTGGAACAAATAATCGGAGACATTTAATGTTATTCCATATGCATAGTGAAAAAAATTTGGATACTTATAATGTAGATTGTAAGCTCATTTGAGCAGGGCCCTCCTCACTTGTTTTGTTACATACTACTTGTGACGTTCTGTCTACTCTTTGTACAATGCTGCAAAATCTGATGGAGCTATATAAAACAATAAATAATGAACATAATGTTAAAGGGATAGTGTGAGTACTTAGGCATATAGGCAATAATTATGTATTTATCTTCTGTGCTGGCATAGGCCTGACCGAGAGAAGCCCCCCTAGCCACCCCCTCCATATATGATCTAATTTCCCTGTACTGTGTGTCTTAAAGGCACGCAGTGCCTTGTAATGCAGACTATGGAGGCTGTGCTGAGTTGGCATTGTGTAACTGGTCCATTGAGCAGCAGCATACAGGGGAAGGAAAGGACTCCTTGTGAGGTAAAAGGGAGGGGGAGTAGGTGAGGAAAAGCTTTAAGAGCAAGAAGGAAAAGGGGGGATAAAGGCTGTGAGAGAGGGAATGCAGAAGTAGAATGAGGGCTGCGAGAGAGGAGAGATGGAGAATGAGGGTGTCAGGGACGGGGTCCATACAGATGACTGTGATGACCCAGAATGCCCAATGATAGTGTTAAGGAGTTAATGCGCAGCAGCGGAGTCAGACGGCCTAGTGCTGGGTTACCACACTCCCCCGAGTGTTGTGCACCTAGAGTTGTGCGGCTACAACCAGGGGCCTGACAAAAAAAACTTGTAATATCCTGCAGGCACCCTGCTCTACAGAGAAATGTGCAGGATTCTGCAGGCTGGGATAAGGGAAGCTAAGCAGAGTAATAGCATGAGTGTGTGTCAGCATATGGTGTTAGAGTTTCAGGGATAAGCCTAGAGTTAGTGGAGCCATGGAGAAGGGGCAGAGAGAGAAAGAAATGAGGAGAGGGGTGGCAGTATGTATGTATATAAATAAATATATACCGATATATATCAAAGTATATGGTGTTAGTTTGTATGTAAGGAGTTAGTGTGTACATGTGGGGGTGTTACTAAGGACAACAATTTGTGGGGATCGGGCATATTTTTCTGCCACCTTTCCAGCTGCGTAGGACACTTAAGAAACAGGGGGACCTGGGTACTCCTGCAGGCTACCCATGATATAAGAAGGAAGCCAGAGACACACACACAAGTTGAAAAGCAGCTAGATAAAGGTATTTAAGGAAAACTATCCATACCATATTTATGAAATATTATTATTGGCCCATTCATTTTCGGGCAGCAAATTACATTCTCTGCCCATTTTTAAATTAAGAACGAAATTTGTTGCCTGGTGCTCACATTCACTCCCCCCCCCCCCACTCATTCTTGTTTGCCCTCTCTCTCAGGCTCTCTAAATGTTTCCCTACCTTCTCTGCCAATTGCTTCTGCTTCCACTTGCGTTTTCCCATCTTCTTGCTCTTCTGTCTTTTCTCTTCTATTTTCTTTCTTTCATCTTCTCTCTTTTAGCTTTTCTCTTCTATTTTCTTCGTCCACACTTCTGCGGACATAACCTGGTGTGAACTTCTGCCAACATGGCGAAACTTCCAGTAATGTGCTCTCCCTTGATCCTCCAAAGGGGAGGGGGGCAGGAGATGACCGGAATAGCTGACATTTTGGCGAAAGTTCACCTTAGGGTAAAACGGCGGTGCTTTCTGTGAGATCTTTTACCTGGTGGGAGATTTTTGGTGATTTAATAATACCAGATTGTGTGTTTTAGGTATTTGCTATATATTTTGTACAGCTTTTAGTTGGATTAATATAATATGTAACTGACAATATTATTTTGTCTGGTATGTTATAAGCAGCAGATCAGTTTGCATGGATAAATTAAGTTAGTGGCTTAAGGGAAATAATGTAAAAAGGTGAAATCTTATGTGTGACTCGCAGCAATTTACAGTCAGTTTCAGATACTGAAATTCATACTAAAATACCTTATACATTTTCCAGTGTGGACAGAAGGCCTCTAGACTCAGGGCCGGCCCAAGGCAAAATGCCGCCTGGGGCGAATTTTAAAATGCCGCCCCCCCCTTATCTACCATTCCTCCCCCCCCCCCGCCGCCCCCCCTTGTACTTACCTTTCAGCAGTCCTGCGGCGAGTCTCCCTGTTCGGTCTCGGTGCCGGCTTGTAATGCTGAGCGCCGGAAATTTTCCGGCACTCAGCATTACAAGCCGGCACCGAGACCGAACAGGAAAACTCGCCGCAGAGGAGAGAGAGAGAGAGAGGGGCGCCGAGCGGGTACTGACAGCTTGGTAAGCGAAAACCACTCGGCGCCGCTTACTCTCTCTTTCGCTTTAAAAAAAAATAAAAATAAAAAAGGGCTTGGGGCGGCAAAGTACCGCCCCTTCAAAAGTGCCGCCTGGAGCGGTTGCCCCACTCGGCTCCATTGTAGGGCCGGCCCTGTCTAGACTATTGATACTCTTCTTGGCTAAGATCAAAGAGTACAGGTGGGACAATGAAATCTTGGTCCTCCGGCCTTTGGGTGGGGTTTTAAAAGATCCAGCCCTTGATTTTTCCAATAAGAAATGCATCCCCTGACAAAGAAGACTGGGGACTTGGATTCCACTGTGGTCTTACCATTTGGAGCACCCAGTTAAACTTTTTTTTTTATCATCGGACAGTGGGAAGCACAGTTAACTTTGGGCTTTAAAAAAGAAAATGTTGTCTTGTGGTATGTTGGTTATATAGCTAGATAACTGTTTATACAGTATATCCCACAATGTGCCAGGCAGTAACATGTGAAATTACTATTACTACCTTAGTAGTGTCTTCACCCCTTTTCCCCCCTTATAACGTTGTTTTATATACAAGCATCTGACAAGTAAACTAATTGTACATTTAACTGTCCCTTTAATGTTGTGACTTTTAGGGTTGTAAAAAACTGTGATACACTCATACCAAGTAAACATTCTGAGCTCATATGAAAGAGGCACACCAGAGGAAAAGAGAGGGACACATAGATTTTGATTCAAAACACACAGGAGACGTTTCAATTTTTTTTTTTCACTCTAAATTTTAGTAGTTGGTGTGCACGGAAATCTTATGTTTTTTACCTGTTACAAAAGTATATGCGCACTGAATTTGAAGGTATAGATTAAATAAATAACCCACTACACATGACATTGCAGGTATAGAACTACTGAATAACGCATAGACCCAGTCTTGCAGTTATACACTAGACCAACTGAAAAAACACGTCCAAACTCAGGATTGAAGGTATAGATCAAATAAATAATGCATGGAAACCCTGTCACCCAGATTGCACCCACAAGACTTGCCTCAGCACTGATTGCATTTACAGGATTTGAATTAGCACCCAGTTTACGCACATGCACAGGATTTGCCCAGATCTAGCTCAGGTACAGTCTTTATTCATTCTATACCCTTTAGACCGAAGATAGTAACAGTTATAGACAGACTATCAGAATGCACACATATGCACACACTAAAAATCCCCCCACCCTTTCTCTTAATCTCTCCTCCTCTGTCTCATTACCTCACCCTTTTCCCTATACCTACACTTTCTTTTTCCCCTTCCTCTTTCTCTCTTCCTTTTTTTCCATACTCCTTTCTCATTATCTCTCCTCTTTTTCTTTATCTCTCCTATCTCTGCCCTTTTTCACTTTCTTTCCCTTTTCTACCTACCTCTCTACTTTGTCTTTTATCTCCCACTTCACTGTGATCCTCCACATTCTCATCATCTCTCATATCTCCCTCTTTGTCATTAACTCTCCTTTTTCTTATTATCTCTTCCCTTTATCCCCATCTTTCCTTTCTCATTATTTTCCCCTACTATCTATCCCTCTTCTTTCCTCTTCATTTTCTCTTCCCTATATCTTTCTCTTTATCTTTCCATTGTCTTACAGTGTATTTTATACTGTCAATCCCTTTCCTTTCTCATCATCCGAAGAGACATCTGTTAGTCAAAACGAAGAAGCCAACAATAACTATCTTCAAGTTAATTGCTTTTGATAACATCTCAAAAGTGTGGGGGCAATAAAGTATATTTCTTTATTCGTCAATGGCATTAGTGTTATTGTACATAATAAAATACAAATCTATATTAAACAGGTAGTATAACGTATGATGTATTCCTACCTTCTGTATCTAGTCATAATATATGTTTAAAAATGCTATTTTAGGTCTGGTCTCTTCAGGCATATCTTACGGTAACAATTATTCTCTCATCTCTGAATGCCATTTTATATATAACATATGTCCTGAGGAAAGTCAGTAATGACTGAAACGTTGACTTTGAATAAAGAGAGATTGTTAATTTAAAGACCTGGAGTGCTGACCATCTTTTGAAACTGCTGGTTACTAGCACCAGGCTTGGGAAACTTGGAATGGTGTGCAATGGACTTTGTGAGTAAATATATATATATTTTATATATATAACTACTGAATTGGCCAGGCTCAAGGATGTACTAAATAGGGCATGGGCAGTGGATCACCAAATGTCAAAGTTCAACATTGAAAAATGCACATGCCCCCAATATGACCCTTTTGCCCCCAAACAGCCAGGCAAACCCATGCATGGGTGGTATCACTGTACTCAGGAGATGTTACTGAACACATATTGAGGTGTTGAATGACATATACCAGGAGCTGTAAATTTATACCTGAAACAAAATGTGTGTGTGGGAAAAAAAACGCAAAAAAATACTACCGCAAGGTTTGACAAAGACTGGTGGTGGAATTAGTGCATGGAAAGAGTTAAAATACTGTGGTGAATTGCATTGGCCAGCTGAAGACACCTGAAATAGCACATGGGGGAAGATTTGCAAAAATGCTACTTGTACTTATTGCCCATAACATGCAAAAGAATAAAAAAAACATAAAAACATTGGATATTTCTAAACTCAGGACAAATAGAATCTATTTAGCGTTTTTTTTTCCCATTAGCTTTTATAGATGAGTAAAAGATTTTTCAAGTAAAAGTCAGAAAAAGTAATTTTTTCTGTTTTTCACCATATACTTTTTTTAATAGTAAATGATATGATAAAAAAATGACATCTAAAGATGTCCTTGTCCTGAAAAATACCATAGGTAGTCAATTTATAAAAGATTTTATAAATATACAAATGACCAAATGGGACAAATGGGATGTAAATAAAAGGGATCAATAATGAAAAGTTGTTAGTCAATACTATCTTTCATAGGCACTCGGCAAAGGGAATGTTGAGAGAGAAAAAAATGTAAGAACCATAAACATTAATTCAACCTATACCCAAATACGATTTGCCACATAAACATTATAATGAAAACATGGATTAACAATGCTTTGGCATATTGCTGGAAAACAAAAATCTGTCTATTATAAATGAAATCTAAATAAGAAATGCTCTTGGTTGAATGAGTGTTTTTTGAATAAGCAATATGATGACATTCTAAAAATATGTGCTCATCTGTTGGCTGTCTGTATATGTTTCCTGATGATTTTATAGGATTGTTTATTAGAAGTCTCATATGCTGTCTACTGTGGACATAGGGGATCTTCCTATATGATTGTTTGGCTTCCTAGACTGTTTTTCAGATAGTACAGCAGTCCTTCTTACTGCTTCAGCTTCAGTAACAAGAGATATTTACTGACCTTTAACTTAATCAATGGTGAACACAATAAAACTTATGATATTTTTTTCTTTCAATGAGTGTGGATATAGTACAGCTAAATGTAACTCCTATTGGACATCGGACTCAACTCTTATTCTTTCAGTTTCGTATATGATGTAATTGATTAGCTTACAAAACATTTTGTATCTTTGTATAAAAATTGTCCAGATGTGAAAAGTCTTTTCAGGTCTTTTCAAATTAGGTAATTGTTTTTTTTGAGAAATAAACTGCGGACTGAAGTTCGCTGTGTTCTTCATTCCCATTTTAATTCTATCTCTGGATAGTTTTTGCTTATTTTCGTTCACAAAAGAACAACTATGAAAGCTCAGAATAGCTCTTTTTCCACTGGGAAGCAAGAGCATGGGTTATGCAGAGAATGTGAATAAAGTACTGTTTGGAAATAACCTGAAAGTCACAGATAGTCCTCTTATGTAATCTAAGTGCTTTGTCACCTCTGTGTGACTTGTAGAAGACAATAATGCACTTAAAAACTAAAAGATGATACTGAAAATTCTACGCAATTTTGTGTTATGGTGAAATTCCAAAATGAGTCATTGCTGGAAATTAGAAATTGACATCTTAAATATTTGCAAGAATGGATTTCCATAAGGGAAATTTGCCACTCACCACTCACCTAGACATTGATGTGAAAAATTTACAAGGATTGCACACTTGCCACTTGCTGGGAGCATCTTTTTGTTGGAAAAACATGGTGGGTAAGTGGATGTAGTTACACAATAATGCAGAATTGGGCCCTAATAGATTTTTGCAGTTGACTACACATTCTTGTGTAGACAGGCAGAGGTTATCAAGTGCTAGGATGAACAGATGACACGTCAAGAAGTCGTTTATTACCAAATCAAAATACATGCATAAATAAATTTTTTAAAATCTACTAACCTCTGTGGTCATTTGCTGTGTGGAACAGTAGGAGACCCCAACCGAACAACCAGCTTCCACAGATTACATGGTTTGAAACCCCATTAGTTTCATTTTATTTAAAACTGTTTGTCCAACTTTGGAATGTTTTGTACAACTCATGGAACACATACTTTAGGGAAACAAATATTTCGCAATGCAGCTAGCCACAATCTAAGACAGCATGGAAATCTTACTCACGAGGCCCCAATTGACCCTTAAAGCTTCTTGATGGACATGGTAAGATAGCTCGGTTGGTAAACTGACTGGAGATCCTATTCAAAAATATTATCTTGAAGCTATTCTTGGGTAAAGTCAACTCTTTCTGAAAGATTCCTAATCCCCTTCCCCTGTTCCTGTAAATTATTTCTGTCCCAACCTACTTTATTACGCCAGCAAACTTTTGTTTATGTAGCCTCTTATTGCCATTGATGCTAAGTGTGGGCAGTAGGTATAATAACATTTAATATGCTAACCTGTGAAAATTATCTAATTGGATGGGATGTATAATGGGGAAAACTTTGTTCATTATTTCCTTTCAATTATTACCGTATTTCCTCGATTAGAAGACGACCCTGATTATAAAATGACCCCCCAAAATCTGAATATTAATTTAGGGGAAAAAAAAGCCTGAATATAAGACGACCCTATAGGAAAAAAGTTTTACCACTAAATGTTAATTCATGTAAACTATGTGAACAATTGTTTGTTAATAAAAGCTATGATAAAGAAAAATATTTTGTTTTTATTTCCTTTTTTTACAACCTGCCCCTCCAGTTATGCACATCTGCCCCCAGGCTTGCCACTCTGCCCCAGAAATGCCTTATACCCCCTATATGCCACTGTGCCCTATGATATGCCTTTTAACCCTCTAAATGCCACTGTGCCCCATGATACGCCTTTTAACCCTCTATATGCCACTGATATGCCTTTTGACCCCATATGTGCCACTCTGCCTCCAGAATTGCCTTATACCCCTATATGCCACTCTGGCATTTAGGGGGTTAAAAGTAATATTATGGGGCAGAGTGGCATATAGGGAGGTATAAGGCAATTCAGGAGGCAGAGTATAGAGGGTTGTCTACGTGAATGGCGTAGAGGTCTACACGCTGCCCGGCCTAAGCACCGGGGACTCAGAAGCACAGGTAAGTTGGGGGCAGGCATAACACAGGAGGATCCAGGTCCCCTGCATCTGAGTCCTCGGTGCTTAGTCTGGGCATCGTGTAGAGCTCTACCCAATTCGCGTAGACAACTTCCGCTGCAGCCGGTAAGTTGGGGGAGGGGGCAGGAGAATCCATGTTCCCTGCATCGCTGCGGGGGATCTGGATCTTAGTCTCATAGTCAGACCTATTTGAGGTCTGATTATAAGACAACCCCGATTATAAGACGAGGGGTATTTTTCAGAGCATTTGCTCTGGAAAAAACCTCGTCTTATAATCGAGCAAATACGGTACTACTTGAAATTTCCCATCCTGGTAGGTAGTAACCTTCCATAAACACATTCACGATTTTAATTGCATAATGCATACCTCATTTTGACTAAGTGCCCATTGGTAACAATCTTTATTTGTATGCACATGGCTTGTATCAGTTTATCTATTTGTCAGTAGAACAAGCACATATTGCGTGGCACACATAAGGCAAGTTCTGCTATGGGGACCATGATCAGAATTCTTAGAAACCCAATAAAGCATTTAAGCTGAATCCTTGTGGATTGTTATGACAGGTCTTATAAATTAATTTCAATAACGAAAAACAGGGAAATGTATTTGAACCTCGGCACCATCTGTGCTGAATGGTACTCTGTCAGAAATAAATCTCATGAGACAGCATGATTTGTATTCTATCACTGACTGTGTTTCTTGGGAACGTATTAGTTTAGCAAGTAGAATGATGACATCCAATCAGGGAAATTAGTATTCTATTCCAGGCTTTGAAGGATGTTGTAAGAAGGATCGGTTTGTACATGAACCAGCATATTTTGTTCCTGCTTGAAAATCTAAGGCATTAAACCAGTGTCTCATTGTGAAAAATCCACACTCAGGTCACTGCACATATTTTGTTATTTTCAATTAAGTGTTATTTTTTTTTTAAAAAATAATTATTTATTTATTCATTCACAAATATGTCAATGGGAAAGTCGACTGTTAGGACATTAAACACAACATTGCACGGTCAAGAATAGTTTGGGCTACTGAATTGTCTCAGTAACAGACATCATTATAATTTCTATCCGAGGAAGAGATTATTGAGGTTCCCACAGCTTTACATCTTTTTGTATGTTGGTCCAAAAAAAATCTACAATACATTTCTACAAAAACTGACCACACAGTTATTTTGCTCCTTATAGTACCATGTTATTTTATATAAATCAAGCATTTTAAATTGAAGTTACCCATCCTTACAGTGGAAACAGGCAATGGTGTTGCGCACTTAGATAATTTGAACAGAAATGTAGTGTAGGGAAGGCTGAGTTGATGGACTGTGTAATTATCAGGTCAGTTCACGAGCAGCCAGACTGATATGACTAATAATACCACGTTTACTTTGTTACTCATCAGTAGGTTTACTGTAACTGTCTTACTATCAACACGAGCGAAAATTGAACCTGTTGACATGTAGACAATTACATGCTGATGCATTCATTGCCACTAATGAGATCTGCAGGTTATAACCCTCGTTGGTAGACAATTATATACATTTTAAATACCTACTGGATTAAGCTATAAATGTAAGTGTCACCATTAATTTTCCATTGTGTTTGTATAATCTTACCTGTGGAGGACCAGGAGGAGGAAAGCGGCAAAAGTAGACGAGAGCCCCTCAGAATTAGCAGAGTCAGTATAATTTTCATAGTTTTGCTCTAGTTATAATTAGGAGACAATTCTATGAACAGCTTACCAAGCTTTCCTTTATGCTTTTTTTTCTGGACGGTATCCTAATAATAAAAGATACTAAAACAAAATATTTCTCTGAAACCACTGACTACCCTTTTATAAATGTATCTAATATACACTACCATTCAAAAGTGTGGGGTCACTTTGAAATATCCTTGTTTTTGAAAGAAAAGCAAAATAAAACAGCATCAAATAGATGTGTTCGCTAATCAAAGTTTTTAGGTTTAAAAGGCTAATTGATTATTAGAAAACTCTTTTGCAATTATGTTACAACTAGAAATGTCCTTGTTTTTCATGAAAACTACCAAGTGACCCCACACTTTTAAATGGCAGTTTAAATTCCTCCTTAAAGACGATAAAAAATGCACCTGCGTGGTAAAAGGGGTACTAAACCTGGGGTCTGATCAGGTACTTTCACGTAGTGGTGAACTAAACAAGATATGGCCATACACTGTGATCTGTTAAGTGAGCATCGTGCTTGTTTTGTTGATTATACATTGAATGCAGCAAAAAATAAGAAGGTAAAAGCGCTAAGAACAGTAAAAACAGCAATAAAATGTCCGTAAGTACACTTGGACAAAATAAAATGTCCTATAATGTCTCCTAACTCGCCAAGGTTTCCTCTTCTTTGCGGTCACAGGGGATAGTGGTTGCGCATAGATGAGAAGAAAGTCACAATAGTGGCACCATGTGGTAAAGAGTTAAAGAATGGGTACTCACATTTTTCGGGGACTTTACCAATTTTTAGTAAGTCCCACAATACTTGCATGGGCGATACAATCCTCACCTGGAGATATCTTTAACCGCAGTCCTGTGTCGTTCTTTCTTTCTTTCGTTCTCAGGATGAGGTGCACATGAAACGTTAAACAGAAATAGACATAGTGCTTTCTGTATATGTAAAATAAATAAAACAAATAAAAACAGTTCACTATGCACTCACACTATTGTGAGCAATAAATGGATTACTCACACCAAGGATATAGTGGTCGCAGGTCAGATGTTGGAACTTGCGTGTTTAAAACATTAGAAGGTTACCAGGAGCAAAAAATAATGTTTTTTTTAAAAAAAAAACTTATTTATTTTCAGCTTTCTGGTTAAAAATCATTAAAAGATCAGTAAAAATATAAAAATAGCACATACGCGTTTCACCTACTAAATAGGCTTCCTCAAGGAGTCTATTTAGTAGGTGAAACGTGTATGTGATAATTTTATTGTGTGTTTATATGTGTGTGTATTGTAACTGCTGGATGCTTAATGTGTTTCTGTGCAGAGTATGTAAGGATGTAGTTCTGATCATGTTGTGATCAAATCATGTATTGGTCATGCAATGCCTCTGCAGTAGATTATATATTAGTTGCAAAATGCCCAGAATTTCAAATATCAGATGTTTCCATCTGAAGAATAGATCTCCGAGGTCTCGAGAGGTATTAAACTTGACTAAAGACTCAATTTTCTTTCGAGCTACTAGGCAAGAACACACCTCTCTGCGGTAACACATGATACAATGGATTATATGTGAGGAAATTACTGGGCAACATTGTATTAGCATATTTGTGAATCTATGCGTGTTGCTTGTCTATGCTAAAAGTCAATTCTTGTCATGTTTCATTAATTCTTTTGATTTTTTTCGTGGTATTCATGCTAATCCTTTTCACACTTGCTCCCAGCAGTGTATCCTTGTTCTGACGGCACAGGACAAAGCCATTTTCACTGTATTAAAATGTCCTTATGATTTATAGTGTTGACAGTATGCCTCTTACTGCTTAGAATTGAGTAGTGTTGGTAATGAAAAACAGAATTGTTTCCTGGCTATTATATATATTTTTTAAACTGATATAAATATGATGCTAGTCAAGATTTGACAGCCAGAAAACATTGATATTCACAATCAAGTGAGCCATTAATTGCATATATTATATTTTTTAGTAAAGCTTTTTTTTTCTTTTTCATTTTTAATACAATGTATATTTAACTGGTACAGCAAAATGTTTGCAAGGCTTTATAGGGGAATATACAATTTGTCTACAGAGCTACATAGTCCATCAAGGCTTTTTTCAGCCTGCTATAAAACCTGACACATTAATAACAAGTTATACAAAGTCTTATTTTCAGTATAGCCTTATGCCTATCCCATGTATGCTTAAATTCCCTAACATTTGGCTGGAACCCTATTCCACATATTCACCACCCTCTTAGTACATAACTACTTTCTAACATGGCTTCTAAGCCTCTTATTTCCGACAGTGACATTTTATTGTAGCATTTCTCCTCCTTTTAAATATTGTTACCTCTTGTACTTCATTGAAGCGTTTTTTTTTCTGTTGTATCTGGCGCCTTAACTTTAAGTCATTGGGAAGAAGAGAAAATATACTGTGTGTATATTATCAATGTACATTTTCTGGCAACAAATATAAGTTTATTGAAAGAGTTAAAGAAAATACTCAGACACACTAGCTTTAACCCCTGACCCTAAGGTGCTTTTTTTTTTATACGTACTTTTTAATTTAGATTGTTCAGTTAGTGTAGTGGGGGTTAGTTAGTGGGGAATTAGAGAGAGTTAGGTTTGGGCATGGGGTTAAAAATAAAATGGAATGGAAAAAGGAACATAATAGTGTTTTCCAAATCAGCACAAGTTATCAAATATATTTATGGTATTTTTGCCATTTATATATATAAAAAAAAAAAAAAAAGAAGAAATTCTTACATATATGAATATGCTTTAAAAAAAAAAAAAGCCCTACATGTCTATTCGTAGGATCAATGTGGTAATTCATATGAATTTAAGATTAAGCTACGCTTTCCCTTTAATGGCATACAAGGTGCATGGTTGAATTCTAACATTGCTGGAGAAAAACAGCAAAAATTGCACTCTTTTTGTTCCTCACGGCAGTTATCCAGCCCCAAACCCCCCCAAAACATACATGCCATTTATCAAATCATGCAACACATTTATACCTCTAACCTATGCGGGAAATATTATCCAAAGCTCATGTGGTTACGCAAAACCGACACTTTTACTTATAGGTTAACTTGATGGGAATTTGCTAACCATTAATGTGGTATTTATATTGGTTATCAATACAACAGGCATATTGCGCTGTACACTAAAGAATATAAAATAACCCACTGGGAATTGGCAGCAGGATAAATGATCTGCCACTGGGAAGTAAACTGCCTGGTGGAAAAAAAAGGATCCATCTGTGTGCATCATGCTAGGGGCAAAATGACACTTGGCGTACAAATTCACCTTTTCTGATATAACCTTCCCTAGGGCAGAACTGTTACCCATTCAGTGTTATAATCATAATGATTGCATCATCACATACGAAAAGGGTTCATAATAACCACAGAATAAACGCAAGATCAACACATTTCATATTGTCATTGAATTCCTTTATTAAACTAATGTAATGATTTTGGAAAATAATTGGTTTAAATAAATCTGAAATGACAGCTTCCCCTATGCCTGGGCTGTGCTATATAATAGCTGTGTTAAGATTGTTTCTAAGTAAACACATAATGGATTTTTCTGTTTATAAAAAAAAAAAAAAAAAAAAAGAAAAACAGCCTCTCTGTAAAATTTAAAGTGAGGGTAGAACGGTGAGTGCCCTGGAGTGGCATGCATAGAAAAGACAAAAAACAAAGCTGTCCCCAATCTATTGTGACAAATGGGCAGATGCTGTAATTTTGCTCTCTGCTCTGTTCAGTTTTACTGGATGTTTGACAAGAGGTGACAGACATCCGTTATCAGATCACTAAGCTAGATGCAGTGGAACACGAGAGACACACTGACCTTTCCCTCTCCATTCCCCTTAGAGACAATTATACGTGCTATACCTAAACACCAAGGCTTTATTAAACGAAAGGCGACAGACATGTCTTGCAATCTTTCTCTATCCCTCTTTTCTTCTCTCCTTTTCTCTACCCTTTTTCTTTCAATTCTTTCTTTTTCTCCCTCTCTCCTTCTTTTTCTCACATATATCCTTCTTTCTTGTTTCTCTCATCCCTCATTCCCTCGTTTGACAAAATAAAATGTATCTCTGAAACAAAAATGCAATATTAAAAGTAGAAATATGTTAGTACCAACTGAAAATTAAAACATTTCAATATTTGGTATGATCAACATTTGCCTTAAGTTTAGTGTCCTGTTGTTATGCAGTAGTCTACACATGTCATTCCTGATAGGTATCATGCAATAAGATTTATTCAGTGGGCCCTAAGTGCAGATACAAATAGATACGAATAAGCAATATCAAATAATGTCGGCTTTTACATTGATCTTGGAAATGTGGAAATTAACAGGATTTCCCAGGATTCAACTGTTAGTCTACCTCACCAGTAAATTATATATAAATGTGTTAGCCTAGTGTCATAGCAAGTGGTGGGCCCTTCTAGAATATTCCATGTGAAAAAGTTATATAGTGAGCACCCAATCTATGGAAGCCATGACTAAGAACCGTAAGCTTTGAAACGCTTTGGTGTATTACCTTTCAATCACGTTTTTTTCTTTTTTTTGTCTATTATGTTTTAACTGGTCTAATTAAAATTTGAAGTTTTAAACTCCTATTTTTGTGGAGTGGGATCCTCTACTTGTATTGCTATTCGGATTAACCGAGAATATGGCTCGGCTTTCTATCCCGTGCTCCCTGCAATTTGAAGCGTCTCTGTAAATCATCTGAATGGTGAGCTGGAGTTATTTTTGTTCCTTGTTACATGTTTTTCTATGAGCACCCAATCTACTTGATGTGGTCACTTCCATGGCCTATTGAAGTCCATGGCTTGTTGAAATAAGCTGGAAACTAGTACCAATCCTGGTGCTTATCCCTGTCTCCAACTAGCAGGGCCACCCTTAGGCATGGGCAAGCGGGGCCTCCATCCCAGGAACCACAATCAGAGAAGAAAGCTGGGGGGTCATTTAAAATCACAGCCCCTTCATTCTTCCAGTATTCCTGTGCTCTGTTATCACTATCCATGTATAGCTGTTAACTTTATTGAATATGGTAAATAAGTAATTGTACAAGTTTGACTAACATGTTCAGCTCAACTAATAAAACAAACCAAAAAAACCCATAAAACAAATTTTTACAGGCAGTCATTTCAATATTGCTTTTTAACTTTATACTGTGAATACTGTTTAAGTGATGCCACAAGAGACAAATAGAATATGCAACTAACAGTAATGGTGGTAACATTGGAAATAGAAAATAGAGGAGAGATATTCTAAAAATAATATTTCTTTATTTCCAGTTGGGTACACTTACAAGCAACCAAATTTATTTTTCATTGGTAATAAAATATACTGAAAGACTAATATCAAATTGAATAACCTTTTCATTCCAATGTCTTTCTTGAATCACCATAAACAAAAACTTATACGGAAAAAAGAAATTACTATGAAACAGACCTGGCGGAATGATGAAGGCAGATAGCTTAATACAATCCTGTAAGCAGTTGTTTTTGAACTATGGCTCATGTTATTTTTACAAATACATTTTTATACGCTCACAAAATGTGTGTTAGAAGCGGGGCGACTGCATTTTATTTACAGAAATCAAGGACAGATATGTGGCATCGATGGAGGGGGCATGTCACTCTATTCTTCATGGGTATTGATTTGATATATTTGTTTCCGATAAATTAAAGAAGCACACCACCCCTATTTTTATATTATATTCATATTGGAGCACATTTTGCATGAACTCCAGTTAATATTACTGCCTGTAAAAAGAAGCATGCATGTTTAATTATTGGCGCTAGAAGGACTTATGTCTCACATAAGACCTCCCCTGGCTTCCTTTACTAAAACTAATAAGTATTAATATGTAAAACTTACAGTAGCACTTCAGCTGAGGCAACATCTAGTCGCATGCATGCTAGTAAAACCTAATTTTTTGGATAGCGGACATATGATAGGCTGCGGCTACTCTCAATGATTTCAATTAGAGCTGTTGGAAGTAAGCTCCCATTTACTAGAATGGGAGTTGTACTGAGCATACAGTGTTGGCGCTGCAGCTTGGTTTAATGCAGAAAATTGGGCACTCAAGCCCAAAAATGTTTGCCATTACTGCACTAGACAACATTTAGAGTGATGTACTGAGAATAGGGAAAGCGTCCTGTGATGATTTTAAGGGGATGTCAGAGCAATGAAAACTACAGAGATCTTGGGCATCAAGCATAACTATGCTGTAATTTTGAAGGCACAAGAACAATTGCCTCCCTTTAAATCGCAATAGTACTGTAAAAGTAGCTAAAAATGTGGTACTGCGTGACAGCTGGTAGTACTCATGTCAACTTAAAATAACAAGAGGCATCTGACAAAGGACATCAGAATACAGCTTGCTTATCTACTTCAGTGCCTTATTGTTTTGTTTTCTTTCTTGACTCTGATCATCAGTGCATCTGGCTTCATTTTCTCAGAGACGTATTATATGGCCCTGCTACCTTACAGAATTCAATTAACTTTGGAAAGGGAGCTCAAAATCTATACTCATTGAAATGGAAAACTTTTAATTGAAACTGTTCCTTTTTTTTTAATAAAGAATAAAGGGTTGAATTGTCTGGAATTGACTTCCGTAATAAAAATGCATCTGTTAGATACGTGCATAACGATTTTTGGAAGTTGTGTAAATACCTATAGTAGACATGTAGGTATGTACTTACTAGTTTGTTCATGCATTGATGTATTCCTAAATGTTTTCCTGACATTGTCAACCACTTAATGACCTTGAATACCCACTCACTGTTACATAAAGACAGCTGGATGCTGTGCAAGAACACATAAATTGTATCCTATTTTTAATTATTATTATTATTATTTTTATTATTATTATTTCTTCTCAATTATTCTACAAGATGATACGTTGATCATGTTTTTTCTCTAGCTAGGAACTGGTTGCTGGTCTACTATTCCTACTAATCAGTACAGTCACAACTAGATAATATTTTTGGTATATGTTAGTAGAACCGATAGGACTAATTCCATTTACTGCAAAGAGATGTCAAGAGGTTGGTAAGAAATGTGATAAATAATGGATATGCGTTGCCCTGTTTTTTATTCATTTATTTATTTAGCTGACTCTTGTATAACTCCATATATGTGTTTTTTACATACATTTCATTATAGTATAGTTTGAATGATATGCCGAGAATGATTATGAGGACATTAGATAATTCCTGCATTCTCTATTAAAAAGTATAGCAAATGAAGGCTAAAATATATTTGTATAATGAGTCATTCATTCTGAGTAAGGAAGCTATTTGGATCATATATTTTTTCCAACAGACTGTAGGAGAAATTTTGCGTTTGTACTTGGCCATAAGAAGTCTTCTTGGAAGAAGGAGCACAGAACAAAAATTTGCTTTTTCCCCACAGATCTTAATATTTTATTAAACAACATAGAAAATTTAAGAAATGTGTTTTTTTAAGTAAATGTTTATTAAAACATCTTCTCAATAAGATGTGATATAGGCAATTCAGATTGACACTAAATATCGATGTATAAAAATTACAAACCGAGCCATATGACAGATGTGTGTTATATTACTTATCACTCCCAATTAATCAGCTCTCCTTATGAAACCTAGAGACCTACAATAATAAATCATGGTTGTACTGTAAGAAATAGCAATAGCAGAACAGAAGACTATTACATTTTTTTTGCAGTTATTCCAAAATGCCCCTTTGAAGAGGAGCATTTTTCAAAATTCTTCTTTTAATGTTTGATCAGTGGAAGATAAAATTGTGTTATGCCAAAAAATCAGAGTTTATAACATTTATTGTGCAAAGATTAACATTGTATAAAAAATAAAAGTATAAAAGTTCTTTAAAAGATTCAAGTAATTTTTCAACATATTGTTGCCTCTCTCAAGCTGACCGAAGAGCATTTTGATTTTCAGTTTTTCAGTTGAGGGAGTTATATGCCCTATTTGTATATAAGATATAGACAACCAAGCTTACTAAAATCCAGCCTCATTAGCCTGTGCAGCAAGTATGGCTGGACTTTACTATTTGTAGGGAGCAACAATAATTTAAGAATAAGAATGCAATTTAGTTTGTACAGTTCGGCACCCTCATGAAATAATTAATTTTATCATTTGAGAACATATGTAAATTATTATAAATTAACGTAAGTTATTATTGTATGTTATTGTATGTGTGTATATATATCTATCTATCTATATATATATATATATATATAGATATATATCACACACACACACACACACACACACACAAGCACACATAAATGTAAGGAGGAATTGAAAAGGATTTGGGAGTAACTTCAGTTGCTGAAATAATTTTGGTGCAAAGGTTACAAAGTAGTATTACTGCAGCAACTTGCGTATTGTCCCTGCTGGTTGATTTTACTAGTGGTTGCTATGGTGATGAGACCCCTTATAAAACATTGCACCATGATCACTTTTATGAAAAAGCCCAATTTTGTTAATGTTTGTCATCCCTTTTAAGATTAACAAACCCATTTCATTTCTTTGCTGGCTGTGCTAGAGATCCCTTATTAATATTACTACAATTCCTTCACCCATTGTAGAAGTTTAATGAAAATTGTGAGACTCATTTTATTTTGAGTCCACACCAATACCACAGAGGATGTGTTAGTAGTATTATACATTATATATTTACTTGGTGCTTGGTGGGCAAGAGGAAAGGAGAAGCGCAGAAACCTCATATTCAGTGAAAGGACGGGCTTAGTGTAAAGCAGCAAGGGAAGTTCAGAGTGTGTGAGAGAGTGAAATTAAGAGTTTGTGGAAGGGGTAGTCATGACAGGGAAATTGAAACCTGCTAAGTGTTCATTAAAAGTTTTATAATTTCTTACTTACACTAGTATTTTTCCTTTGCCTTCTATCAACCAGTTTTTATATATACTATAAATTAAGTATCTTGCTTAGGTTCTTAATTTAATTGATAACGTATATTATATCAGAATATTGGAGATTTTTTCCTAGTGTGGGGAAATGTCAGGATTCTCTTCCACAAATATACAACAGGCAGCAAGTTTAATCACAGCCAGAATGTGAGTTTTGTCCTCTGATGTGATTAAATAATTGGCATTCCCTTCATCTGCATGTTATTAAAACAATCATTATTTATTAATGGAAAAACAAGAAAAATCTAATGAGGTTATGAACTTTATTTGCAAAGCCATGACTGTGTATTCCCCTGCCAAGTGGCAGGAGTAAATTTATGATATTCATCATTATTCATTATAATTGATTTTGCATGTTATTTAAAAACTTACATCATCTCACATCATGTCATTTTTTACCAAATAATCCTGCCATACCCCCCCTGTCATGATTTTTGGATACATTGCTAATTTCCGTGAACTGGCCCACTGCCCTGTTTTTGTGGGCAGTGGTGATCAAGGGCCGGTTGAGGACATCCTCTGATCTCCCCAGAGATCTGTAAAATCAATGGAACCCTTCCATTGCAGCTTTTGCCTCCTTGTTATGCTTTGAAGCTAAGCTCCTTGTGGTCGCTCTTCCAGAATGGTCGGTAAGTGGTCCCGACCATGCCCCTCATATGTCATACCCACCTTCCCACCCGATTGGACTCCTGCAATGTTAGAGAACATACAATATCAGTATTTTCCTAATTTATCTACAAGTTTAAATACAGGCCAGTTGCAATGGAAGCTGCATAGCTAAGTTTGGAGGCCTTGCAAATACTCTTATTTGAATTAGCTTTGATGAAGTTTCCTTATTAGTATTTATTAGCTTTCTAATCAATACATTTAGGAAAAATTAAAAAAAATACTACATTCCCATGGAAAAAACAAATAAACAGATGACATAAGAAAAATTAAGAGACAGAACAAAGAAATAGATTAACAAAAGGGAAATGGAAAAAAAGTGGAAAAGAAAGAAAAAGCAAAAAATGAGATAGGAAAAAATGGAAAGACAAAGAAGGTCAGAAAGACAAAAAAGATGGAAGAGGAAGAAAAGAAAGGGAGAGATATGAGAGAGAGGATATGTCTTATTTTAATAATATATTCTAGTATATACATACATATGTGCCCGCCATTGAAATGATGTGGCCAAAAATCTATTTGCCCTTTACCCCACTTTTTCTCTCGTTCATACTTCTTTCCTCATCTCTGATTTCCCTTTCCTCTTCCCCTTTGTGACGCAGGTAGCTGCTCCAGGGCTGGCGTCGCGGCTCACCCGCCCACAGCAGAGGGCAAATAGAGGTGCGCACGTGCTGGTATCGATGAAGTGCGCTTGCATGATTGCAAAGCAGGCATAGTCAGAAGAGGCCTTCATTTCTCCTGACACTGATTGCTGACATCATCTAGGGGGTGACGTAGTGGTAATTAAACCCCTTGCTTACTTTGCTCAGAGCCTTTGTGTTTTCTGACAATTCCTCCCTGCAGCTTGCATTGACCCTGTACCAAGACCTGACTATTCTCTGCTTTGCCCCATTCCCTGCTTCTACATCCTTATTTCCATGTTGACTTTGTGGATCATCTTAAGTCCCACAGCCACCTGAACTTGAGGGCTCAACCACCAAGGAAAGGTAGTTGGAAAGTGAAACACTCAAACTTGCCCTTATTATATTTCCTTTCTCCCTGCATCCAGGATCCTCTGCTCCAAGACCGTTAACACCTTTGCTCCCATCCTCCTCTCTCCATTGCTCCTGTCCTATGTCTCTTTTCCCTTCTTCTCTCCTCTCTCCCTACGTTCATTTTAATCTCATTCCCCTCATTTTCTTCTCACCCCCTCTTTCTTCTCTCCTTCCTTCCCTTGTCTCTTACTCCTCTCTTTCACTTTCTCTTTTCCTCCTTTTTCTCTCTTTACTTGCTTACCTCCTCCTACATGATGTAATTTCCTTTGTTGCAGCCACTTCTGGCTACCATACTACATGACATTCCAGGGCTCTATGTGTGTGGCTGGGGAGAGCAGCAATGTGCGTGGGAAGAAGATGTGGGCGAAAATGGGGGTCGCTTTATAGACTGTTATTGTTCGGTATTCAGTCCATTAAAGGGACTCTGTAGTAGACTTGTGCACAGTAAGCAAAATTGATTTGGGCAAAACATTTGCCACATTTGTGTTTGTCTATTCGGCTCGGACGAAATTCGTGGGCCTTTTTTGATTCTTAAACGAGTTTGGGAAGGCGTTCTGGACTCACCTTTCACCTACAGCAGCACCATCTCAAGGTTTAGGAAGAGATCCACACTTGGTTTTTCACTGTAAGATCACCACCACCAGCAACAGCAGCACTTCATCAGTGGATACACACATCAAGCAGCATGCTAAGGGATTCAATTTCTCCAAACATTGGACCATTTTGATTAATTGATCCCTCAGAATAATGAAGGTGATATGTCAGCAGCAGTAGTAGTAGCAGGGAGTAGGTAGACACTGGCACATATCCAGCCCCACTGTATAGGTGTCACGAACCGGGGGAGCAGGTCTGATAGGAGCCCAGGTGCAGGGGATACGAGGGACTCTGTCTGTACCCCAAGATGCATGATGGCTTGGGGTTGGTACAGACAGGCGCCGGAAATAAACCACAGATAGAAGACGCGGATTAAGAGTTGTATTGTAGATGATGGTACAACATACAAACAAGGAAAGTCTCTTGGCTGAAAGCCCTCGGGATGGGGCACACACGGCAGGAAGCCCTCTTGCAGGGCACACGGCACGGCAGGAAGCCCTCTTGCAGGGCACACGGCACAGCTAGAAGCCCTCTTGCAGGGCACACGGCACAGCTAGAAGCCCTCTTGCAGGGCACACGACTAGAAGCCCTCTTGCAGGGCACACGACTAGAAGCCCTCTTCCAGGGCACACGACTAGAAGCCCTCTTCCAGGGCACACGACTAGAAGCCCTCTTCCAGGGCACACGGCACGGCTAGAAGCCCTCTTGGAGGGCACACAACTAGAAGCCCTCTTCCAGGGCACACGGCAAGTTGCCCACTTGCAGGGCACTCGACTTGGGAGTCCACTTAGTGGGGCGGTGGCCGCAACTCAGGAACATGACAGGTTGCCCACTTGCAGGGCACACGGCAGGTTGCCCACTTGCAGGGCACTCGACTTGGGAGTCCACTTAGTGGGGCGCTGGCCGCAACTCAGGAACACGGCAGGTTGCCCACTTGCAGGGCACACGGCAGGTTGCCCACTTGCAGGGCACACGGCAGGTTGCCCACTTGCAGGGCACTCGACTTGGGAGTCCACTTAGTGGGGCGCTAAAGTACAATTTGTGTGAAAAACAAAATAAAAAAATACTATTACAAAGTTTGACAAAGTGTAGTTGTATAATTGGTGCATGGAAAGGGTTAAAATAACAGCATTTGGAATACCCTGGGGTGTCTAGTTTTCAAAAATATATGGTTTGAATGGGTTAAATTGACTTAACCGACTTCAAAGATGTTCCAAAGAGGAGATGGAGGCAGACTGACCAGATTTGTTAAAAAAGATTTGGAAATCATAAAACGCTGCTTGTACTTATTGCCCTATAACTTACAAAAAACAGCAAAAAAACATAAAAACATTGGGTATTTTTACTTGCTTTTTTAGGCGATAAATAAAAGTCATAAAATGTTTTTTTCCAATTTTTCACCATGTTTTTTTTTGTTTTTTTTTATAGTAAATAAGATGATACGATCAAAATGGTATCTGAAGAAAGCCCATCTTGTCCTGAAAAAAACAATATATAACTTATGTGGGTACACTAAATGGGTGAGGAGAAAATTACAGCTGAACACAAGCACCACAAAAGTGTCAAAACAGCCTCGGTCCCACAGGGTACAAAACGAAAAATGAGCCCGGTCCTTAAGGGGTTAAACGTTAATGTCAAAGCCCAGACTGCAGGGCTGGGCAGGTTTATAAAGGCTGACTTGATCAGGTAATCAACTGCAGCTGGACCTGATAATCAGTCTGAGTGGTTCTGAGTGGCAAGGGCGGCCACTAGTGGCTGGAAACATAAAATGCGTAGCACCAAGTTGAAACAAGCCCATACAGCGAAGGGTGAACGTTACAATAGGGCATTGAATTTCCCTCATAATTAGAAATGTATTTATCCTATAGAGTAATGAAGGACATTTAGCTGCAGCAGCAGAGTAGGGCATAGGCCAGGTACTAGCAGACTGAATCCTCCTTCATATTAGAAACAAGAACAAGAATTGATCCACTAGAGCAAGGTAGGGCATTGAGACACAGAGCAGGACAAGCCAAGCACTCGCAGACAGACTGATCCTTCTCCATATTACAAAAAAAGAATTGATCCCCTAGTGTAGGAAGAGCATTGAACCACAGGACGCGGGTCAGGCACTGGCAGACAGACACATGCAGCCACAAGACTATATATTATACATATATTAGATAATATGTATGTATATACAGTACAAGCATTTTTAATATGGTATATTTAGCTTTTAACAAATCTCAACTGTTGTACAGTTCATTACTAGCTGTCTTTTCATGACAGTGATTAATTTGGCCTTATCTGGAGATAAATTACCTAGTTTAACACAGGGTCTAAGCTAAAAATATAAGCAATTAAATGTAAATGCTGCACTTAACAAACATAAGTGATTAGGAAATTATGCATATATCGCACATTTTTGGTAAATTTATTGAGAAACACTTGAGCGTTTGCATGTAATGTGCTGGGTGGTATTTTGTCATGCAAATCACATGCTTCACAATCCCGTTTTAAAAAAAAATAAAAAATTATTATATATATATATATATATATATATATATATACACACAAGCACAGTTGAATTGCATTTATTTTTATAATCAATTCTACTAAATACATATAAAATGGCTACATGTAATAACATATGTTCACGGATTATGCTGTAAAAGACAAATAAATAATAAAATATAATAAAAAAAATATCAAGAATAAACATTTACTATTGAGGAATGAAACCTATGTAGTAAATTAAACCACTTTGTCATCCATGCAGAGGTAAAATGATTCATGAGTATAATGTATACATATGTCATACCTGTCGACTCTTCCGTTTTGGAGAGACACTCCCCCTTTGGTTCCAAAATGCCCCTGTCAACATTTCCTTTTCTTAAACCCTCCTCTTTCCAAAGAGTAGCTTGTTTGCAGTACATAAGCACACAAATAAAAAATGATTACAATGAAATGGCATAAGTAGAATGCATTATTCTTATTATATCTGCCTCTGAGCGACTTGGTTTCTTAAGTATTTATTATTAGGTCACAAAAACCATAAAAAGGCTCTGTAAATCACTGCTGCCTAAGCCGCAACTCAGTCCATTTTAAAAGTCGAGAGGTATGGTATACAGGTTATATGACCCGGACACCCTCATTGATGTCCAGTTCTTTCCAACCTTAAGTAGGATCACAATTTCTGGTGCACATCAAGGGGAAAATGGCAATGTATGGAGTATTGTATGGAGTATTGTGTTACTCCACAAATTGTAATATATCCACACAATATATTCCCCTCAAATTCTATTTATGTTCTATATGTCTTGTGCCAAAAGTCCCTTTATATTATGTGGGCTTACAAAACAATCACTCCAACCAACTGCACTCCACCCCACCACATTTAGCTACTCCTTGAAAAGTGATATTGGTCTTTGGCCACAGCCATTTAATAATATGTAATTACTTTTATTGGCCTCAATCAACAGGATGTGTTCACCCAACACTTCAGGTCCCCTCAACATAAAGATTTTAGTTATCTGTTACTGTTGGTTGGATTTAGTGATTGTGGTTGGTCTTTTTTTTAACTTGACTTTGTAAACATTAGGTTTTAATCTGGGCTACAGCCTGTATGTAGGAAATTGGTATAAACTGGGTTATTTGATACATTTTCAAAGTATCAGATACACAAAGCGTTTCGATTGTCAAACTATAAGGTAAAGAGACTGTTTTACGAGGAGGACTCTAATGCAGTGAAATAGTATGCCAAGGAATTATGGAAAGGTATGTGTGAAATCAAGAAAACACATGAAAAAGATTTAAAAGGAAATTGAAGACTACATTTTCTAGATCCCCTTGCATCTGAAAGTAATTTCACAGCCATGGTTTGTGACTTGCATTTAAATTTCACATCTGATTTATACAATTATACAAACCTGAATTTAAGGTAGGTCAAAATGAATTCACATATGTAGCACATTTTCAATTTTTGATGGATTAACACATCACTATGCAACCTAAACTTACTGTGAGCTCCAATTTCTTTGAAGTGTAAAACGAGGTTATGACTTTCCCTGCAAATTAAAATGAAGTAATGATCACAAGCACATCTAAAAGTAATTTTAATAACCTGGGCTACTTCTACCATTAAAATGAAGTCATGCTCTAATTTAAATATATGGATCTGAATGAATGTTGGAAAATAATATTTGTGGCTTAATGAAGTATGGAATCAGAGGTTTTAAGCATACATGACTTTGATTGACTTTGTTTAGAGACTTTCCTATTGACTGTGGTATAATTGTCATTGTATAATCTTATCTATTTATTTTGCAACATTGGCTTATATGAATATTTTGTTTGAGTTGTCTACTTTTATTTACTATCTTAATGCATAGTGTTTGCGCTATTTTTAACCCCTGCCTACCAATCCTAATTAGCATTAACCCAGCCTCTATTAGAACTGACAAAACAAGGAGACATCTATGCTTAGCTTTAATTCTATTGAGCATCTATAATTTCAAAAAATAATGAAATGCAATGTGTAGGCCCAAATAGACAAGGTACTAAACATAAGGTAAGAGCCACACTAAGTACATGTAGTAAAAAGCAATTTCACATTGAAAAGGACTATTAATCAGCGCACGTTTTGTTTGAATAATTGAATCTATCTGATGAGAACAAAGGGGTTTTGATTGCTCAGTTATCAAAAAAAGGGGATACTCAAACAATTTTACATAAAAGTCAACACACACTTTGTTTCAAGAATTAAAAGAAATTGAGAGCATGAATAATTGAAAGTATAGGATTAGTATCTGATTAATTTGCATACAAGGAGCAAAACAAAACTACCCAGTGGTGCAGTGTGAATTCTATTCACTTCAATCTTCCATTCTAGTCTTATTGTCTTTCCCTCAAAGCTTTCCTCCCTGGTCCCTGCATTCTAGTTATTGTCTTTCCTCTATTGTCCTCCAGTCTTTCCTTGAACATTCTTTCCCCAGTCTCATAAACCATTGCACAGATTCTATGTAAATGTATCTAATCATATTTAACAGAGGACTTCTTATCCTATGTGAAATAGGGCACATTTTCTCTTAAACACTTGGAAGTTATGCATTATTTTTATTATTTTTTTCCCCCCAGTGGAATTTTTATGCTGTGACTTAACTTCTATGAAGTCCATCCGACAATTTGTACAGAATTTCAAGGCAAAGAACCTTGGCCTCCATGTCCTAGTGAATAATGGTGAGTACTATGTATTTTATTTAGGTTGTGACTAACATTCATTTAGACATTTGTAAAATGACATGACAAAAGCAATCAGTTGGAAATATGTGGGTCATTATTATGTGGTTTGGGTTTCATAAGCAAGGTTCTGAAATATAGATAGATAGATAGATAGATAGATAGATAGATAGATCTCACTGATTTAGCTATACATTATCTACTAGGGTCAGACAAGCTCTTCCTGCAGCATAAGATCATTGCTTTCACAATGCATAGGAGCTGAAATCATGGGCGTAGGAACCGGGGGGGGACGGGGGGGACAGATCCCCCCCCAGTAACTCATGCGGGGGGGACTGATAATGAAGAAATCCCCCCCAGGGCCATAGGAACCCCCCCAATAGAAACGCAGCAAATGCGGTCCGCGAGACCTCGAGGTGCGGCCCGCGTAAGATCAGCAGCCAGGGCAACCGATCTTACGCAGTCCGCACCTCAAGCCCTGCTACAACAAGAGCCCTGCTACTTACCTGTGGGAGGGTCTTCTGTACTGCACATTTATTAGACCCCTCTGTTTCTCACCAACTTTTTTCTTACTACTATCATACCTTTAAGCAGATTGAATTAAAGAACTGGCAATGGTTGACCTCCAACTTTTACTAATTTAAATGAGCAGAGACAAATTTGATCATGGAGCCTGAGAGTCTGGGATGGTGTGGTTGGATTATGGAAGATAGTTTAAATAGCCCCTCGTGTGTTTTGGATCTACAGTGCACCAGTATATTGTGTGAAAACTAGGAGGGTTCTCTACAGATAAATCACAATATTTAAACAAAACACATCAAACATCATATAAGTGGTCTAATAAGAGCTGTGCAGCTGCAGCTTCACCTTAATGTAAATATTTTATTTTTTAGTTAAATAAATGTATATGAAAGTATGTACATAGTACTTCCAAATGCATTTGTTGTTCAGGGGGGTCCCTAGGACAATTTAAACACGTTCATATTTCGATTCATGGAGAAGTGGCACTTCATTGATCATCTTGATTCTGTTTTCAACCATGAAGATCTGGCATGGGACTCAGACACGTGAATCTTCAAAATTGGTGAAAAACCCTCTTCAGTTACTATTGAAACTATTGTAGCATGCTGGACAATTAAATGTCTTTGAAGTGGTTAGTTCAATTAACACATGTATAATTTCTGGCTGAAATCCCAGAAATGTACCGTATTTGCTCGATTATAAGACGACCCTGATTATAAGACGACCCCCCAAAATCTGAATATTAACTTAGGAAAAAAGAAAAAGCCTGAATATAAGACGACCCTAAAGGAAAAAAGTTTTACCAGTAAATGTCAATTCATGTAAACTATTTTTTTTAATAAAAGCTATGATTGAGAAAAATATTTTTTTGGTTTTTATTTCTTGTATTTTCCAGCCTGTCCCCCAGTTACGCACATCTGCCCCCAGGCTTGCCACACCAATATGGCACTGTGGCCCATGATATGCCTTTTAACCCTCTATATGCCACTGTGCCCCATGGTATGCCTTTTGACCCCCTATATGCCACTCTGCCTCCAGAAATGCCTTATACCCCTATATCCCATTCTGGCATTTAGGGGGTTAAAATGCATATTATGGGGCAGAGTGGCATATAGGGAGGTATAAGGCATTTCAGGAGGCAGAGTGGCATTAAGGGAGTTAAAAGGCATTGTATAGAGCACTCTGCCTCCAGAAATGCCTTATACCCCTATATGCCACTCTGGCATTTAGGGGGTTAAAAGGCATATTATGGGGCAGAGTGGCATATAGGGAGGTATAAGGCATTTCAGGAGGCAGAGTGCTCTATTAAATGCCCCCTTAACGCCACTCCAGAAATGCCCTATGCCCCCATTTAACTAACACACACACACACACTCTCTCCCCCCCTCCCCTCCCCTCCCCTCTCCTCTCCTCTCCTCTCCTCTCTCCCCTCTCTCCCCTCTCAGCCCTCTCTTACCGGTGCTTCCAGCCGGGGCAGCGGGTTGACGTCGCCTTCTGCTGCAGCCGGAAGGAGGTGGAGTTGGCAGCGGGGGTTTGTATGCGTCCGTCGCGTATACTTTCCCCGGCTGTCAGAGATCAGAGATCTCTGACAGTCGGGGAAGGTCTACGCGACGGACGCAGACAACCCCCGCTGCTAGCCACACCTCCTTCCGGCTGCAGCGGACGTTGTCTACGCGGATCGCGTAGACGTCAACCCGCTGCCCCGGCAATACAGCAGGAAGCACCGGTAAGTGTGTATGATGGGGGGGTGAGACAGGAGGATCCAGGTCCCCTGCAGCGGTGCGGGGGATCTGGATCTTAGTCTCCTAATCAGACTCTATTTGAGGTCTGATTAGAAGACGACCCCGATTAGAAGACGAGGGGTATTTTTCAGAGCATTTGCTCTGAAAAAAACCTCGTCTTATAATCGAGCAAATACGGTATTACTGCACTAGTTATCTATATGAAGAGAGAAAAATAGAAAAAGCTTTTAAAACATTTAATTTAGCAACAGATGAATTAAATTGTCTTTAATAAACTGTTTTAAGAGTCTTTTGTACATAAGCCATCATTTTACTTTTTTTTTATTTTTTACAAGGGGTAAAATTAGTTTAGACCTGTCTTATTTTCTAATGATGTAGAATATTTAACTTCAATTTATAAATTTAATATATGCTAAAATTTTGCATACTTTATTAAATCAACTGAACTCTGCGCAGGGTTCAGTTGATTTTCTGTTGTATTGTTTTAATAGGTGATTGTGCCTTATTTTCGGACCATTTGCAGCATTTTTTAGACACTTGGTATTTTATTTCATTATTTCATTTTATTATTTTATATTTTAAATCTATCCCTTTTTCATTGGCCAGCTTCCAATTTATTTTTTTGCACCCCTTATTCAATCACTTAGGTGAAGTTATTTCTTGTCAATCTCTATGTAACCATTTTAGCACTCGCAGTCTAGCCATTTTAGCTCTCGCAATTTTAGACTGCGAGATGAATGTAAAACCATCCATTTCTTTCAATTTTAAATGGATGTTCCTAGACAAATTATTAAATACAAATGCATGTTAAAAGTACCTTAGTATGCCTTTACTAAATCTGCATGCATGCATAAAGTACTTCTAAAGAAACTTCAGTATTTACCTCCAGGAGAAGCTGCAGTGAAACTCATTAAGTGCCTTTTTTCAGTGTAAATGTAAACTGTATAATAAATACTTTCGGATCAGATTAACAATTCTCATAACAAAATAAAATAAAGTTTACAGTGTCTGTTTTGATCTCTGTATGTGATAGACTATTAACCCTTTAAAGGTAATGCAATATTTAAATGTATTTTTCTTAGGCAGTCTCTGGATTAAATGTACTCTATTAATTAATATTAATATTATCTAACATTGCACACTTTTTTTATGTATAGTATCCGTACAAATAGAAGGGATTTACAGATATCATAATTTCTGGTTAACACTGCTCTCTGTCAGTACTTAGAAGGAACAGAATCACTCACTCAGAAACAATTTGAGAATTACAAGCTTATCAGAGGACATTCAGACTAATGAGGATATTTTGTCTTTGTGGACTCGAAACTCCCGGCTATTCTAATAATTGAGAAATAAAAATGACACTTAAATGTGTTGATAGAAACAGTCTCAAAAGGACAATAATTACTCAGTTGTGACAGATACTGCAATCAAGTGGTTTCATCCCTAGAGTGCATGCTATATAGGAAATACATAGTAGGAAATTGGACTCAGTATACCAACCATTATGTATAAGATAATATATATATATATATATATAATTATTATTATTTCTTTTCTTTTTTCTTTAGGGAAGAGAATTCTGATCAGGCAGATATTGATCAGCTTCTTCAAAAGTTAAAAAAAAAAAAAAACTTTGTTCATGGAGCAGGGAGCCTACAATAGGGGCTTGCTACAATGCCAGCATGCTGTCACATCTGTGATTAAATGGCCAGCATACAGGAAAAAAAGTTAACAAAATGGAGAAGACGTGTGAAAAACTAAGTACATCTTATGACTCCATAACTTGGCAATAACTTAAAGTAATTTTCTGTATTGCTTTATAAGTCTCTAGCAGTGTTGTGGAGGAATTTTGGTCCACTTTTTTTGAGTTAATTGAGGTTTGCGGGCATTTGTTTATGCACTGCACTCTTAAGGTCCTGCCACAGCATTTTAATTGGGTTGCGGTCGGGGCCATAGCAACACCTTGATTCTTTTCTATTCCAGCCATTCTTTTGTAGATATGTGCTTGGGTTCATTGTCCTGTTGCATGAACCAATATCATCCAGGCTTTATCTGTCGGACAGTTGGTCTCACATTTGACTCTAGAATATTTTGGTATACGCAGGAGTTCATGGTCGACTTAATGACTGCAAGGATCCCAGCTCCTGTGGCTGTAAAACAATCCTAAATCATTGACCCCTCCACCACTGGCATGAGGTGTTTGTGCTGATATACTGTGTTTGGTTTTGGCCAAACGTGGCGCTGTAAATTGTGGCCAGACACCTCTACTTTGGTCTTGTCTGTCCAAAGGATATTGCTCCAGAGGTCTTGTGGTTCGGATGCAACTTTGCAAACCTAAACTGTGGTGCCATATTTTTTTTTATAGAGAAGAGGTTTTCTCCTGACACTTCCAAACAAAATACGTAGCCTGCAGGGAATGTTTAGCAATCTTGGACAGCCAACATCTCTTACCAACGGCTTGCTCCCACTAAGTACAGCACAAGGCGATGCCTCCTTCCTCTATAGAGAGAACTTTACAAAAAAAGTTGCACACCTTACAACTAATAAGCATACCTGGGAACATCTTCACTCACTCAGCCTTCGCTTGCGGGACGCGGCCAGGACTGCCCACTGACGTAATTTAAAGGGCAAATGGGTGGGGAACGGGGCATGAACTTGCTCCCACGACCCGGAGGATTGGAGTGTTGACCCGAAGCACCAGTGCTTCACCCGGAGATTCCCAGGTATGCTAATAAGTAATGAAGTAGTACCAGAGTCAGCCAGGTAAAAATTCAAGCATTATTATAAATTATAAAAGCATCACGGCATGAGGAGAATACAGTCTCATGCATTTCACCTTAGTAGGCTTAATCATAGATTGATCATAGAGGCTGTGTTCTCCTCATGCCATGATGCTTTTAGGATGTGATAATAGAGCTTACATTTTTACCTGGATTATGCTGGTACTACTTTGTAAGTTCCCTGTGGGTGCACAAGAATCTGCTAATTTTTTTTGTCAAGTCCAACCCAACAAACCATACTTGTTCAGTCTTTTTCTAATTTTACTGTTAAGAACATTAACATGCTAACTGAGGCCTGTAGTGTCTTCAATGTAACTCTTGTTGTTTTTGGTTTTTTTTTGCAATTTCTCTGAGCATTGCATGGACTGACCTTGGGGTGAATTTGCTGAGACATCCACTTCTGGGAAGATTGGTAACTGTCTTGAATGTTTTCCACTTTCGAATAATTCTCACTGTAGAATGATGGAACTTAAATTGTTTGGAAATTGCCTTATAACCCTTCCCAGATTGATGGGCAACAATTGCTGATCGCTTTCTTTCTTGGCATTGTGTTAACACACACCTGAATGCTCCAGATTGCTAATACTTTGGCTTTTATAGAGGTGGTCACACCTGCTGGTGATCAATTAATCAAGGGCACCTGTCTGCTGCATAGCATCTTAATTTCTAGTGTAGAAGTAAGCATGTACTTAGTTTTTCACAAATGGAATCTCCACTTTGGCTATATTTTGTTGAATAAATCATGACACTGTGTAATGTGCCATGTGCCCAAACTAATTTCTGTGGAGGAGATGTGTCCGCAAGGGTGGCCTAATGAGATATCTGTGCAAATGTGTGGAAAGCATTCCCATTGCTTTCGATGGTAGCATATTCATGCCAGTGGCTGGCTGCTTCAAGCAGCCAATCAGTGGCAAGAATCATCAGACCACAGAGGATGGGAGATTTTCCTTAAGGTTAATGGTTTCCTTAAGGTTTATTTTTTTTGCTTCACTAAATGCACATTATAGTACTCATTAAGTTTTTTAAAATGCATTGTTCAGGGTCAAGGATATTGAACTGTCACTCTAATTTAAAGGAGATACTCAGTTATCGCATGCATTAAACTACTAACCACTAACAAGTAATTTTCATGTTCTGTTATCCGTAGAGAAAGGTTGTCAATTGGCAAGTAACAATTATTAAGATATTACGGCTACATAACGTTTTTTTGTTTTACCAAGCATATCTATAGTGTGTCAGACACCTTTGGATCTGATCAATTTTATCTCGCTCAATGCATGAGGTTCCTCTGTCTACTTTGCTATATTTTACATACATGACATGCCCCATTCTCAATGGTTTGATAAAGATACACCATTAGATGGTCACATGACCTACACAGTTTTGAAGAAACATGTATATAAGGACGGCTATTAAGCTGATGCTCGGTTCCTTTGATATCTAAGAGCCTTCACTTCATACTCAATCATGGCTTGTCTCACATGTTTTTGACACCTTAATTGTTTCTTTATTCTCTTAGTTTTCAGCTTTTCTGTTTGACTCTACCTAATGGTCACCATTAGGTCAGCTGCACATTGATGATACCTGCTACCTTGTGTCCTGTTCACAAGTCTGAGAGTTTGACATTTCGTGTAGTACCAGACTTTAAAAAAAATTTACTTTGATGCCATAACTAAACAAAAATTTGCATAAGTGAACATTTTTAAAAATACATGAAGCAAGGATGGGTGAAGGTATTGGAAATAACATCAGTAGGAGACACAAATTACTGTATAAAAAAATAGACAATTACACTGATTTAAAACCAAAATTTACAAGCTAGTAATGTCTTTAATAAATAAATGTACAGCACAAACAATCGATAGCAACAGGGTTTGTTTTGACATCTAACTAAACTCCTTGTTATAAACAATGGTATCTTTGTATATAATGACTTTTGTAAACTGAAAAAAAGTTCAGCCCTGTTTCAGGCATTTTAAAGAGTGTAACTTATGAAAATGTAATATTTTCATGATCTGTGCATAACTAAATAGGTATTATTATTATTGTTTTATATAGAACCATCATATTCTGCAGTGCTGTACAGTGGGTAAACAGGACATAACAGTGTATAACATAATTTGACTTACAGAGAACCAAGAGATAAGGGAGCCCTGCTCAAATCAGCTAACTTTCTGGAAATCTCACAATATTAACTATGTATTATAAAGGCTGGATTAATTTAGGAGCTGATGGAGCTGCTTTTGGGGAAAAGCTGGCAGCAACCGCAATTGCAGGGGTCGTAACTGCGACCCCGCGATCACTTCCACCGGGGCGTTGCTGCTTACCTGTGCGTTGCTCCCACACATTTGTGCGAGCAACGTCTCTTGTACTGCCCAGGGGAAGCACCCGTGCTCCACTTTCTGCTTTCCCTGGGTGGTATAGAGGGAGTCAGCAGCCCCTGCGGAAGTCTGCGAGCGGGATGAAGGAATGAATGAGCATCTTTGAATAAGTCAATTAATGAGTACCTGTTAATGAATGAATGCATGTGTATGAATGAGTGAATTAATGTTTGTGAATGAGTAAATGAATGAATATGTGTGTGTGATAGCATGGATGTGTAAGTGGGGGGGGAGGCATGGCACAGGGAGGCCGTTTTAGTCTAGGATGCCACAGGGAGACTGTTTGTGGCAAAACGGCAAATCCTATGCTTCCAATCTGGGTATTGGGCAGGTCCTGTGTGTTATTTATCCCAACACTGTGGATGCAGTCTGGGTGCTGACATAATACTAAATGGAGGGGGGCAATATGCAAGGGTGTGGGGGAATTAATTCACAAGGGAGTGCTGGCTGGAGACATCACATACATCAATACTAAAGGGGGCTGGGTGGTGGGATAAATATACAATGTGAGGCTAGTTGGAGACAATACAGAAGGGTCTATGGGGCATTAGGGTGACCACATCAGCCATATTTTTCAGGACACATATAACTTTTACATATTGCTGACCAGCCCAGATAATATGCTGCCCTGCAGTATGGGGGATGTATATCTGACTAATTGGTTCCTTCCATAAATCTAGATTGTGGGCATAAAAGCCATCAGAAACTGGGCCAACTGTCTTGCAATATCTGACAAACCCATGGGTCACTACAAGAATAAGTAGCCTTCACAAAATATTTTCGAAAGATTTTTTTCTTACAAACGTCCAAATTATTTAAGCAAGTTTTTGAAAAGCCTATATGTTCAGCCTTTTTAAAATTTCCAGAATACGCTGCTTCTAAACTGATGCTGAAGAAATTCAAATGTGGTATCATGTGTATGCATGTTTACATAAAATTTTAATGTAAAATCAGTGCAAAAATATTTTCTACTTTGGATATTTGCATTTGAAGTGCATTGGATGCACACTGGTAGAGGAAAAAGATGGTCCCCCCCTACCAGCAATCTCATGTCAATGATCTTCAGTGATTATCTTCAAAACATTAAATTGGTTACCTCTACGATACTACCCCAGGAGAGTCTAACTCTTTCTTAAACAGGCATTACCCTCGTAGGAAGTAAAATTGACATGAATATGAAATATATATTGTATTACAGAGCTATTGTTGGCAATAGAAAACTTATTTTGTTGTAGAAATCCTAGGGTACAAGAATAAACACTTCCTACATAGTAACCCAAGGTTAGTTGAGATTACTAAAACCTCTTATTCTGTTTGGAATGCTCAATTTTATGACCTACAACATTTGCATGTGCAAATAGACAATAGACAGGTTGCTCTAGAAATCATAAACAGAATCAAGTATAAAAGCTTGAATACTTTATCTTTAAAAGGAATTTATGAATATTTCTCACACAATCGTCCATTCAAAGCACATTAAAGAGGGAGACATATTGTTTACATTTATGTCCTTTGTCCATGAGTGACATCCCTCTTCGCTTTCTACTACCTATTTGACATGACCCAGCCTCATTGCTATGATAGAGACACATCACTAAATGGTCACACGACCTATACAACTCTAATCCTGAACCATGGTTTGTCTTCTTTGGGTGTTTAGCAACTTGCTTGTTTCTTCATTTCCTTTGCTGTCCGTTTTGCTGTTTGACTTTACCTAACGGTCACTATGTCATATAACCTATTGGTACCCCTGACCTTCTGTCCTTTTCAGAAGGCTGAGGTGTTAACATTATACAGCACTATGGAATTTGATGGCGCTATATAAAACAATAAATAATAATAATGAACATTCCATGTAGTAACAGCATCAGGGCACTTTTTGTGAAATTTTAAAATACATGAAGACTTAAAGCGGACTTAAAATGGAGTAGAGGAAAAAATGGTTGATGAGACCAGTTTTACATTTTGATGCTTCCCTCATTCCTTGTATTGCAGGAGCAATTACTTAAGTAGATATTTATCTTTTATGGTTCTACTAGATTACTCATATAGACTTACAACAACAGTTGTGTTTTTTTCATAACAACTAACTTGTTTTCATAAGAAACAAGTTTGCTAATAAAAAGACACAAGAGATGTCATTTTGAAATAAAATATGTAAATTTAGAACCCACTGGCTGATATTTTTGAAAATTCAGAATAATCTTGGTAATGATAAGTATTTGATCTTCAGGATAGCATCATGTATATTGCAAGTATTCTTCAATTTCTTTAACAATTTGTTTTTATTTTATTATTATTTTAATGGGCTTTGTTAAAAAAAAAAATAAGAGCCCAATGTTCTCATTTACTGGTTTCATTAATCTACGGTACAACCTAACTATGTGACCATATACCATTTCAGACATCGTGGATATGCTTAATTCTTCACAGAACAGATAAGTCTATCAGAATACATTAAATGTAAAAAAAATCTTCCTGCTTCTTGGCTGCAGATGGGGATGAAATTCTGTGGATGTTTCCATATAGCCTGTAGCTAATGTGCTCATCAACATGGATACCACTCTTGCAATGTCAGTTAGAGGTCAATTCACTCTTCAGAAACACATAAAAGGCATGCATGAAGAGTATGAATGAACGACATGAGGACTATCCGTTCCTGACAACAGAAAAAGCAACTTGCTACAGAAAATTAAATGAACATTTAGTAATTTGTGTTATAATGATTACTACCATCTCAAGCAGAGAATGACTTTTGTTCTTAATCGTCGTGTTTACTATGTTTGACTAGACAGCCAGTAAAATACCCATATGATCTGAGTTTATTGTTATTATTTTATAAATTTTTACAATGGATTCTAAAGCTGGCAAGATTATGATGAGCTGCCTGGAACAGAGGTTGTTACATTTATAGGATTTGACGTGATCTTAGGGAAACCCTCATGCTTGTGATTCCACTAGGATTTCCAGTGGGTGTGGAGTACATTTCAGGATGTGCGTGGGAGGATAAAACACTCTTTTCATGAAGAAATACAAAAAAAAGATCATTTTTACAACTTTAATAAATCCAGCTTAGCCTTTTATGTGTATGTATGCAAGAAAAAAGAAAAATAATAAAAACAGCAATACATAAATGAATCAGGAGAAATTATGTAAGCTTCTGTCAACGTTAACCTTGCATATCTCATACACATGACAGATTAGTTTAACATAACACCTTAATGCCACTTTCTACAACATTTGTAATTGCCTGCAAGGATTCTCTATCTATACAAGACTGGAGTAAGGTGAGGTGGGCCTAATACATTCATAAAATACTTTTTAATATTTTATTGTATATTTTTTCCACCACAAGTTCTATAGAAATCACAGTCTTAGTCCCTTTTTTGTGCATGTATACATCCTTGACCAGTATAGACCCAAATTATGTTGTGTGTGCTAGAATGCGACATACTACACACTGCACAGGCCCAGACTGGCCATATGGCACACCAGACAAATGCCAGTAGGGCCTGTGGCCTGATTGGCACTCCAATTGCAGATCTGGTGCTTCAATGTCGGTGGTCGGCTGGATACATGCAGCCACACTTCGCAAGAGTATAAAAGCGTAGCATATATCTAGCCGGTAGCCACATGTATGTCAGTTAACAGGCGCTGGCCTTAAAGGGCCTGGGACACTTTTCTTCCACAGTCCGTCCCTGACCCTGAGGAATTATCTTTTATCCAAGCTATTCCTACTCCTTGCAGAACACATACAATGTGACTTGTACTGTATGTTCTACTGGAACTAAATAAAGTTCAAATGGATGATGAGGCTCTTTTCACCAGTAAATAAATATTTATAAAGATATCCATAACAGAGAGAAGGTTCCTTTTTCTTTTGTTTTCTTTCTATAGTGTTTCACTTAGAAAATCTCATATGTTCTTTATTTTGCTGAACTCCCTTATCCCCTCTGATGTTGCAGGATACAAATTCAATGTTGCCATCGTGGTCAGTTAAAAAAATTTACTTTCAGAGTTTTGGAAGAATTCCCCAAGCTTCCTCATGCCATAAACAATAACAAATGAGGTTATAGACAACCTCGGATCTTGCAAAATAATAACACATATAAATGTCAACTTTAATATAGAATGGATTTTTAGTCACATACCCCACAGCATTTCTGGAGCCAAAAGCAGGACGATTTGTTAGAGGTGTTTTACAGGTGTTACGGGAAGTTCGGGGAATTTTCCTCTAGTCTGGTGCCATTACGTCGGATCAGTAAGCATGAAGGTAGTGATGCTAGGTCCTGGTGACAGGGGAGACTCCAGGCTGTCTGATGTACCATTACATCTTGGTCACCAATGGGAAAAAAAAAAAAGTGCGTCTGCATTAGAAGCAACCCCCACCGTCCGAATTGAGCCTTAATATCCAAAAACACATAGGAGGTAAGATGATCTTCTTACCAAAGGAAACAAATGGAGAAAATTAATGTCTGCATGAATAAATTATTTATTGATTAATCCCTTGATTAGTGCAAGATATGCAAAGCAGATATCCACCAGAAGAGAAGAGAGGGAGACTCCAAAGTATTGGATGAAACACCACATGTGTTTTGCACTTGGCAGAGCTTGATCATTGTTTCCAAAGACATAGAAGTAAATCCTATGTCACATAGGTATTAAAAATACTGCGGGTACTGCTAAAATGACTTGATATGTACAGACAACAAAGCGAGT
Source organism: Spea hammondii (assembly GCA_029215755.1). Taxonomy (NCBI): domain Eukaryota; kingdom Metazoa; phylum Chordata; class Amphibia; order Anura; family Pelobatidae; genus Spea; species Spea hammondii. The sequence continues at coordinate 118,203,970 of JARDYJ010000002.1, forward strand.
AATTAGTGCACACCTAGCAAATACTATTTACTTTGTTAAAGCCTTCACGCGGTTCAATGCCATCATGAAAAAAGTGGCCAAAAGAAACTATCATGATGGCATGGAATATCATAAATAAAGTAGCGGTGTGCACTGCCAGTGACCGAAATACCCTATAACCACATTTTTTCTTTTTTTGAGAAATGGGCTGGTGTCAGCCTTTTGCTTTTCAAGCTGATGACAAAAGTTGGTGGAAGAGAAGCAAAAGGCTAGCATACTTGTGAAAATGTATCTAAGCTGTGTTTATATAGTGTATTATCATTTAACCCTTTATTTTCTGTGGCTACCTTGCCATATTCTGTGTGCTGTTTCGTAGCGAAATGAGCGTGTCATGTATTGTAGGTGTAGTGTAGATACGATTATACAAAAACCTATGCATGTGGGGGTATTTCTGTACTCTAGAGATGTAGCTGAATACAGTTTGGTGGGCTTCTCTGCAGGTTCATGTAATCTGTGCAAACAATCCTAGAAAACATGGAAAGTTTGGTGGGAAAAAAAGCAATGTTACTGCTCATTTTGCCAGGGATTGGCGGCCAACTGGTTGCATGATACGTATCCGAATCATCCTAGTAAAATACCCTGGGTGGTCTTCTCTTCAAAAGTATATACTTTTGTGGGGGGTATTTTGAGCTTTTGGGCTGCTAAACAGTCCCAAATGAGACATAGGCTTCAAAAAATAAAAAAAGCACACCTTAAAAAGCACATAAATTCAGATTTTAGGGTGCTGCTAAAATGACCAATATATACATATAACAAAGCAAGGAATCAGCAGACAATATAATTATTGGTCATTAAGCATCCCATCACAGGTGCCTCATTAATGATGTCCAGAGAGGCAGAGTCTCAGTGGGTAAAATGGCAGTGCTGTCCCACCGTTTCAGCTCCAAGGTTGTGTTAGGATTAGATAGGACTTGCCAAAGATAGGTACTGTGACGTAGCATCAGGCTACGAAACATAGAGCCGTATAGTGTGACGAAATCTCCAATATTTACGTCTTTTACATAGTACTTGTTGGTTGCACGCTGATCCCTTCCTTTCTAAAAGTGGGGACTTACCAGTCTTGCTGCTCTCATATAACCTCCTGTCAGGAACTGGGTCCATACAGGCAACTGTAAAGACCCAGAGCGCCCAAAGATGGAGTTCAGGAGGTATTGAACAGTAGTGGAGTTGGACAGGGCCTGGTGCAGGGCGACGGCACTCACCCGGGTGTTGAGCACCTAGGGTTGTGCAGCCACATACCAGCACCCTGACATAGCAGCAGTAGCGTACCTAGCGCGGGGCGGGGGGGGGCAGTCCCCCCCAGGTGCCGATCGTCAGGGGGGTGCCACGGCCTAGGGTGACCACATGTCCGGATCCCCGGCAGCATCGTCATTTTTTTTACATTTTTTTTTACACGGAGGAGAGAGAGGGGCGCCTAGCAACCGCTCGGCGCCCCTCAGTCTCCTTCGCGAGGCCTCTAACTCCGTCGCTGTGCCGGCATGTCATGTTGAGCGCCGAAATATGACGTCATATTTCGGCGCTCAGCAGTGAAGCAGCGCAGTGGCTCAGCAGGAAGCAGCGGCAGAGCAGGAAAACGGAGGCGTCGTACTCCCACCGCAGGGTGGTAAGTAAAAAAACTTTAACTACAAAGGGGGAGAGGGGGGGTAGATAGATAGTGAGAAGGGGTAGAAAAGAGGGAAAGGTAGATAGTGAGAATGAGTGAGAGAATGAATTCATGTGTGGATGAATTGTCTGAATGAGGGAGATAATTAATGAGTTTGTGAGAATGCATTAATGAATGTGTAAATTTGTGTGAACGAGAGAGAATAAATGATTGTGTGAATTAATTATGTGAATGAAAGTGTGAATTAGTGCTGGTCAGGTTCTATGTGGGCAGTGTGGACGCCAGGGCTGGCTTTGGGTTGTGCAACTATATGCCTGTAGTTTTATCTCTTGCTATGTTTCCATACATTATTATTGTATACCTGCAAATACGGGATTTGTATGTCTGATTCTATGCCTCCAGTGCTGAGTTCAATATATAACAATATATATAACAATATAATAACATAATATATTATATTATAATATAATTACAATATAATAATATATATATATATATATATATAATTGCTAACAGCAATCACACTCCTATCATGCCAAGTCAGCTAGTACATGCTGGAATCTGGGTATGCCTGGGGATGATAGGAGTGTGATTGCTGTTAACAATCATATATATATATATATATATATATATTTTGCTGTGTTACTTGCTTTAAATAAAAGTGTGAGATTTTTTTTATGGTGGGGGGGTCATATTTGGTTTCGGACAGGTAAATGCTGGATGTTCGGTTTCAGTCCAGAATTTTCATTTCGGTGCATCCCTAAGCCAGACAATGAAGTGGTAGGCCTACACCACATCAATGTTTGGCTTAGTATATAGTGATAGGGGTTATGCTGCACTATTATCAGTGTCTGGGTCAATGTATAGTGATAGGGATTACGCTGTACCACCGTCAATGTCTGCCTCAGTATATAGTGGTAGGTGTTATGCTGTACCACCGTCAATGTCTGCCTCAGTATATAATGATAACAGTAATGCTGTACCACCTTCAATGTCTGCGCCAGTATATAATGATAGAAGCTATGCACTTTTAAAGTGTTTGGGGGGGGGTGCCACATACAGGATCCGCCCCAGGTGCCAAATACTCTAGGTATGCCCCTGCATAGCAGCGGATGTTGTCCAGAACAAAGCAGAATGAAACTTGGCTAGATGTGGAAATCCGAACAAAACTTGGATCTGACAAAACGAACAAACTTGGAGATATCCTGCAGGCACCCTGGAGCAGGCATGAAACATAGCACTGGAATCATGTGCAGGATGCTGCAGGCTGGGAGAATGGAAGCTAAGCAGATTATCAACAGAAACGTAGCAAGCAAGGACAGAGCAAGGAGCAAGGGACCAAGCAAGGAACATAACCAGACACGACATGCATGATACAGGGCACAACAAAGGACGGAGAACAAGGCAAGGATCACAGGGGAAGGAGTGAGGAGCCGGAATCCTCGGACGCTTCTCCTTTAAGCAAGGATAGGACTACTTAACTGGGACATGGGGAGAGGAGAGAGGAACCGAAATCCTCAGATGATTCAGGGAAGGAGGGCAAAGGTACATAAGAGACAGACAAACATGAATACAGGAACTAGCCTAGGACTATGAGATAACAATTGGAGATTCCGTCACATTTTATGGCCATAGTATGCTTAGCCCACCACTACGCCAAAGTACTCCAATGACGGTGGGTCCTAACGCTAATCCCTACTGACAAAGGTACGAAACAAACCAAACATGAAATGCAAACACATAGCACTGAGACATACCTTTAGACTGCAGATTGAGACAAACAGAACACACAGGTGGGGCACACCTTATAAAGGAAACAGAGCTGAAGCAGAAGCAAGGAATGGAAGATCAGAACAGCGCAAAAGGAAATCCAGGAATGGATCGAAGCAAAACAGGGAAACTGAAGAGAGCGAGATATGCAGCTCCACAGCCTGGGTAGGACGTGACACCTCCATTCTGCTTTTTGAAGCAGGTGCCTTGGAAATGATGTCATATCATCTTTTAAAAGGTCTTACAGAGGATGTGTAAGATTGAGGCGTGTGCTGCAAAACCACAGACCTTGATCATGTATATAACACAGAGGGCTAGACAGGTGAAATTGGAGGGTCTCGCAACTGCTTCATTTTTTCGCATTAAAGAATGCATGTTAATGCACTTACAAAGTATTTTAATATGCGTTCTTCGTTAGTGAGCTGCCCCTCTGGACAAAGAACACAAGCTTGCCGCAGTGAGTCACTTCTCCTCATACATTTCCATAAAGCTTTAGCTTTATAATCTTTTCATCTAGCTGAGTCTTTGTCACTCGTCTTTGATTATTAAAGTACTCCTGATGCATCTGCTGCAGTGATTTGTTGAGCTGTTGCTAAACAAGTTATTTTCATACAAAAAAATGAGAAAACTGTAATTTATCATCTGTGTATCAAAATGGATTTACTTGGCTTTACATGTTTTTTTCTGGGCACAAAATAATTAAACTTGCTTTGTTAGAAAACTGCTGTACATCATAAATCATCCCGTTCTGGAGTCATGCTTCCCTCACACTCATAAATTGATACTCTTTTGTCCAACAAGTTACATTTGTAACATTAACTGATACTGAGAAACCATCTGAACAGATGTAGGATGCATAGGATAACCCTTTGTGTATTGCATAGTCATCCCACCATATTTAGGTGATATTGAGATTATTACTTTTACCCCTCTGCCTTCACCCTGACTTTTACCATCAAGCAAACCTAGCATTTTAGTAACTACTCAAATCTCTGTGCCTTCAACATTTACCACATTATTTCTAGCCAATTACCCTTAATAATTCAAGTTCTGTGAAGAAATTGGATTTTGTAGTGCTGGCCAGAATCAGGGACTTTTAAAGCAATCCCAGGTTTTTTCAAGGTCTAGGCTCCCTGTAGAAAGAAGAATAATCTTGCCTTGGCACAGGCAGCAATCCAGTTAACTCCCCATGGTCTTTCTAAATAGTAAAATAGTACCTAAATAGTTAATAATGGCTTGCAAAAGTCACTTATAAAGCCTTGGTAAAGGCCATTTCACCCATAAATCTCATTTTAAATGACCAAATATGGATACTTTTATTTGCGGGGTATGATAAGTGTCCCTCTTTGGTCATTTGAAATGAGGTTAATGGGTGAAATGTAGTTTTCCACACCACTCAAACACCCCATACACACATTACATATCCCATAATTCACTTTGTAAGCGCGCACATAGGACTTTGTCAACCTTTATGTGTGAGTTTGTCAATTTGATGGTATACAGATGTTTCAACATATAGTTTTCTTTAATAAACTTGGAGTTTCAGACATATATTCTCCATAATTGCTCTGGATGTTATCCTATATAAAGAAGCTGGTAGATAAGCCTTTAGACAAGCTGGCCTGCTTGCTGCCAGTACCAATCACCCATGGTCCCCATGTTACACCTTCTCCTCATTATTAAACATAAAATGGTACACACTAATGCTACCCTTACCTGACCTCCAACCAACCCAGTTATACACCCTCTTATCTGAGAGCAGCAGGACAAAGCCATGATAGATTATTTTTTTGAAGGGGTATGTATGGCCTCGTGACATCTAAGTGCTAAGGACCATAACTTAAAGATGCCTGTTCTTGCTATTGATAAAGGAGATATTGAATGTGCTATATTCTATGTAATTTTAAATGCACAAACCATTTTGCGTCACATAAGTCCTTTGTATTTTTGAAAAAGCACCCTGATTTGTCAGCTAGACAGTTTGATTAATTTCAATAACCTTTGTGTGGCAAAGACAAAGAGACAAATTTGTCATGTCTCCTTTTTTGTCCCTCAAAGATGTAGTATTTTCTTAAACATCCATACGATTCTTTTTTAGTTTAATATAAAACGCAATCACATTTAATATGTAGTACATTTTAATGTTTAACTATTTCAATTTGTTGCAGCTGGGGTAATGCTGGTTCCGGAGAGAAAAACAGTGGATGGATTTGAAGAACATTTTGGTTTGAATTATCTGGGACATTTCTTACTGACTAACCTGCTACTGGAAACCCTGAGGATGTCTGGAACACATGATAGTAATGCTCGTGTTGTCACAGTCTCGTCTGCCACCCACTACGTTGGAGACCTGAACTTGGATGACCTCCAAAGCAGGTAGCATGTCAGAAAATATCATTGTTTACAAAGGAATTTACTGATTTTATATTGTTTTATTTGTAAACAATTTTGGTTGAATTCTTTCTAATATGCATAGTACAGTTCTGAGGATTTATTATTATACTGGGGATTTTTTTTTTTAAACCACACACTCAGATGAAAATCCATTGATCCTCAGAAGGTCACATACCTTCCATCATTCTAGATTGGCAAAGCAGGACTCCCCAGAGCCAATATACCATCTACACATTTCAGTCCCTCTGTGCCCTTGACTTGTCCCTCCCTTCACCTGAATTAGGAATAGGGGCCAACTGTTGTAGGTCCTTTGTAAATTGTGCCAACTCTGGACAGCTATGCCTATTGCCTTCCCTTAAAGACAGCCCTGGAAATGAAAAATTGTATGAAAATGGCTGGTACTGCAGAATGTCATCCTATGATGGAGGTTGTTGTCTGTTCTGAGATTAGATTCCATTGCGTGTGGCAGAATTGTTGAGTAAGGTTCCAATTTACTGTAATGTCATGTGCACCGTAGAGCTGTTTTTGTACACTGTGCATCATGTTGCAAAAGATTATTTTGTATTCATAGATGATTTCGCATTAGTTTGTCATATATAGTTTACAAATAATATAACAGGTGTAGAAGACCCACTTACATATGAAATGAAGAAAATTAAAAGTGTACCATAACAGATGTTAATTGCGACAAAGCACAAAAGATAATGCCCCTTGGAGTTTTATTTCTGTTTTGACATAAAGCAACTTACTGTTCTCTACATTCATAATGGTAACTTTAAAATGATTTGGTAGGACTTAATCCACATATAACTGAGTTG